>JAZDUA010000219.1:932500-1245000 GCA_038098605.1 Gryllus longicercus
TATTATTATTATTATTATTATTATTATTATTATTATTTACAGTTTAACGCAATGTTTACACTTGAAAATACTAAATATTGAATGTATGTTTTGTGTGTGATAGTTGTTAAAAATTTGTATTTCAAATATTTTTCATGTTCAATTTCCCAATAACGAACTTCTATTATGGCTAGTAGTGCTATTAAGTTTTAAAAATATTTTTCTTTACTTTTCCAGATTTTATTTAATCTCGTTCTCCATTCTAATTAATAATTCATGCACCATGTAACAACTTATTCTTTGACTTTATACCAAGAAATATATTTTTTTAAATAGCTTTGATGTAGAATCATCATATTTATCATTAATTATCTAATAAATTGTTTGCGTGATAAAATCACTACAGTATTCCCTTATTTTGATTCAATAGATTTTCAAATGTATAATTAAATAATCACGAGAAAAAAATCTTGTTTTCCGCCGCACGATTGCAATACTTTCTCTTACGAAGTAAGGACTAGATAGTAATATTACCAATGAAACAAAGAAGGTGAGATAAATTTAAAATAAACGATTTACCCCACTCTTTAATTGTCGTTTTGTGTTTTAACTTTCATTTATTTTATTGCGTAAATTCGAAACACTCAATACAACTCCTCCGAGAGGTTTTGGCCCTCATTCATATTATGCTATTTAATTTAATTCTACGCATTACTGAATAAATAATGAGTTGGGAAAATATACACCAATCTTCGCAAGCACGGACGCAAAACTGTGTCAAAGTCGTTTTATCACAGTCAAAAGAGATTCGGGAAGAAACATTCTTGCTTCTATACGATATTTCGTTTATCTACACAACGGAAACGATAATTACTAATAATAATTTGTATTGTAACGGAATTGTCTGAACAGAGCAATTTCACTGATATGAAAGTTTGAGTTTCAATATCAAAAATGTTATTTAATGATTGATATATCACTAGGAAAAGCTTGCATGATTAATGCAAAAATAATTACGTGAACAGATGATATAGTGCTGGAACTGAACAATCACATATTCACTTTTCAATTTGCCCTTCGCAAAGAAGGATACAAATCTAATTCTAAAACTGAATAATAATTATATGCAAGAAATACTTTAATTTACCATACAATAAAACACGAATCCTGTGAAACTTTTGTAATAAGAAAATGTAAACATTTTTCTCCTTTGTACTCTACGTTAGTAGTAAGTCACGTCATTAATATTTACATTAGCGACGATTCGTTCACTTTATTACATTTCCGAGTACATGTGCTTGAAACTATGTCTTATAAAGTTTTCACGCAAACTCAAAACTTTTCTGTTAAAATGAGTTCAAAATTCCACATTTTCAGATACTCTTAAACACCATTTTCTTAAAAACGGCTCAAAACTTTTTCTTCAAATTTTCGTATGGATAGTGTTAATTGCACTGTTTATGGTTACATAAAATTCATTTTGGAGTATCCTTTTGGTTTTTAAAAATTTATACACATATATTTTTAAATTTTTAAAATTGTCTCTCACGCCTTTAATATGCATATTCATCTTCCTTTATTTCCTTACTTCCTCGGTTTCCTCTTTCACTTTTCTTCCCTTCTTTTCTGTCCCTTCGTCCGTCTCCATCTCCTCGTCTATGTCCACTGTCCCATTTTTTATCTCCTCCTTCACATTCCATTCATTCGTCACAGCTATCATCTCTTTAGTTACCACCCCCACTTCCTCTGCTTGTTCTTTATCCTTTTCTTCTGCGTTGTCGACTCATGTTGTCTGCGAAGTTCAAATTCTACCGCGAAGTTCCGACCCCTTTTCCCAGTATTTTTACTGCGCAGTATCGAGCGAAGCTTTTGTCAGACGCCAAACCAGGCTTGCAAAACCACCCTATTTATAGCGCAATTGTAACAAAATTTCTTCACTCCAGTGGAGTCGTCGTCCCCACGCGTTCTCAAGGGGGCCTAGGAACGGTGACCGCGGGCCGACCCAGACCCAGGCTCCGAAGCAGACAGGCTCACAGGCAGACACGTCGGGAAAGGAAGGCCTTCTTAAAATGGACGCCATCTCCATTATGTTAAGGAGACGACGGCTCTAATGAAATCTTAGTATGTAAGTTGCGGGTTTAATCCAATCTCGCCCGCTGATTACGTAGCCGTAGAACCCTCCTGCCCCTTCCCCCCCTCCCCGGACTGGTGGAAGGCAGACGGCGGGAAGGGGGCGCCCTCGTATTACCCGGAGACGACTTTCTCTTTACGTCACGCGAAATGTCACCGTAGTAGGGCTATCGCCACGGTCCGGGTAAAGCGCTGCAGTTGCAAGGGCTTGCTTCGCCTAAGAGCCAGTGAAACTGTTTTACGACTCGTTCGTTCCAGCCGGTTCGGCCGGATTAAACGTTATTCGCGATAAGGCGAGGGCGCGCGATTAAATCTGCAGAAAAGGAGGACGTCCCGGAGAAGGACTGATGGGACGATTGCAGCCATCCTCCTAGCGCAGTGGCGTAAACGTTAAGGGACTGTGAAGAGAATGCAGCGGGACACTGCTCTAGTCCATGACGGCGAGATAGAAACAGGGCGTTAACATGAGGAAAATCAAGCTTCTGCCGTACACGTTTATAACAGTCAAATCTATTTACAGTAATAGAAGATTCATATCTTATACTTCCTTATTCTAAAAAAATGAAATAAAATTTGGAGTGATAATTGACATAATTTGAGTACGACAGATTTTCTTTGCAGTTTCTGTAGCCGTTTACAATATATGCATTTTGCGCTTTTTTATATTTTACTTTAGAAATTATTACTTAACAGATTTGGTGATAAATAATACGTTCAGACAGTGAAATAAGAATAATTATAGCTTTTTGATTTATAGAAGATATTTATAATTCCATCTTTCAAGTATGGAAATTATCTACATTTTTTCCTGCGTTGATTTATTTTCTTTATCATTCACTCTCATTTGAATGCACTATATTCTAGTGTAAAGAAATCTTATATTTATGATAATCCTAAAAATTTCGAAGTGATTTTTAATGAAATCAAAAAAGATCTAAATATGCTCAATTGCATTAATACATTCTTTCAATAAGAGAACTGTTGTTAACTTACTTCAATTCAAAATACTGTAATATATAACATATTTTTTTTAAATTACATACGTATATATTTGACTTTGCTAAAATTCGATTCTTCTGGCAAAAGTTCCTCAGGGCACCAAGGTGACTTTAATTTGCTCTCAGGATTGTGTCACTTAGCCTTTCGGCCTCGTTTCAAACACATATTATTTGCATCACAAATAACTATTATGGCGTTCTAAGCACGAAAAACGACAAAACTCAACCAAACAATAAATTAATATTTCATAAACTGCAACGTTTCACTATAAATAAAAATATTTTATTTTAAAGGAGAGTCTGATATTTAAAAATACTGATTGATCAGTCATAACATTTTTAGTATCAGAAAATCTAATGGAGCAATAGAAGAGTTTTAATTTCTGTATAATATTATTTTTCTAATACATAGTATTTCCAGCATTAAAGTGCATACCTTCCAAAGATTTTTTAAATTCCTCGTCAAAACACACTTCGTATTGAATCGAGTCGCCTTAAAGTCGACTTCACTTCTGCCAGATCTGTGCCCAAGGACATGGCCTTTTTCAATTATTTCAAAGCACATATAATAGAATTATTGCAATGCAAGATACTCAATTCTTGAAGCATACTTATTGATCATCTGCGAAAAGACCTCTACAAAGGAAAGTAGATTATATAATTATTCGGGCCAAACAATGTTATTCTAAAAGAATGTTTATTTTATAGTAACGAGAAACCCAAAGGTCAATCGATAAATAGTTTATTACCGTTGTTGTTGTTGTTTTTGTTGTTGTTAAAAGAAAATATCAAATTGCTTTTCCAAGCAGAATTTTTTCTCTTTATTGAAAAAGTCAGATATTAGTTGTAATTAATTTTTTTTAAAGTTTCGTAAGATTCATGGACATCAAATAAACGTGAACGCTGTCAAAGTAATTTGCACACTCATGTGTCATTCACCTATTTTTTCTTACGGGAGAAAACTCACTCCTGGAATATTCACCAGAAGTTATATTTTCTCTCGAAGCTGTTGCATAGCTTATTTCGACTAGAGGTAACGTTATTGTAGTCATGGCAATACGAGAGTCCTCTCAGCTTCATGAATTCGTGATGACTGTTCCAAGAGTAGTTCGTGGAAAACGAACTCGGATACAATACAGTTCAATTGTACAAAGTGGGCCAAAACACGAAACCGCAACCCAACATTTTACGACCAGTTTTAAAATGGTAACCCCGTGTGATAAAAAATTTCCCCCTTGTAGCATCGCCTTTTTGTCACGAAATGATGCGTCAGAAGAACGAATATCGTGTCACTAATTCACTAGCACGACACGTCACCTACCAACAGTCTACTCCTACTCTGTAGATCACCAAAGCACTTCATTAGAAACATCACAGCACCTCGCCATATCACATTTACATTTATTTCCGATGACGATTCAATTTCGTCCACGTCTGCTGATTGCGAAGTACGAACTTACTACTCATTACGAATACAACATATCCTGCCACCATCGTGGTCCATTTCATTTTTGGCTTAATGTTTTAAAATTATAATCTTCTGATCTCAGTATTTCAAAGTTATGCTATTTTCCGGAAATTCGAACATAATAGATGTTTCTTTTAGCATACTCTGAACCAGTATGTACGTCATTGTTCTTATGAGAAATAATGGTTAGTTTTATAGTTTCAGTACTGCAAAATTAATCATATTTATAATCTACTGATTCTAGTCCAGTGAAACCTTACGTTGAAACAACTTGCAGTGGCCAAACGTGAAAACTGACATTGCTTTCTTTTTTTAAAGAAAGGGATTTGATAAAAAAATATTGCCGGAATATCACATCATGAATTTTTGATTGATTATTCAATGTCCCTGGGTGCATCAAATACTATTATTCCTGCAAGTGTATTGCATATTACATCAAGGGAAACTGCGTTGTCCCTTCTTGATGTACATCTAAACATAGCTTATGAAGTTCATCGGTTCCCAATTATCTTCACAAAAGGACATCGGGGAACAAGCCCTGAGATCTCGACTGATCGTTTGTCATTAATGGTAATGTTGTGAATGGGAGTGTATATGTATGCGTGGCCGGCAGAAGACGGGACAAGGAGGAAGTAAGATCGCGCGCGGACAGTGTCCCGTTTATGAGGGCACTATCCTAGAATTTTCATGTTAAGAATCGGAGAAACCACGTAAAACTATAACCTATCTCCTATAATCCTTCTTCAAACCACTAATTATTTATATGCCATTTCGATCTATTGATGCAATTTACTCGAAAGCAAAAACTAATACGTTGCATAAAATTACAAAATTGTTAAGAAAGAATAAGATGACAATTGGTGCCTGTTATCATATTTGTAACATTTTTGTGATTTCAATATTGTGCTAGATAACTTTCGAGAAAGACCTGATGTGTGAATAAAAACGTTAATACTTTGTTGATTCCAATTGCCCGTTCAAATATTAGGCCAAACAAAGACATAAAACAGTCGTAAACATATATCTTTTAAAATCATTTAAATAAGCCAGTAATTAAGTTATCAAGCAGAAAAAGTAAAAAGAAAAAAATATTTAAGCTCCCACATTATTAATAAAAAATAAAAGCAAATTTAAAAATAAATTAACTAACACATTATTTAATAAATTTATTAAGTAAATAAACATATAATTATAATTGTAATATTCAAATTGGAAATTTCAAATAGGAAAGGAAAATATGTTTTTAAATGTTAAAATATCTTACATCAAATTTTGGCTTTTGGACATACAGAACGCAATAATGCATTCAATGTGAACAAAACTTACATAAACGTTTTCTGGAAATTATGAAAAATGTCAATGAAAGGCAAAATATTTACAATTTTTGAATGCATATAAAAATTATTACTATTCTTATTTCAATTTCTTCAATTTTATCAAACAAGTATTCTTTCCATTGAAAATATTTTTAGTGTCTCTTCCACCCACTGTAGAGCGCTGCACTCCGCTGGCTGTGTGGAACGCTACGATCGTTCTGAAACATTAACTAGCAGCGGCTCCTTCTGTCCGACGCTAACTTTTTTGTGCTCTCTTTATACGTAAGTGAACGTCCCTCGTTAAGGAGAGTGCAGAACACTTTTCTTACCCCCTAAGCTGTTTGTAGCGGCGTCGTAAATGTAACGGGAAGATTTTGGTTTTATAGTTGATGCATTTAGACCGAATTTTTCTTTACCGTCAAACAACTGCAAAAAAACTAAACAAACAAGCCAATGTTAAAGAAGTGTTTTGTTTACCGATTTAATTAAGTGCTACTTACTGACTTTGGATCGTAATATCGAATTAGTTTATTCGAAGAAATATTAGAAAATGAACAAAACATTAAATGGCTTGAAAATAACAATATGTTAATATCATTATGAGACTGAGGCGGTTAACTAGTGTATTCTTTTCAAAATGTCTGGCATGCCATTTTATCAGCATAAGATTGTCAGAACGGACAGACAAATGAAGAGAAATACTTTTTCATTTAAAGAACAATGTTTTGAAGATCACAAAAAATATAAATTTTCCTCACAATCCCGGGACAGAGTTGTAACAATTTCTTTATTTTCTCTGTACTATTTATACGAGATAAGGAACTGAACCAATATCACAAGATAAAATATGGGTATACGGATACGGTACACCGAAATGTGATTGACAGAAAATTAAAGGAAACTACAAATACAATGACAATATGTTAGGGCAATAGTTAATGAAAACTTGAAAATAATTTACATTTATAAATAATATATCTGAAGACACGGTGATTTTCGATTTGAAATAATAAAAGAGACATTCAATTTACTATTGAGATATAAAAGAAAAACGTAGATTCATTCCAAGCCTTATACAACCAGATTCAGAAATCTTTAGGAAAGGCAAGAAGGAGCAATGGATGTGGAAAAATATTTAACTTGTGATTTGGATGAAATTAAAAAGAATGATTAGCCATGAAGAGTACCATATGCACAAAATTGGACCAACTGAGAAAAAGCTTTCCGGCGCGACGCAGATACCATTATGAATCCGCCCATGCGCATTACACGCTCCGCGTCAGGGTACGAAATCCCAACAGGGAATTGATGCTCCCCTTTCACCCCGAGGCGGGAGCGTGATTATCCGCCTTCATTCGTCTCCAACTCGTCCCCGCGAGAATAGCCCGTACCTCGTTCCCACGAGGCCCCCCACGCCACGAAGCCGCTCTGCCCCGGCTGCCAGTGAGTAGGATGGCGGCTACAGCAATGGCCGAGGCGATTGATTAATTGACGGCACGTCAGCTGTTGTAGTTATTACAACAGCTGACAAGTCCCGTTAGTGTAGTGAAATATTTTATTCTAGGAGTTGGCGATGATCCTCCCCTCCACTCGATGGTGAGAACTGATGCCAACCTACACATCGGCTTGCGGAGAATTCCCTACTTCACGTATCTCTCCAAATGGCCCATCCGGTACAAGTTCCGAGCTGTCGACTGGTCCCCCGACGTGTGTGGTTGTGTAATTCATGTGATTATGTGTGTATACTGGAGTGAGGAGAGTACAAGGAAGAGGAAGAAAAGATAGCGTTCGGTCCGAGGCCCGTTTGTTAGGGTGCTGCTCCGGCTTTCATCTGGCATTGATCGTATAAACCACGGAAAACTACCGATCGCTGAAGTGATGAGGGCGGCCAGGCGGATGTAGTTTGAACCGTAGTGAGAGGAGGGCGGCGAGGGCAGTGAGAACTGTGAGGGTGGCAACAGCTCCAAGTGTGAAGGGAGCGGCCAGGGCGGTTGTAGGAATGGCGAAGGTGGAGATGGTGCGGAATAGTGTGAAGCGGTGAGGTTGGTCAGAGTGATGGAGGTGACAAGAAAAGCGATGGAGATGGGGGTATTGATGACAAGAACAAAGGGTGAGGTACAGCGGTGAAGATAACTGGGACCGCGGGAGTGGCGAGCGCGTCGGAGAGGCGCGAGTACGACGGCGGCGGCGCCAGCGATGGCGGTGGTAGTGGGGAGGCGGCAGAAGCAGCAGTGGCGGTAGTGGTTGCGGAGGCGGTGGTGGCGGAGGCGGTGGCGGTGGGGTCGGGGGCGGCGAGGCCGGAGGTGGTGGCGGTTGCCGTGGTGACAGCGGCGGAGGCGGCGGGGGCGGGGACGGTGGCGGCGGCAGGGGCGGAAGAGGTGGCGTTGATTGTAGTGGAGGTGGCGGCAGCGGCGGTACCGGAGTCGTTGATGGCGGTGGTGGCAGTGGCGGTGGCAGTGGCGCCAGTGGTAGCGATGGCGGTTGCAGCGGTTTGGGGGTCGGCGGTGGGGCGAGGTCGGCGGTGGCAGAGGTGTAAGCGGGGCCGCGTTGACGACGGCGGAGGCGGAGGAGGAAGCGGTGGCGGGGTGTCCCGCTGCAGCCGGCCGCTCCCACACGACGCGGAGGGTGCGCAGGCGGCGGCGGCGGCGGCGGCGCGCAGCGGCTGCAAGCGCAGCCACTCGATCAATTAGCGCTACAACTTGGCAGCAATAATGCAAAAGCGGCGCGTGTTGGACGACTTCCAGCGGGGATCCATTATTCATCAGCGGGACCTGGCCCGGCCATGCGCTGCGACGGGGGGGGGGGCGGGCCGCAGATCGCGCTTATATTTAGACGCCGGCGGGGGCGAACACGCTTGTCAAACGTGTTCCGACATTTTTTTCCCGAAGCACCCCTTCGGCTCTCCCCCGCTAGCTTTCTCCCACTTTCGAGATCCTCTCCTTTCTCTTTCATTTCTGACCGCTTGCTTCTTTCCGTTGGCACTTTCTTTTCGCCTTCGTTCGCTCTTACCTCTCCTCGTCATTGTGTGTGTGTATGTATCATCTCTGTTTCTCACTGTACGTGTATATCGCTGTGTGAACGTATGGATGTGTGGATGGATTTGGATGGACATATGGATTTGTGCGCAAGTAGTGTTTGCCTTTTTGGCCAGTCTCTTTCTCTTGCCCATTTTGTGTCGTTTCTCGTTCTGTTTAGTTTTATGGACGATCTACTCTCTCGATCTCTCTCTCTCTGTTATCTTTCACTCTGTTTCTTATCTTTCTGACTGCCAACCCGACTCTCTTTTTGTACCCGTATCTCAAAATGAATCCGTTTCCCATTCAGATTCCTCATCATTTTTCTCTCCATCTGTCTCTCTCTATCCCCCTCTCTCTCTCCCCCCTCTCTCCCCCCTCTCTGTGTGTGTGTGTGTGTGTTCGCTCACTCTTCTGCTGTTTATTTGTGGATATGACTGGCACCGCCTGGCGAGTACGAACCAACCAAACGGTATTCAATATTCATTGACAGGTCGTGTTCTGATAGCTTTCAGAGGACCCGTTTCTTTTGTACCTGATTACCCCTTTGATCCACAAATATTTATGAAAAATTAATCGCGAGGTTGGAATTTCGAAATTCTGTGAGTGAATTGTGAGCAAAGCAGGAAGCGTGGGAGGGGTCAGAAGAGGGGGAGTGAACTGTCAATAGACCTCTGCGTTTGCGTTATACGCTTTACGAATATCTCTCTCGATGGGATTATAAACGCAGAAAATTGCGATCCTTTTTTAACTGAACGTATAACGTCCTGCTTTCCACATGCATGCTGTGATCACTGCGTGTTCATAGACAGTCTTCATGGAAGCATAATTGCATTCGAAATGAGAGTTAATTAATTATTAAAAACACTTGGTGCGGTAATTAAGTTTATTATCACGAAGCCCGAATATTTTTAGCTGACATCTAGTGCGTAAATGCCAATGCGGAATGTCCTCGTCACATTCTCTGAATTTGGTTCATTAAGGGATATTAATTTATTCAAAATGCGAGTCTAACCCTATACAACAACAACGTTCTTATAATTTTTATTAAATCATAAAATACGACAATATTTCAGTAATTTGACAGCGAATAATTCATGTTACTTTATCATTCAAGGAAATTTTCCCCATTGATCTCTTATTCAACGAGTTGTAAGAACGTTATGGTTCAGTGGCTGAATTTCAACAGTTCCGACTTGTATATGCAATGTTCTCTAAATAAAATGTAAGAATTATACCAATTAGCTTTGGTCTGAAGAATATCACGTCTTGGCAGGGCTCAACATTCTTATTTTAAAGTAAATTTATAAAATCTATGACACCTACATGTTGGCAATAGATCGTTTAACCATTTGAATATTCATCTAAAAGTACAAAATTAAAGACACTTCCACAGCCAATGGTGAAAAAGAATCTTCTGACCTCTGTGATTGTGATTAAATTGAATGTTTAATTTGAATTCAGCAAAGTTGATTTTTGGTAATTAAAACACAAATATTTATATTTCGCCAAGAACATAATATGGTAAACATCACGAGTGTTATATTAATCGTAGTACTCTTGGCTCTAAGCCGAGAAATTTAACTTCAAAAGACTCCGGAAGCGGAAGTTATGTGCAACGTATTCAAATTCTAGCAGTGTTAAATGCAATTTTCAAAATTTTAACAAATAAAAGTCAAATATGATAGTGGCAAATTATAAAGCGTTTACTACTATGTTTGTATAATACATACATTTAAATTGATGTTTATCAAGAAAAATGTAAGCCTACGTCAACTTGAATGTTTTTGTCATTCTAATTTTGTCATGCTACATTTGAAAACTAACTCTGTTACTTAAATAAATGTTTCTGTATATATGATAAGTTTATTTATATTATAAGTGGCAAACACTTAACACTTGATTTCCTGAAAGTTCCTGCTAAAACTTTCAATACAATCAAAAAAACAATCTTCACTTCTACGCTATAGACGCCACCGGTGGTTGAAAAGTGTTTTCTAAGTTCACGCACGCTAAAATGATTTATTATCTAGAAGACATTTGTAACGGAAACTTCTATATCGTACTTTTTCTACAGCATTAACTCACCCGCCGTAGTTTGCCCTGGCTCATCAGATAAAGATTCTTCAAACGGCGCTCAAGTTGCGAGTATTCAGACGATAAACGTTCGGAGTGATCATATGTCATGTCCAAGTTTCTTGAAATTGAAAATGAAATTTCTGGACTTCTACACTGCAAAGCAGCTACGACAAGAACCACGAGGGGGCAATTTCAAGAGAGGCAAGGCGGAATGTTCTAGAAAAGTCTATGTCACTGTTTGCAGATAGAAAGAGTAAGAACAATTTAATGAAACATGAAACATGAATGTAATTTACAATTAATTTCGACAACTTTTAACTTTTATGTTACTTTAATATCAACATCATTATCGTAAGTGTTATTTGTTCGTTCTTTGAAGTGAAAAATATTAAGTCAATAGACTGTAGATAAGAATGCCAAGAAAAATTAAAAAAAAAGAATTATGAGTATCCAAGAAAATATTAGTTATAATTTTATATCTGTCCATAGCAAAGACTATTCATGAGCAATGATCAAGAAAGATAAAGAAATTAACAGTTTTTAAACAGAAAAAAATTTGTTTACAACAATATTTCTCAAAGCACACTCTCTCACCAGCTGGGCATCACCCCAGCCGGAAAAAAACTCTAAGCTTCCGACCACACATGTGTAGTGCATGTGAGTGTAAGTAAGAGTGAGAATAGGCAACAAAACAGAGGAAGGAAATATCGCGTAAAGTCCATGGTTCGTATGTTAGGGTTCTCCTCCGGCATTTACCTGGTGTTGATCGGAGAAATCACGGCCAACTACCGATCAGAGCAGCCGACCGTTAGAATTCTCCTCCAAACAGAGTCTGAATTCGATCTCGCTCTGTAGCGAGTCTGTAGTGTGACCAAAATCTTGCCACCGTCGGGATACGAACTTAATACCTTCCGGGCAAAGGCACTACAACGACGCCTTGAGCCAATGATGCCCTGGGCGTGGGGACGTCATGTAGGCGGCGTGACGTCGGTGTGAAAACAGCGCAGGGGTTACCTCTTACCGGCATAGGGCATGTGGAGGCAGCTCGCGCTGTACCCGCACCACCTGAACCATCTCACAGCTTTCCCGAGCCCCTCATACATCTCCTTAAGGGCGACAAGGAACCACTCCCGCAGCATTAAACGGCTCGGAAGACTGTCGGCGCGCACGATCCACTCCGCAGCGGGCGGAACCGCAGCCTGGGCACGTCGGCGCCATCGTATATTCAAAGCGCGAAAAAATATACACGCCCTCCCCCCCACCCCCACCCCGCTTACACACACGCACGCACACACGCGGCCCAAATGCGCCTACTGCCGCCCGCGCCGCCCACACAGACGCAAAAAAAATCTCGTAATACAGCAATGAAATTTTAAACAGCCCGCGTGTGTCTTATATATAAAAAAGTTATCTGAACTATAAAACTGAAATCAGCGTTAAACATTAACGGAAAAAACATAAAAAACCTCCATCAAAGTTGGCCGTGTTTTCAATTATTCATGGCTGGCGTGGGGATTACAGCGCCTTCGTTACAGATGCGGCGCGCACGTCCAGTAAGGCGCTGGGTGGGGGGTCCGGGGGTGGGGGAGGGGGGCGAGACACCATCATACGAGAGGCAGAAAACGACTCGGTTGGCGAGTTCTATTTGTGAATGTTTTCGATGCATGTATGACGAAATTCGTAAAAGTAAGATGTCTAGTTGCTGTTTCTGTTACACAACTACGCGGCGAAGTTTTGTTTGTGCAAACTATCGAAGAAGTTAGAGAAATATTGAAGATAGGCAGAAGTCGTACCATTGAGAATTGTACGCACCGTTTGCAGTACTTGTAATGTTGAAATTTAGACTTTGAACCTTCAAGTTGAAATAACATGGAACTTCTAAAGAGCAGATATTGTTTGAAAGACAGAGAAATAATGTTTTTACCCCGTTTTACTTCACATACATTTAAATTCCCAAAATTGCAAAATAATAATTACAATTTCTAAAACTATTTTCATTCATAATGCATAATGTTTTGTAACATAATTATATTTACATTTTATGCGTCTATTTTAATTAATTCTCATACATTAAGAACTCTAATTGAACAAAAAAACATTAAATGAAATTATTGAAAAGTCGAATACGATACGAATCGAACTAGAAATTCGAAATCATCTCAAATCCGGAATTGAACAAAAATATAATCAGATCCTGTCTATAGTATGTGGATAGCAAATGCGGGCTACCTCTTCCTTGCAACCTTGCCATGGTATGGCGTCAGCCGGCTCGTAATCATTGACAAAATGAGAATAAGAATTTAGTCGGTGCATTTTTCAGATCAAAAGCAATTGTTTCATTGTTTTTGGACTTTCCCTGGAAATTAGTATAATCGATATACAAAGAATTAGGAATAGAAATGGTTTAACGTATCTGGAAAACAGTCAGGCTATTCAATTACGAAATCCACATTAGTGGATAATGACTTCTCATGAGACGTAAATCAAGTGATTTAAATAATATATCTTACGAAGAATGCCTGTGATAATTTATTTTGTTCAGCATTACTTAATGCAACTAGGACGCTGAGCAGCTTTAATTGTTTGTTAAATGCTAAAAATTTATAATAAAATAATAACTATACATAACTGGAAATTAAAGCTGGTGAAAGGTTCATCTCCTTATTTTTTTGTTGGAAATTCCACTGTCATTTTTTCAAAAGACAGTAGCACGTGTGAAGTATAATATAAGTACAAAACCTTATTTGAACTAAGTATTGTAATTCGTTCTTCAAACGTATTTAAGATAGCAAGAAAAAAAGAAAATCCATACAGAAGCAAAAGTTATGAGTTCATTTTAGCATTCTTTATGAGTTTCTGTTAGTATCCTTTTACTCATAAGCGAAAACGATGTAAATCTACATAGCTTGCCGGGAAATATATCGTTTACATGTACACTTCATCTTGTGGTTCTAAAATTCAAGACTTCAGCGCAGTTAAAACAACTGATTCTTACCAATTTTTTATATACTAATCCAGTACAATATCAGCAAAAATATTGTAAATTTACTATTTGACATATTAACTTTCAGCAAAATCTGTCAATCTATTTTTATGATCATGTTTTTACTAATTATTTGTTATTTGGCGCCGAGTGAACTCAGTAATATAAAAGAACGAATATCAGACTTGCAAAACTTCTCAACATAACTTTCAAAACTCTATAGAATTACAAAGCAACTGAATGTTTGGTGACAAATTACTAATGGAGAATGCAACTTTGAAGGAAACCCAACAATGCGACGACGATGGGAAGTTCTTTGGTCGGCGACGTGGAAGTACCATATTCTGCTTGTTAACTTACTGCGACCAAAATACACGGTCTGAGTTAGCTCAGAGCATTAATGGATGTCACTGCAGTGCATCTAACCAGGAGGTGGTAGGATTCAAGTCCCGGCGGTGGCAGGTATCTCGACTCTAGCTACATAGCTACGCCGAATACAGCTGCTGTCTGGAGGAATATTCGAGCGGCCGACTGCTCTGATCTCTAGTTTTCAGTAGTTTATCCTACCAACACGAGATTGCAGAAGTAGTACCCTAAAAACACGTTCCACGGACCGCACACAATCTTTCCTTCCTTCGTTCTATCCTCAATCTTTTCATATATCCACTTACCACATATCTGGTGATAGTCTGGTTCACCACACCACCACATATCTGGTGATAGTCTGGAGCAAAAGCTTGTCCCGGCTAGAATGGTGCTCCGCTGGTGGGAAATACCTAGATGAGGAAAACCTTGCTCGCCACTGTGTAGGTCGGGTTCGGATATCACCATTCAGCAGAGAAAGTACACTGCTCCCCGTGGTAAAACATGCATTACACGTACGAGACGTATGGCCTTGGCAGTTGAAGTACCCGAAACACGAAACATTCAACCAGTTAATGAACAAACGATACGCGGCCGCCATCAACAGAGTTGGCGAGTTTAAAAGACTTGTCATACGAGCACAAAGAAACAGGTCCCAAAGCACAAAAAACGTAAAATTACCCAAGCTAATATCTCTACGTCTACGTTTCATTTAGTATTACATTCAAAACCGAAATCCTCTCAAATATGAAACTCCACCACTGCAGAACACTACAATCGCCCTATGATGTTCAGGACTACCGCCATTATTTGTCGAAACCTTGAAAATCTCGTTGACAGAACACGCGGTGCTGCCTGCAGAACCCAAAAGCAATGAAATATAGGACAGGTATCAAAAATGACATGTATAGAATACCGATAAAAATAAATCTCTTTCAAATCTTTCAAATCCAAATGGTCAACGATGCTGCGTTGTATTTGCGTCTAACGGGCCCTTCATGTCACCCATAGACCACATTTTTAGTCTTCTTCCGCCTATGATGTGCAAATTTTCCGCAAGTGCCTTCTTTAGCCGTAATATTATTTTCACATCTAGAATCTTAATGTTCGACCCTAAGCCGCCATCCTGATTGAGGTTTTTCTGGGTTTACTCAATCACTTAAGGCGTATGCCGGGATGGTCCCTAGATTTGTTCTCCCAGACGTAAATGAACCGCTTGTCCTCCCCTCTTAAAATGTTACTACTCTAAATGTATGTAAATTCAGTGGTTAGGCGGAAGATCAGGCCCTATGGCCTGAGCCTCACCATTATTATTATTATTATTATTATTATTATTATTATTATTATTATTATTATTATTATTACTATTATTATTATTATTATAATCTGCTCGGTAGCGCGTAATCCTTGAATCGGACGGTGCCGCGCGGGGTGTGACAACCAGCATCCGGCACCTCCGCGCTGACCGCACGGCCTCCCAGCGCAGTCGCTTTATTGGGCAGTATTGACGCGTGGTTCGTGGCGTGCTCTGCAAATGGGCAATTGCGTACAACCATCGAACCCAACTCTCACTTGCGCCACGGACTTTCTATATATATAATTCCCGCCCGGCCTGCATGTTTTATTGTGAAATTGAACATTGTGTATTCTGGTGGCGACGGCCGGTCGCAGGCTAACAGGGGGTTGAGGAGGCGAAGGGAAACGTAGGGGATGCGTGGGGGGGTGATGGAGAGACGGGAATAAGGAATGAGGGGAACATGCGCACAGGGAGGAATTTTCGTGTTGGGGGGTTGTATGATGAGGGAAAGTGAAACAGGATCTGAACCTCACTCGAAAAAACCACACTGCAGATCCCAAACAAATCTGACTTTAGTAATTGGTTACTTAGTCTAGCTATTTGTTGTTAGGACATTAATATGCTCTTTAGAAGGATCAGTGTGTATAATTTGCGGATCATTTTGTCCTTATGTATTAAATAATCATTATAAGGATACATTTTTATATCATCATCTTAGGTGTCCATAATAAAGTAACACTGCTCTTCACATTTTTTACTATAATTATTCATTATTTCACATCATTTTCTTCCAACAAATCTCACTCTCCTTCAATGATCAGAAGTGAATGAATGAATTCAAAGTTATTTAGAAAGTAACAAATATACAAAACTCTCGCAAGGATTTAATATACACTTATTCAAGGATGAAACAGTGAGTGGCTCTTGAATTAATGAGGGAGTGCCAAAGTTATGTACTAGCAAAGATTTCGTTTGTAACAAATAAATGCCCATATTCAGTTCCGTTCTTTCCATTCCCAGAAAATAAAATAGATTTATTTGTTTAAGTTAAATATAGAAGTAAAATATTAATGCAACCATTATATATTCAACTTCAGTTTAATTGTTAATTTATTTCCATAATATTGAAAATGGAACTTTACATCCGGATGTTCGTAGTTAACAATACTCCATTGCAGTCTGCTAATTCTTCTTTTGCCCTCGTAATTGTTCAATGACTAAAAATATTACGCTCATATTTGATGGTCTAGAACTTATTATCAAAATCTTAACAAAATACATGAAACTGTGCGTTAACAGCAGTCCGTAGAGAACGAACGTACTTAGTAAATAAGAGTAGTCATTAATTTGGTGATTGTAATTAATGATTGGGATAAAAAATGACTACGGTTTATTGGAGGTATGTTCTTGTAATGTTTTTTAAAATGTTTTAGTATTAGAAAATACAATGTGTATTAATGTTGTCGATTAATTTCTACGCAAAGATCAATTTCGAAGATTAGCCCAACAATAAAAATATACTTGCGAATATAAAACAGAAATAATTTATTAATGCTAAACTAGCACATATCTTGCATTATTTGTATGTGTTATGTAATATAATATTATTGGAATCAGCAAAAGTATTTCCAACACGTAAATATATTTGCTTGATCTGGCATTCGAACCCATGCAATTAGATTCTGGAAGTAACAAACTATTCACTAGATCACCTCACTAAAAAAATAAAAATGAGAATTCTGCTATTTTTTAAGAGAACATTGCTCCATCCGAGTTATAATATTAAATATAATAAAATACAAAATTTTGAGCAGCGTTTCGGAAAATCTTTCGTAACTTTTTTAAATTGTCGCGATATTATTTGAAAATCTAATTTTTAAAAAGATATTTTAAATAAATGAAGCTGTTATTGAGAATTTTTTAAAAATATAGTAAAAGCTTTTTATGAAGTACCTCCAAAAATGAAAATATGTCATTCAAATTCGACGAGCCACGACGTTAGGTAGTTTCACAATATCAATTTTTGGTAAAATATTAAGTACGCCTTTGTGTTAGAGTTGTTCAGTGACGCCAGGGAAAAAACTACTGTTGTTGTTCTTTTTTGTGACAAACTTCCTCAAATCACGAATTCGAACTAAATGACGTATTTGAGAAAGTACTTTTATTACATATACGAGCATTTTTTTTTCAAATCAGTGTCTTAGAAAGCGTGTTTCAAATGAAAAATCTGCACTTATTCCTTAAAAACTATATCAGTTTTTTTTCCTTTTTATGGTGTAGACGCGAGAATGTACAGAGGAATAAATTAGTAACCACTACATTAAAACCGAGAAGAAACGATTTTCTCACGATCAGAAGAATGGAATCCCTTGGCGTACATTTTCCCGAAAAAAACAGCTTCAAAATGCATCGTTAACAATTTCTATTAACATTCCCCTGCCGTCCGCCGCGGGTCCTTCTCACTCGCGGCGCGCGGGCGCCGGGGGCGTAAAATCCCTGGGAATGATAGGCCAAAACGAAGGCCGCGCCACGCCCGCGGCGCTGTCAACATGTCGGCGGGCTGCAATGAAAACAGAGCAGAAAGGAAACGGGCGGCGCGACGCGGCGGGTGGCGGGTGGCGGGCAGAGTGGGAAAAACATGTTTGCAAGGCGTAAAGCTCGCGGGGCGCGCGCTCTCGCCGGGCTTTAACCCGGGGCTTTACGACGCTCTCTGCCGCACCAGATGCTCCGCCCCCGCCCCGCCCTGCTGCACCCCCTCTCCCGCCCCTTCCCCGCCCTCGCCCCGCCCTCGCCCCGCCCTCGCCCCGCCCTCGCCCCGCCCTCGCCCCGCCCTCGCCCCGCCCTCGCCCCGCCCTCGCCCCGCCCTCGCCCCGCCCTCGCCCTTCCCTCCTCCGCCCTTCCCTCCCCCGACCTTCCCTCCCCCGCCCGTCTCGCGCCCTGCCCCACCCTGCCTTCCCCGCAACCCCCAACTACTCCCCCACACAGTCCCAACCTCGACCCCTCTCCCCTTTCCCCGCCCCACCACGCCCCGGAGGCGCGAGGAGTGACGGGCGGGCGTGCCACGGATGGGAGGGCGCGAGGGAATGTTGCGTTCTGTAGTGCTGGAAAATGGCCATGTTCAAGGAGTTGACGTTAATAGCTGAATGGTATGTAGGGTTGGTGCAGGGAAAGTAGGTTCGGTTGTAAGGAGCTGATAAATAAAGTGTGAGGGGGAGCATTTGGAAAAGGCTAGGAGGAATCTGGGGTTAGTAAAAGCATTTTGAAGTTATTCGAAAATATTTGGTGGAGGCCACATATACTCTCCAAAAATCAAATCTCAACCTTTGCAGCATTCTCCGTCCTCACACACACAACTGTAGAAGTGAGAGAGTTAGAGGAAAAAGAATGTCCTGGATCGCCTCATCAGATCCATTCACCCTTGTAGTATTGTCCGTTAGGCTTCTCAGAGATGATTCGTTGATTAATTGAGGTTTTGGGTCGCATATCACAACTGCTATGGTCATTAGTACCGTTAGTGTAGTGAATGTTTATCCCGGGAGATGGCGGTGTTCTTCTCCTACTTGATCCTAAGACCCCGCACCGACTCACATTGGCTTACGGGGATTTCCTGTTCAAGTATCTTCAGTTCAGTGGCAGACCAAGCCGGGACAAGCCCTAAGCTCCCGATTGGGCTCGTGAGTGTGGTAGTGTAATAGTGTGGTTGGATAGAAGGAAGAGAAAGGAACGCGCGGGGTGCGTGGCTCGTTATTAGAGTGTGGCTCCGGGATTCCCCTGGTACTGATTCGAGAAACCACGGAAAAATACTGATCAGAGAAACCGGCCGCTTGAATTCAACCTGGTTAGATAGCCAGGTGGTGGATTTTCAATACTAGATAGATAGTATCGGAAATCAACCACTGTTGTGATTCGAAGTCACGGACCTCCATGTCTGAGCCACAACAGAATCAGCTGGAATGCTGTCGATTAGCTCAATTCAGCCGTTTGCTGACAATCGAGAGACAATGGAGACTGTCGGAGGGTATACCACAGACAGCTAGGGTGCAAGGAGTGGTTCAAAATAAGTGTAGGTACGGGGTTAAGGGCCGCGCTGAGATGTAATGAAAAGAAAGCGATAATGGGAGTGATTAAAAAGATATTTCGGGCTTAAGAGAGAGGAGATAGAAGATAAGCTTGAGAGACATTTGTAGACGTTGCACTTTCCTTCACACATTTACACATGTACTTTCACCTTCTCGAAACGTCTAATCACGGCCTGTCTGCAGTCCTTAGAGCATAACGTGCGAAGTAAAAGAATTTGAGTGGAAAAAAGGGCCGAAATCAATGCACTGTGCCGCACAATGCTCCACACAACACAGCGCGCCTGCTAGGAGGGCATGCGGTTGAATTCAATTCAACTCAATGATGCTTTATTTCACGTGGCAAGACTCAGGCCATCAGACTTGCACTGCTATCTCACAACGTAAATTTTGCTTCGCTCCTTCCAACATCTAGCGGAGAAAGATGGTGTCACTTGGGCAACGAAACAGGCGACATGGAATTTAGATAACAGGCTGCTTGAGGGTCTTTTACATGCAGTAAATCTACCTCATGAGTCAGCCGGCTTTACTTTCATTCCGAAAGAAGTCGCATGAGGAATTTTTTCACCCTTAAAAATCCCACTCTTCCATTGACTTTGAATCAACAAACTGTGGTATAATAGTCCGATACGCTCTTACACCACCGAAGCCGCTAAATGAGGGAAGAGACAGTTGCGAGAGGCACAGAGGTGGTATGATGGTATGTGACATGGCTTGAAGTAGGGTAGGATATATTCTTTGGTGATGGTAAATGGTCAGGTTCAAGGAGATTGAGTGGCTGTGAAGTTGAGAGATAAGTGTCGTAGCAGCTCAGGACGAAGAGGTTAGTTTAGATACTCCTGATATTGCTGACAAAGAGCAAGTACTGAGCAGTCCCGTCAGTAATCATGTGCGTTGTTTAAAAAGAACAATTTTTGTTACAAAAAAACAATTTTTCAAACACTCGATAGCAGTACTTTTACTGATGACGTCCACTAGTATATCATTTTTTTTAAATCTCTGAATTTTCGAAAATTCAAAAGTTTTCAGTTTTTAGAACTTGTCTTAAACTTTCAATAATAGGTCTAATGATTAGTTTCTTATTACCTCCCCAATTTCCCGATTCAATATAGGCATATAGGCAGTGATCGGAGGGTGGGTCCAAGGCTGCCTCCAGTTGCAATGAGATGTACACACGTATTGCACTACAACACGTATATTACATAACATATCAATCACGGGCACAAATACACAAATGTACAGTTTAGATCGATCAGCTAACACAAGTTACGCTCGCTCGGAGAGATCGAGTTAGAAGCTGTACGTTTCTTACAGTTGAAATTAAATTCGCGATTGACAAGTTGATAATTTTATGTTTCGTCAGCATGTTCAAAGAAATGCTTGCTGTGAGACATTAAAACAAGTCACGCGAATCTGAACGCTACATGCAAAATACTTTTACCTGAAGAGACTGCATGCCTCTTACGGAGTTCACGAAACCTCTCGTCTGACTCGCACACCGACTCTCGGTGAACTGAATTTTCTTGCAACGGCGCTCGCGCCACAAGATTATCTCCGCATACGGTGCGGAGAGGGGAGCATTATTAGGCACTCACGAACGAGTGTTCGTATTGTTTTATGAGCTTTTGACTGTTAGGAACGCTTGCAAGCGCGGAGGGACCAGATACAAGATATTCAGAGAAAAGCCGTGACGTCATGTCGGTGGGAACGCGCTCACGTGTGGGCAGTAATCAGACACAGTGAAAGGGTCACTTACGTACAGAGCGTGTGCAACACGGCGTCCAGAGCTGAAAGGGAGAACAAATCAAGGAGGTATTCTGTCCTGGCAAGGCACCTATGAAATTCAATGTAGCGGTACGTGTACATAATTTTCTCTTTGCAGGTGGGTCCGAACAATTGCATTCGTTCGGTTGACATTAAAATTTGATAACATTCCAAAATCACAGATTCAAATCGCGAATGCTTCTTTTGCTGAAGAGTTTTTGTTCACTAGGTTACTGAAGGTTTATAAATTAATTTTTACAATAACAAAATCGTGTATGAGCTGCAACAAATACGAGAAAGTGTGTGCTATTTTGTTGTCGATAACTAGATTTCAGACATATAGTTCAGGGTCTTCTTTCATGAGACAAGCTAAGAGAAACAGTGAAGTTTTGTTTGTATCGGCCTGGACATAGTTTTATGTGAACATAATTATTCGAATTTTCTGATAAATTTTGTAATAAACTTATTATATATAATAAACGAGGTTATTGAATTTGACAACGCAAAAGTTGATAAAATTGTCTGCATTCTTCGTCTTTATTAGCTTTTGCAGAGATTTCATGTCCTAAACTTGAACGCTTCTATGAATCCAACCACACACGACAAAAGTAATCATTCTCGAGTACCAAGCTTTCCGAAATATTCCACAGGATGTGACCTAGATGCGAAAGTCAACCTCATCAGGCAAACTCATCATCCAGATCGCAACCACTCGTCACAAAACGAACCTGAGAAAAAACGAAAAACGCTGTCATCCGCTCATGGAACACAGGTTCTGGCAACGTCAGCCGCATAAACCTCCCCCACCCCTTCCCCTCCCCCATCATCACGCAGCGCTTCTCGACGGGAGTCGCCGTAACCTCAGAGCAAACAAAAGAGCGGCTTTTGCCACCACGGCGTGGAGGGCCCCCATCCCGTCCCACTCCGTTCAACCCTTCCCTCCTTGCTCTTCTCTTCCCGTCTCCCTCTTCCACCGCTCGTATCTGCCCCGCCCGGTCTCACCCCGCTCCACTTCGCACAGTTCCTCCTCGACATGCCCCTGTACTCTCTTCTCCCCATTCTAAATCTCCTCCCCTCCCCACTCCACTCCACTACCCTCTTCCTCCATCCTCCCCTCCTCTCGCTCCACTCTTCTCTCCTTCCACACCCTACTCACACCTAGTCCCCTCCTTCTCTTCACTCTCCTACTTACATTTCCATTATCCCCACCATCATCTCCGACCGCGCCGCTCCGCTCTCTCCTCTTTAAGCGCCTTTCCTCCTCACACTCCATTCTCCTCTTCCTCCACCGCCCCACTCTCCCATAATTCCCTCTCAATTCTCACTCCCCTACTTTCCTATACAGTATCCCTGTCACTTCCTCCCTCGCCACCCCCTCTCTCCTCTTCAAGCATCTCCCCTCCTCCCACTCCATTCCTCTCTCCCTCCACCCCCATACTCACCCCTAGACCCCTTCCTTTCTTCACCCCCCCTACTTCCTTTCCCACTATCCCCGTCATCTCCACATCCGCCACTCTCCTCTCTGCTCTTCTAGCTCCTCCCCACCCACCACGCCCGTCCCATGGACCTTCGCCTGGTGCTTCCCTCCCCCCTTCCCTCTTCCCTCTCCCCTCCCTCCCCCACCCGCGGCGGGCACCTCGACCTAGGGCGACCCGCCCGTTTCGCTAATATTTCCTCTGCTAATATTGATTTGGCGGCGCCGCTGCAGATATCGGGGCTGCACGCGCCCCCTCCAGGACCCCTGACGCCGACCTCAATTATATTTCGAGGCGAGGGAGGGGAGGGGAGGTTAGAAACGCAGATGGATGAGGGGAGGAGTGAAACCCAGGGCAGACAGGAAAAGGTGTGCAGGAGTAGTGTGGTAAATGGATGCGAATGAGAACACAAAGTTGGGAAAGGTAAGAGTGTGTTTGGAGGGCGCGGAATTGGCACAACGCCAATGAACTGGAGTTACTACCAATGTGGCTTCGTGATGGTCAGGTTCAGTTCAGCGTATTCAAATTAAGCTGGTTTAAGCCATATGTTTAAAATGACATGGATATTATTTTTAAAATAGTTTTCTTCTTAGAGAAACGAAATCACATTGAATATTATTCGCTGAGCACGTCTCACTTCTTGTACTAAGCAGGGAAAGTATAAAATTTAATAGTTTTGCGTCCTGAGTAGGGTTGCGTCAGACTGGGATGGACGGGGAAAAGAAATTTCGAAATGCGATGACCTAAGGGAGCAAAGAAAGCTCTAAAGAGTGGGCTACTTTTCCTAGGGTGAGGAGAATATAAGGCAACGGCTACCTTGGAACCAAATTGGTGTATTAACACCGCCAAAATTACTGAATTATTCGTAATATCAAATTTCCTACAATAAACTTGAAATATTTGAATGCTCCCCGTGTGGTGTCGGGGATTTTAGTAGAATAGCACCACGGGACCTCCCCCTGTCGTAGAAGGCGACTAATCGGAGCAGCTGTCCGCTGTCACTCCCCTAAACATCCCGTCATTCCCACTAACTCTGTGTGTCATTGCTTCCACTTACTTGTGGCACACATCTGTTTTCTGTCCTGTAGGCCAATCTTGTATCGGCCAACTCTTGTGTTTCCGCCCCGACGCTATTAGGTTGCGAGGGCTAGGGAGTCGTTTCCATTCTACCCTTCTATTCTAACGCTGTCTTCTCTGTCCCCCCTTGTTCCTTCCGTTTCCTTAAGCTGGCGGTAGCTCAAAAACGCTAGGGGAAGGTGACCCTGAAGAAAAAACCCAAGATGGAGGATCTGTCAGGATCAACAGTTACGGTGCAGGGGATCGGAGCCCCAGTACCGGCGGTCGGTGGTGCGCAAGCAGGCCACCGGGCGTCGTCACCCAGCGACTGCAATGCCAGGGGTGCGGATCACTCGGCACCGCTGGCAGATAGTGCTACGAGTGATAGCAAGCTTCGCGGGACTCGTATGGAAGTCTGCGAACCTAGGGTTGAGGGAACCCTTAAAAACCCTCGTCCAGAAAAAAGCCCGGAGTTTAATGCTAAAAGAATGAAAGTTGGAAAATCAACAAACTATGATGACCTGTTCAAAAACACCGCAGCGGTACTAAAGTACCTTACAGTAAAAAGAACTGAAGGAAATTTTGATAAAGTGAGCCCGTTTATAATAGAGAGGAGTATTAGCACCTGCGCTGGATCTGCAGTAAAAGATATACAGAAAACTTCATCTGGACTCTTGGTAGAAACAGTTAATGACAATCAAGGTAAAAAGTTACTAGAATTGAAGAAAATAGGCACTATAGATGTTGAAGTAAGTGCTCACGGCACACTGAATACCTGCAAAGGTGTTGTAGTTTGTAGTGACTTACTAAACTGCAGTGAAGAGGAAAGAGTTCAAGAACTAGCTTCTCAAGGAGTCATTGCCTGTCGTAGGCTAACAATGAGGCGGGATGGGCAGATAACTCCTTCTGCGTCCCATGTCCTGACGTTCAAGCGTTGTACGTTACCAGAGAAGATTAAAGCAGGCATTCATCGTCTAACCGTACGAATGTTCATTCCTCAACCAATGCAGTGTTTCCAATGTTTACGATTTGGACATCCAGCATCTAGATGTGCGAGAATCAAAGTATGCCATTGTGGTAAGCCATTTCATAGTGATGATCCATGCCTAGATCCTATCAAATGCATTAATTGCAGTGGACAACATTCATCGAGGTCGAGAGACTGCCCTGTATATAAGCAGGAGGCAGCAATACAACAAGTTAAAGCCAGACAGAAGATCAGCTATCCTGAAGCAAAAAAACTTGTGTGTCCCGAAAATAAAGGAAATATTACATACGTGGAAGCAGTTACTAAAAACACAAATTTACCTTCTTTAGTAGTGAAAGAACTAATGCCTGCAATAACCCGATGCATAGAAAAGTACTTCAATGAAATTCACAATAACAAAATCAACACAGAAGACTTAACCACATACACTCAAAGTGAAAACGTAAA
This sequence comes from Gryllus longicercus, assembly GCA_038098605.1. NCBI lineage: Eukaryota > Metazoa > Arthropoda > Insecta > Orthoptera > Gryllidae > Gryllus > Gryllus longicercus. The sequence goes on from JAZDUA010000219.1 coordinate 957,934, forward strand.
TGAAAACGAATCTTCAAGACCCCCACCAAATGAGGCAGACAGAAATCCAGTAGCTGCGCCTGCAGACATACCCAGCAAAGAAGTATCGACAACAGGCTATCGAAGTCGATCGCCTCGTTCTCCTAAGTACACCGAGGACAACTTCCTCAAACAAAAAATGAAATCAATGACCAATGATCAAGACACGACCACTGTCTCTGAGACAAGTTCGATGGTAAGTGCTGAAAATAATAATTACCAATCCATCGATCTATGCAAAACCCCGCGTAAGAAGAGAAAGAAGAAAGGATGGCCAAAAGGAAAACCAAGAAAATAAGCAAGATCTACGCATCCTACAACAGAAAAACCCCATTCCAACCATGGAAAATATAATTCAATGGAATATCAACGGCTGTATCTCGCATTACTGTGAGCTGAAATTGCTACTGGCCAATCACACACCAATGTGTGTGTGCTTGCAAGAAACTCATTTTAAACCAGAAGACCGTTTCAATTTTAGAGGATATAAAACCTTTCGCAGTGACGTAGAACCTGATAGACGAGCTAGAGGTGGTGTTGCCATATTGATCAGCAATAATCATCCCGCTAGTCGTCTTGATCTCAACACACCTCTACAAACAGTAGCTGTAACCCTGTACAAGCCATTGAAGATGACGGTATGTTGCATATACTTACCCGATGCCTCATGGCGAAATGAAGATCTACAAGACCTGATCGATCAACTACAGACTCCATTTCTAATTCTAGGCGACTTCAATGCTCACAGTACCACATGGGGCTGTTCTAGGACAAATGACTCCGGTCGCAGAATCGATGACCTGCTACTTAACAACGAATACGTACTTTTAAACACAGGAGCAAGCACTCATTTTAATGCTAGAAATGGCTCATTCTCAGCCATAGATCTCTCAATATGTAGTCCAAATCTTGCAACTCGGCTGACGTGGAAACCACTGCCAGATCTTCATCAGAGCGATCACTTTCCTCTGTTGATATCATCAAACATGCCAAAGAACACAGTACACTTACCAAAACGTTGGTGTACCAACCGCGCAGACTGGTCCAGCTTCACCAGACATATACCACCAATAAATGTCAGTGGAAACTCCGAGGAAGACGTTACCGATTTTACCAACACTGTCATATCTTCCGCTGTAAAATACATTCCACAGACCAGTGGCCGCTCATCTAGGATTCCAGTACCATGGTGGAATACGGAGACCAAAGAAGCAATAAGGGAGAAAAGAAAAGCCCTCAATAGATATAGACGTGCACCAACCCAAGACAATCTTATTGCTTTCAAGCGTCTGCGTGCGCTCGCTCGCAGAAAAATACTAACAGCAAAACGATCAAGCTGGGAAAAGTACGTAACCACCATAACTCGGACGACCAAAGTCACGGAAATATGGCAGAAAATCAGGTCAATAGCTGGGAAAAATGTTTTCAGTCCAATAACATGCATTGAACACGAAGGACAACTAATATGCAATCCTGACGAAATAGTCAATGCATTAGCGACCCAATACTCCAAAGCCAGTGGCACAAATAGCTATCCTAAAGACTTTCTCGACAAAAAGAAAGAAGAAGAACAAGTACTTGACTTTACAACCAATATAGATAAGCCATATAACGCTCTTTTCACATGGAGAGAATTGCAAGACGCCATAAATGCAGCTGGAGACACCGCAGCAGGATCAGACAATAACCCTTACAGCATACTTCGTCGATTACCGAAGAAAATACTGTCCACTCTGCTAAATATATACAATAACATTTGGACACAAAGTAATTACCCCAAAGTCTGGAAAGAAGCGATAGTAATTCCAATTTTAAAGGCAGGCAAGGATCCATTAAATCCTGAAAACTATCGCCCGGTATCGCTGACATGCTGTCTAGGAAAAATATTGGAAAAAATGGTCAAAACCCGGCTAACATGGTGTCTCGAAAGAAACAACCTCCTAAACATACACCAGTGCGGATACAGACAACATCACTCTACAATCGATCAGCTAATATATCTAGAAAATGCAATTCAGAATACCTTCATCAAAAGAAAACATATGGTTACCGTATTCTTTGACCTGGAAAAAGCTTTCGATAAGACCTGGCGACATAACATTCTGAGACAACTATATAACTGGCAAATAAGAGGATATCTACCAAAATTCATATCCAGCTTCCTTAGTACCAGATCTTTCAAAGTTCGCGTTGGGCAGTCTATCTCAGAAAGCTACGTACTAAAGAACGGTGTACCGCAAGGCTCTCCATTGAGTGGCACGCTCTTTATCATAGCGATTAACGGGATGTTTGACGGCATAGAAGCGTCAATAGGAAAATGCATGTATGTAGATGACATTGCTATATTTTACTCAGCCAAATCACTGGGAATGGTCAAATTCAAAATGCAAAATGCCATCAATAAATTAGTACAGAACGCAAACAACATTGGTTTCTCATTTACAGCAGCCAAAACGAAATGCGTTCACTTCAGTAGGAAAAGAAAAAGTTACAGAGATCCAGAGCTGACGCTGAATGGTGTTCAACTGACATATAATGAAACGGCAAAATTCCTTGGTTTGATTTTTGATAGGCATTTAACATGGAAACAGCATATAGAATACACCTTGCGTAGATGCAAAACAGCTCTGAATGTAATAAGATGCATTTCCCATATAAATTGGGGAGCAGATAGAGACATCTTACTCCGCCTGTACAAATCCATGGTGATGTCCAAAATAGATTATGGATGTGCAGTGTACTCCTCAGCCAGAAAATCATGCTTAAGGAAACTAGACCCCTTTCACAACGCAGGCCTCCGATATGCATCTGGCGCGTTCCGCACTAGTCCTTTCTCAAGCCTCTACTGTGAAACCAGCACCATGTCGCTACATCACAGACGACAAACAATGCTACTCAACTATAGATCAAAATTGCTGTCTCTACCGAAACATTTAAACCACTCATTGATGACTCGACCTAAGCCAGTAAATATTTACGATCGAAGACCTTCAGCTACTCGACCAGCCAACATCCGCGCAATCGAGATAGCCAAATGCTACAACATCGTCCTACCACCAGTTTTGAAATACGAACCATATGAAATTCCAGTTTGGATGTTGAAAATGCCAGAAGTAAGACTCGATACTACCAGTGTAAAGAAAACAGAATGCCTTCCCATAGATTTAAAAGTTAGATTTCAATCAGTTCTCGAAGAATACATGGCAAATCACATCATAATCTACACAGATGGTTCAAAAACAAAACATCAGGTTGGAAGCGCATTTGTAACTGAGAACTTGTCGAGGGCTTGGGCGCTTCCACCTGAAGCAAGTGTGTACACTGCCGAATTATATGCAGTATTGCAGTCTTTGCGACACTGTGAAACTCTCGATTCAGGAAGGTTCGTCATCTGCACAGACTCTCTAAGTCTTCTCACTGCAATAGACAGGCGCCAAACTGTAGATCCACTGCTACAAATGATTCTCATAGCATGCCATAAATTAGAACAGCGAGGAGCATCAGTTACGTTTATCTGGTGCCCTGGACACGTGGGTATCCTAGGCAATGAAGAAGCCGATTCTGCAGCACGAAATGCCGGGAACATCCAATCAGAAATGGATATTGAAATACGACCTCAGGATGCAAGAAATGCTGTCTCGAAGTACATCCTCACAGAATGGCAGACCACGTGGAACAGTCTTCACACGAAACTACACCCCATTAAACAAAATATCAGTAAATGGTCACCAAATGTCAGCTACCCTCGACGAGAACAAGTGTGCATAACCCGACTAAGAATAGGCCATGCAAGAATGACTTCTTCATACATGATAAGAAATGAAGAACAACCCATCTGCAGATGCGGAAGACTACTGACAATGAAACATATCCTTACAGACTGCGTAGATCTCTCAAGACTTAGACACAGATGCGGCATGAGAGGCAACATGAAGATAGATCTCGGCACCGACAAGACAGCAACTGACAAAACAATACAGTTCTTGAAAGAAGCCAATCTTTTCTTCAAAATTTAGAGTTAATATATGATTAATCATAACATCAATCAGTAAAAAGGCTAAAGGCCTTAGATGCCAAGCCTTCAAACTAACAAAAAAAATATTTGAATGCATATTATTTTTATATCAATACTCAATGAATTGTACAAAAGATATATATTGATAGGATTCAGAAGAAAGAACTAGAAGTGTTCAGTGAGAACAAGCAATCAAGTCTTGTCGCACAAGCGCGCACAAGCACGTGCCAAAAACTTATTTCCCACTTTCAGCTTTCAAAAAGCAATCCATTTTAATCAAACTGTACAGATTTCAGGTATTTCTCGATCGTGCTTAATAGTATGAAATATATATTGATGTAAAAACAAATTAAACTAAAAACTGATTTAAGACAAAAACAGATTTAAGTAGTAACAGTAAGGTTTCTTGGTTTATATTTTTAACAGAATCTTACATAACCTGGTAAATACACTATTGTTGTATGAAGGTGGGCATTGGCGAAGATACTCGTAGGTATGAGGAGGGACTAGACAGAGTTGTTCGTGCATTGCTGAATGGTCAAGGATAGGGACAGGAAGAGGGGGAACAGAAAAGGATAAATTTTAACATTCTCTGATAAAATGATATGAAGCCTATGAGGTACTATGCTCTGAGGTACTGGTGGTCAGAGGTGGTGGGGAGGAAGGAGCAAGTCGGAAACGTATCGAGAGTTGTCGAGGTTAGTGGTACTTTTTTGAGGCTGGGTCTGAAACATGGGATTAGATTAGTGGCGGGATCGGACAGAGAACGTCTCGGAATTGTGTTGGTAGCGTGTCGGGATCACGTCGGTAGCGTGTCGGGATCGGGTCGGCAGAGTGTCGAGATCGGAACGGATGCGTGTCGGTGTCGGGTCGGTATCGGGTCGGTATCGGGTCGGTATCGGGTCTGTATCGGGTCGGGATCGGGTCGGCAGCGTTTCGGAATCGGGTCCGAAACGTGTCAAGATCTTTTCGCACGCGTGTCGTGATCGGGTCGGTAGCGTGTCGCGATCGGGTCGGTAGCGTGTCAAGATCGGGCCGGTAGCGTGTCGCGATCGGGTGGCGTGTCGCGATCGGGTCGGTAGCGTGTCAAGATCGGGTCGGTAGCTCTTCGGGATCGCGTCGGTAGCTTGTCGGTAGCGTGTCGGGATCTGGTCGGTTGCTTGTCGGGATCGCGTCCGTAGCTTGTCGGGATCGCGTCGGTAGCGTGTAGCGATCGGGTCGGTAGCGTGTCGGAAGTGACCTAGCAGCACCTCAGAATCAAGTAGGGAGTTGTCAAGATCGAATCTAGAGCAGGGCCGGAGCGGGGCGTGGGCATAACAATAACGGCGGTGGTTAGGATTCAAAGGGGGTGACACACATTAGACAGGTGCGGGGGATGACATGAGGACGTGCCACTGTGCGCCACGTGGTGACACACTGCATCTGAGTAGCCGGATGTGGGTCAATGGCTACTGCTCGTGCTAAACGCGCGTCATGCTTGAGGCGAGAAGATGGCCCTTACCGCAAATGGATCTCGTCCGCTACTCTGAGCACTGGCAGGATAAGGGAAGACTTTCAGTATCGGATTCGATTCGTTTTTATGTGATCGTCGGATGATCGCAGGGCAGCCACGATTTTGCCGTCTAACACCCACGCTCTTTAATTTGCTGTAATAGGTAATAATAACTAATAGAAAATATTTCCAGCATTTTTTCGTAACAATATGTTTAGTGTGAAACTTTTGTTCAGTAAACAAATTTAGAGTATATACGTAACGACGGCATCTGGGAAAATTAACATGGTAATTTCTTTAATACAAGTTTGAAATATCATTAAAAAAATTTAGTAGATAAGAGAAAAGAAAGCGAAATCATAACCAAATCGGTTTTGTTTGTTTTACTATAAAAATTATATTCAGAATACCTTCCTAAATTTAATACTAACTATTAAATTTTGTAATTGTTGCACCATAATAATATTTTGTACTTTTCTCACTCTAGTTGATGTCACATATAAATCACTCAAAAACTGTTGTTTAAATTAGGAGAAACCCTCTTCATGTACTAACGATAGTAGATATTTAAAACGTTTTTTGAGCCAGGTATACTCTTGTATTGAATTTAAAAAAAATTTGGACATTCTCAGTGTTTCTCGATTACCACGTTTAAAAATATATCTAAAAAGTAAGGATTTTGTTGGTGTTTGACGTTGGAAAATAAATCCACATTAAGGATATAAATATGCAGGACGTCTCATTTTCAGTTAGTAATAAAATGTCAAAAATTTGAGAAATTACAACATTTTCATTTGTTTTATTCTTTCTTATTTGCCTCTGAATTGAAATCATCGTAAAATTTATATTTATGTACGAAAATAATAGATCAGTTATTTTTGAAAATAGTTATAGTTAACAATATTTCATTCCCAAAAGAATAAACAAGGAACTTAACCTAATTTGATAAAATAAAAAAAACATGAAATGCGCTCTTAGCTATAACGAACCAAAAGAGCGCCACATTAAAACTTTCATTACGAAACGTAATTGAGTTATTAATATGACATTATTAGTGAGACACTCATTTATTTTGCATTATTTAAAAAGAACACACTGTTTTCTCTTATTACGCATATTAGTGGAACGAAATTATTCAAAAATTCATTATCACTCTTGTTGAATAAATAAATGACGCTCTATTGTTAAAATTAACTTTTGAAACACTTTTATGTCGCATTTTGAATATCGAATAGATACATAATGCATTAGAGTCCAAAACAAGCAATTGCAACAAATGCAAATTAGTTGCCAGTAGAAAATATGTAACAATGTACGTTTATCCAGTGACGCTTTAGAACTCCTTCTTTTGTTTCTTATACCATTAAAATGATGATATTTCATTCTTATGTATATCAATGTTATCATTATATTAATTTTAAAATAAATCCAATTTTATTGAATACCACGTTACACTTTACTACCTATTATGCAATAAGAGCCGTCACAGTGGTTGCAAAACTATATAAAAGTGGCAGAAAATGTCTATTTGCACTCAACAACTTTTTATATTAATAATTGCCCGTAGTCTCCTGCTTTTAAGAAAAATCTCGAACCGGTAATATACAGATTGTGAATAAATATATACAAGGTATAAATGTTCTAAATGTCATTTCGATAAGGGAAAAAGTTTAATTTGTTTTAAAATATGTGAAAGATACGTTTTTTTTCGATCATTACAGGAGGGAACAGCTGACTCTTGAAGACCGAGGTATCATATACTTATGAGCTCATTTAATTGGTTGTAAACATTTTTAAGTTGTTATTTGATCAATAACTTTTCTTGTAATCAATAACTTATCTTTTGAAATGAATTTTGAGGTTATGGCTTCCACATGTCCGGTATGTGACCTTCTTTGCAATGATGATTCGGAGAAATCTTTTGTTTGTGACAGTTGTGGAAATCCATATCATGTCTCGTGTGCTGGTTTATCTACATCTGAAGTCAAATGTCTTGAGTCAAAAAAACGAGTTCTGAAGTTTTTTTGTCCCGAATGTGAACAGGGCTTCAAGGCATTACCACAGGTATTGAGCAAATTGAATAAACTAAACGAGGAAATATTAAACATCAAAAAATTTATGGGAGAAACAAGAAATGCCGATTTTGATAGGTTAAATTCATTTAATCCTGTGGAGATTTATAGTGAAGTGGCAGAACGCATTGATAGACAAAAGAATTTTATGTTTTATAACCTCAAAGAATCGAGTTTTGATTCGCCCGAGGAAAGAAAAAATTATGATGAGAAACAGGTGATCTCGGCATTGAAAAATATTGCAAACTTCAATGAGGAAAATATTAAAGTTTATCGTGTTGGTAAGTTCATAGATCATGATCATATTAGACCAATCAAGATTAGGTTTGAAAATTCTGATACAGTTTTATCTTTACTGAAAAACAATCGTAAAATCCCGGATCCACTCAGAATCTCATCTGATCTTACCAAGAACCAGAGAGATTATCTGAATAAATTACGAGATGAACTTAAAACAATAAACAAGAATAAAACAACAAAAACTATTAAGTTTATTAACGGAGTACCTCAAATAGTAGATATTAAAGTAAAGAAAAATGAAAGAATTCTGCGACCGAGAGCTCAGAATCAAAACAATCAAAAAAACGTCTAAATTATCACAGACTTTGTTTCTATTATCAAAACGTTCGTGGATTACGCTCAAAACTCAAAGAAATTGCTGCGAATAAATATATATTTTGTGATATTGATATAATTGTGTTAACTGAAACTTGGTTACCTGATGATATATATGATTCCGAACTAAGATTAGATAATTATAATATCTATAGAAAAAATAGGAGTGATATTTCTAGCCATAAAACGACAGGAGGTGGTGTATTGATAGCAGTCAACAAAAGTTTGAGAAGTAAGCAACTGTGTGCTTTCGAAAACGTAGAACATGTTTTTGTTCAGATTACTTGTGAAGGCAATGATTATGTAATAGGCGCTTCATATCTTCCTCCTTATGTAAATGATCAACTTTTTAGCGATCACTGCTCATCAATTATTGAGATAGATAATGCTTTAAATCAATTAAAGATATCGCCCTATTACATATTGTTTGGTGATTATAACCTGCCACGTGTATTTTGGGAGAAAAATAAATATTCAAGTTATGCCACTTTTAGTGATGATACAACCAATAGAGAGAGAAGCTCATCTTCTATTCTATCCGATACTATATCTTTTTTAAACCTGTACCAGGTTAATACAATCCATAATGATTTTGATGTGATGCTTGACTTAATCTTTACGAATTTGCAAAATTTGAACATTGGAACCACTGATGTACCCATAGTGAAAAAAGATGCTTATCATCCACCCATTACAGTTGATCTCTTGGGAGAGTTTGTCGATGGCGAACCTAATTATACGAAATGGTATTATGATTTTAAATCATCTGATTTTATTTCAATTCAATATTTCATGGGAAACATATATCATTGTATTGCAAAGGCCGTAAACACTGAAGAAATGGTAAATATTTTTTATGCGAATCTTTATCACAGTTTCGAACTTTACGTACCAGTGAAAAATATATTTTCCTCAACATTCCCAAAATGGTACAGTAAAGAGTTGAAAGAGTTAATAATTTCCAAAAACCAAATCCACAGAACATATAAGATAAACAAAAGTAATGATGCTTACCAAAGTTTTTCCCAACTTCGTAAAGAATGTAAAGTGATAGCTAGCAGGGATTTTGATAATTATCTTCTCAATGTAGAAAATTCAATTAATTTGGATTGTAAACAATTTTGGAATTATACAAATAACTTGAGAGGCTGCAACGATATACCTGCAATGATGATAATGGACGAACAAACATTCGATAATTATGAATCAGTCGTTGATGTTTTTGCTGATTTCTTTCAAGATGCATATAAAGATCCAAATGTGAAACGCATACCAATTCAAGATATAACACCAAACATCATTAATATGTTGCCAATAACGATTTCTGAAGTGTTTGAAGAAATCAACTCTCTCAGTTTAAACACATCTAAGGGTCCTGACGGCGTTCCAGCTATGGTGCTACAAAAATGTAATTTCATTATGTCACAGATATTATGTTTGATATTTAATAAGTCCTTATCCGAAGGATGTGTACCAAACCTATGGAAAACATCATTTATTACACCAATATATAAATCAGGCGACAAACAAGATGTGAGAAACTACCGTCCTATTTCAATTATGAACATCATCCCAAAGGTATTTCAATCTATTATCACAAAAAAACTTGTCACTTTAATAAATCCGTTTATAATTTCACAACAACATGGATTTTTGCCAAAAAAAACTGTGGAAACAAACCTATTGGAATTTAGTCAAAACATATTAACATCATTAAATAATAATTTTCAAGTAGATGCTATTTACACGGATTTTTCGAAGGCCTTTGACTCCGTTAATCATGGCATTTTAATTGCCAAGCTGAAATCTTTCGGCATTTGTGGTAATTTATTAAATTGGTTTGATAGCTATCTATCCAAGAGGACGCAATATGTTAAATATAAACAATTTATATCAACGGAAATCATAGCGACATCTGGTGTTCCTCAAGGATCACACCTTGGACCTGTATTATTTAACATATTTATAAACGATTTGGGTAATGAATTAACAAATGTTAAATTTTTATTATACGCTGATGACCTCAAACTATACTCTGCAATAACATCAACCCAGGATATTATTGCGTTACAAGAATCTCTTAACTCCCTTATCAATTGGTGTGGAAGTAATGATCTTGTTCTTAAAATATCGAAATGCAAATCGATCACATTTTCTAGATCTAAGAAAATTATACAAAATAATTACTATATACAAAATGAACAATTAGATAGGGTGAACTCCATAAAGAATTTAGGAGTAATTTTTGACAGCAAACTTCAGTTTGGTGAACATTTAGATAAAATTGTCACAAAATCTCTTCAAAAACTGGGGTTTATAAAGAGAACATGTCAAAAATTTAAATCTGTACAAACGTTTAGAACATTGTACATCTCCCTCATTAGATCAACACTGATGTACGCTTCATCAGTTTGGACACCATATTTTGAAGTACATAAACAAAGAATAGAACGTGTTCAGCATAAATTTTTCAGGTTGATTGCTCATAAACTACATCTCCCAGATCCATTTTTGAATCACGATTATACTGAATTATCAAACACACTAAAACTGCCGTCTCTCGAATCTTTGCGAAGTGTGAGAGATATGCAATTTCTGTATAAAATGTGTAATAATGTTTTGTACTGTCCTGAGCTATTAGGCGAATTGAATTTTTTTGTCCCAAACAAAATCACGCGCAGATTTAAAACATTCTATACACCAAATTATAAATTATTATATACTGGTAATATACCAATAAACAGAATGAGTACATTAGCCAATAGTTTCGAACTAGACTGCTTTTGTGATAACATGAATATTACCTTCAAGTTTATAAAAAACGCTGTATATAAATATGAATAACTTTGTATTCCTGATTGATATCGTTGTAATTGTAATTTTTATATATTAAAGCTGGATTATTCCTGTTTTAGGCTTTAAGGTTTCACTATTGAGATATGATTTGTCGAAACCACTTTCAAACACCATATATTTTTGATGTACCTGAGGCTTGGTCAACAATGATTACTTGCTCAACATTATTTCATTGTACTTGCATCTATGGCCCTTTTGGGATATTCGTCGAGCATCCTTACCGATGTGAGAAGGATAAGGGGGAAATAAAATACCCCTCACTAGATGTACAAAAACTTGAATAGGACCAATCACTCTGTTTTCGTCGTTTATCTTATTATCTCATTACTACTTATTTCATATTGTAAAAACTGATATTTGATATTGATATTTCATGTTAATGTTTCTGACTGATATTTCATATTGTAAAAACTGATTCATATTGTATTTGATAGAATACCGAACATGTTATAATGAATTTCAAATATGTACAATTATTGTAAATTGGACAATTAGTCCGTGAAATATACTAAATAAATAAATTACATTTTCAAGTATATCTCGAACAATAGGATAATGAATTCAACAGAGTGAACGCTGTAGTTTGTCATTTCCTTTTCTGTCAATTCTTTAGTTACATATTACCATAGGTTTTAGTTCATTGCATTTGATTTAGCACTTCGAATATAGTTCTCTATGTTTCATTACATACAGATTTTTACAACTTTTAATGTTCAAGATAACGCAAAACATTCTATATGAAAACGCACGCCTTCGTTAAGAACATTTATAACACGACCTGCTCTTGTTTCTTGCTCGAAAACGCATTGTAGCAGAGACACAAGGCACTTGAGCCCTTCAGCTCCTCTTTCCCTGGGAAAAGAGAAGATCCTTGTGGCGTATATTAATAACTGGGAGACATCAAAAAAAGGAGACTGGCGCCTTGTTTCTACGCGTTCTTCTTTTTTTTTGTTACGCGTGTTAATGTCCAGAGAGCAGTATAGGAGACATTATTCATAAAGTGAAGCAAGAAAAACATGTTGCTCCTCTCAGAAAACGTTATTTATACTCCTTCTGGCAGCCTGCCGGAATCGCCGACAATTTCGGGCGATCTACAACTTCCGGTGAGGCCGAGGGGATTGTCCAATCCACAGCTCCGTTCTGGAGACAGAAAGGACGGAACTGGCGGAACGAAATAACGCAGGAGAGAAGACGTGTGAGAGAAAGGAAAGAGAACGACACAAAACACGAGAGCGCGAAATAACCAAAAAAAAAGAAGAAGGTAGCGATTTTGTCGGCTGCAATTTCCACCAGAAACCCGTACATCATGCGGGAGGCGTTTAGAGGAAGGTAGATAAAGCGATTAGCGGGGGGCTTTATTTCGAAGGGCGCGCTGCAGGAGCCCTGGGAACGGTGCCAGAAGGTAGAGATGCGCTGCAGATGTGTGCACCTACAGCATGGGCCCCGGGGATTCAGCGTGTACGGCGCCGGGCGCTGCCGCCGCCTTCTGCGCCCGCGCCCCAAACAACGACCGGCTGAGTACAATATACTACGTGATCAAAAGTACTCGGACACGTTGCTAAAAATGACATACCACTTCGTGGCGCCCTGCATCTGTAACGCTGGAACTCAATAGGGTGTTGAGTTCTTGGCTGTCCGGGTGACGCCGCGTCGTTGGCTGAGAGGCCGACGTTTTGCTTGTCATTTCGCAGGGGTAGTGAGGAAGCCTGCGAAATGACAGGCGAAACGTCGGCCTCTCACCCAACGACGCGGCGTCACCCGGACAACCAAGAACTCATGAAATCGAGCCTCGGAAGCTCACGTGTACATTCACTAAGGTGTTGGTCCACTCGTAACCTTGTTGACAGCTTCCACTCTCGCAGGCATACTTTCAATTAAGAGCTGGATGGTTTCTTGGGGAATGGCAGCCCATTTTTTACGGAGTGCTGCACTGACGAGAGGTATTGATGTAGGTCAGCGAGGCTTGGCACGAAGTCGGCGTTCCAAAACATCCCAAAATGTGTTTGACAGGATTCAAGTCAGAACTCTGTGCAGGTCAGTTCATTACAGGGATGTTATTGTCGAGTAACCACTCCGCCACAGGCCGTTCAGTATGAACAGGTGATCAATCGTGTTGAAAGATGCTATCACCATCCCCGAATTGCACTTCAACGGTGGTGTTTAAAACACCAACGTAGGCCTATGTCGTGGTAGTAGCACACAAAACAAGAAGGGGCGCAAGCCCCCTCCATAAAAACACGACCACATCATAACACCATTTTGGATGTGTTCGGATATTTTTGATCACATGCTCAGCACCAACACGCATGCCGCCACAGCATCAGTGACCTTGATGTTTTAGGCATGATGGTAAGATACGGGTGGGTTACTATGGCCCACCGATTATTACTCGTTCTGCGCTGCTCCAGTTAGCGTCACGAATCACGGCACTTCGTTTGGAAATGCTAGTCTTGACGTTCACCACTATCTTGCATGGAGGGCGAGAAATGATGAGCTTTCTCACTACGATATAAAAGTTTATACGTTTTCGATATTCTTTGCACTTGCAAATTTTAAAAAAATAGATTACGCAAAATGTAAAACAATCAATGATTAAATATATATGATGAATTAATTACTAAATAATGAAATGATAACAATTATTATCAAATTAAGTGTAACTCAAAATAATAACAAGTCTTATTAATTTTAAGAGTTTTTTAAATATCATTTAATGATGCACATTTATTACAAATTTATTATATTTATGACTAAGGTATAAACGGGAATCACGTATATTAATATCATTATTATGTTATTCTCCAGGGAAACCTAATGATATTATTCTGTCTTGGTATATTTTAACCACTTCTATTTAATTGATTAATTAATTTACTCATCATTATGTTTTATTCAAACAGCAAAACACGTAATTCCTCAAATGATCAATTTACTAATTAATTAATCCATTAATTAAATTACTTAATTATATTGTATTTTAATTTATCTTTACGATAACACTAATTTACCATATTTGCATCATTACGTGGACAGTGGTGAGACCACAGAACGGATGGAATACGAAACCGGCGGGCGTGAGTTTTGCGGCCGAACATGCGAATGTGGAGGTCAGAGAGCTTTTGATCAAGGTAAGCTCTGATGGTTCCGAAACAAACATGATTACGTGGAATGATAATGCAGAAAGTTTATTTTGTGAAACAAAATTACAAATTTAAACAGCGCTATTTGTTCACTACTCTTCCTTAAATATATTTAAATTATTAACATCAGTCAATATATTTAATTTCCTAGACGTTTCAAAACTCCTATATGCTATTGATGTAACTTCGAACAAAAAGTAAACTAATTACTTCTGAAGTTGATTCCTTTTTGTCGATATATATTTGTAAAATCAAATATAAGTATACAAATGAAACCCTAGAGGTGCTACAACTGCACGTACTTTCTCGCATTATCGAGAATGGTTAATTAATACTAAGTTATTGCATTTTCTGTCCTCACTTGAAAACGTCAAAACGTGTCGCCCGTGGCGCTTAACTGCAATTATTTCCCATCAGAAACAATAACATCCCTTACTATTTCGAAACAAATAAACTTCAATAATAAATGTCAACTGTTATAATATTTGCAGAACCTATACTGACATATACAAACAATCGAGGAACCCGAAGAGGTGGCTCAGTGCATCAACTGTCACATCAGTGCCTCTGACCTAGGTGTCCCGAGGTTCCAGTCCCGACGGGGCAGGCTAATCAGCTAGGTCGAATTCAGTCGCTGTCTGGAGGAGAATTCTTACGGCCGGTTGCTCTGGTCAGTAGTTTTACGTTGTTTCTCCGATCAATATCAGGTGAATGCCGAAGCAGTACATTAACCAACGGGTTACGGACCGCGCGCGATACCTTGTTCTATCCTCACCCCTTACACACACTTACACTAACACGCACTACACTATCACACATGCCGAGACATGGGCCGGGAGCTTACAGCTTGTCCCGGCTGGCGCGGTGCCCCGCTGCTGGGAGAAACCCTACAACCTGGTTGGGAGGAACCCTACTAACCAACGGTAGGTGGGCGCCGGATCTCGCCATCAACCGGGAGAAGATCACAGTCACCTCCCGAGGAAAAAACATGCACCACACTTACGGGACTAATGACGACAGTATTTGATGCTTGTTGGTTGGTTGCTGTTAGTAATTACGGATGCAAGTATAATTTCATGTATAAATTAAACATCCAGGACTAAAAGCCATTCAATACATCACTTTATGTACGCAACTACGATAACATTACTTTATGTCCGTCTGAGGCATATATATATATATATATATATATATATATATATATATATATATATATATATATATATATATATATATCTTCCTAAATAACAAAATGTCTTCTTATGATAAAATAACTACTGAAAGATACTAGCAAAAGAAGCACAGGAAATTCGAGTTTCAAAACTTGGTATGTTAGAAGCAAAAATACGGAAAAATTAATGATATTTTCTGAAAATGAAACACATTATTCAAAGATATTTTATGAAGAAATTTCGTTAAAGAAAAAATATATCCTAGATCGTAGTTGTAGAAATCACTGACAAAATTTTGAACTTCTACATTTTTTAAAAATTCAGGAAATGCAACGAAAATGCGCTCTATACCATTTCATTTCACGTCTTTTGTCCTATTACAATGCTATTTAGAAGAAAAAAATGGAGCAATTTTTATTCATGAAATATTTTTGAGGCTTCTGCTTCATACCCTCAAAAATCAAAATATACGTTGAAGTTCCAGAGGCCACGGTATCAGTCAGGTCGTTCGGGGAATATCACTTTTGCTGAGAAATCTGCGTTTGATTTATCCGCAAGCGTTGTTCACAGACAGTCACACAGACAGTCAAACAGACAGAGGGACAGATATTAAACTACCAATCGATTTTTCGGTATCAAGGATCTACCAAACGTGGATTCTGACAACACCTTCTACGGAATGTAATTTACTTCGAACAGGAACAAATCCACCTGTTCAGTGTTAGTTAACAATTTATCCACTTTTTCGGTACCAGGGCCCGACAATTTGTCTGTCGATAATTTGCCATTTTTCCCGAGCAATACAATACTCTCTCTATGTTACATATCTGTACCCTGCAAGCAGTAAAGAAAGTAAAAACAAAGAAACACCTTCGCAAATCAATGGTTCAATGATTTCGTAACATTTGTCTTTCAAGAAATGCTGTGAATATAGTATGTACAAAATATTGTAAGTTTTGTTAGTAAATATGTAAATAGAGTTATATTTTGCCAAAACCAATAATAATAATAATGATGATAATAATAAAATTGCATTATAATTAACCTCCGAGAGTGAGAGACATTTGTACTAAAAATACTGATGAATGCAGATGTAGTATTATACAATTTTCTAGTTGTTTATGCTACACTATGTTAAAAGATGACAACATTTAAAAAACTAAAAAATACTAAATACTATTTTATCTTGTCTTCCTCCGGTATTACTTCATAAATTGTACAAAGGAATTAACTGAATCACTTAATTTCATTAGGAATGCTATCTGTCAAATTGTCAACCTAGATCGTCTACTTAATTCTTCAAACCCGTCATTTAATCCTCAACAAAGACGTTGTCAATTAATACACAAAGCATTTTGTACAAAAAAAATGAACCTAAGCCGACGATTACAATTTGCTGAGCACTTTAATCCAATTTCGCAACGATGTACCTCGAATTTTCCAGCGTCTTTAGTTTGATGAAGCCGACTTGGGGCAAAAGAGCAACAAGTCGTTGCCACCCATCCCATTATCGTGAGACAAAGCGGATGCACTCTCGTGGGCTGCCCATCTTCGTTAGCTCGTGGCCTTAACTTCGCCCATAGCTCCGGAGTAGCGTCTGTGTGAAATCCCTTGCTTTCCTTCCCCCTCCCGAAAAGAACTCTGCCTACAGCTGTGGCGACTCGGGGCTTCCCCGTCGTGGATTGCTCGGGGCTTCCCCGTCGCGTTCGATAGAGTGTGGGTTCGAATCTCACGTAAAGCAAAAATGATTCTCTCTGGAGGATCTGATGTTGATGAAATATCCCAAATCACTATCTGTGCCATCTCACTTGGTTATGCGTTTGTTCAGGAAGATCACACGCCTAATTGCTGGTTTTGGTTGCTAGCTGTTGGTAACGACAGAAGACTAGAATGGTCAAGAAGGGCAAGAAGTTTCCAAATCTACTTCAGTTCCCTTCATTTTATCTCTTTACATCTCTTACAAGGTCTGTCCCAAAAGTAAGTTGAATGACCTTACGCCCCCGAAGCAAGCCACTAGCAAGGCGCGCCAAGTGACGTGAATGGTTGTGTGGGGTTTCGGGAAGCTAAGGACAAACACGTCAGTTGCCTGCAGGCTCTTTCACAGTGCGCATCGCTGCTAGTTTGAACCCTTGTATTTGTGACGCGTCGGAATTTTAAGATGCCACGTTTGAAGGACCAGCGTACGCAATAAAATTTTGTGTCGCGCTCAAGAAAACGGGGGCTGAGACCGTTGCCATGCTAAGGGAAGCTTATGGCGATAGCACCATGTCCAACAATACGATTTACCGCTGGCACAAGATGTTTCGAGAAGGCAGAGAGGACGCCGAGGATGAAGACCGCTCTGGACGTCCGTCAACGTCACATTCCGATCAAAACGTGAAGAAAGTGAGGGACATGCTGAACTCAAATCGACGCCTGAGTATTAGAATGCTGGCAGATGAGTGTAATATCCCTAAAAGTACTGTGCAACGCATTGTTACCGCAGATTTGGGCATGTGGAAGATCTGTGCGAAGATGGTCCCCAAGGTGCTTTCCGATGAACAGAAGGCTGCTCGTGCAAGGATTTCGCGTGACCTCTTGGAGCAGTGTGAAAATTATCCGAATTTTTGGGATAATGTGATTACGAGTGAAGAAACATGGGTTTTCGAGTATGACCCGGAGACCAAAAGACAAAGTGCTGAGTGGCACACGCCAGCTTCCCCGCGCCCGAAAAAGGCGAGAATGAGCAAGTCCCGTGTAAAGGCCATGCTCATCGTGTTCTTCGACAAGAGGCATTGTCCACTCAGAGTTTGTGCCACAAGGACAAACAGTGAACAGTCATTTTTACTTGAAAGTCCTAAAATGGCTCCAAAGCAGAGTCAAACGCGTCAGAAAGGAGATCGCCAGCACTTGGCGTCTTCACCACGACAACGCGCCGTCGCACACCTCCTTCATTATTTGAGAGTACTTAGCCAAACGCGGTGTGGCAACATTGCCCCAGCCGCCGTACAGCCCCGACTTGGCACCACTGGACTTCTTTTTGTTCCCGAGGATCAAGAAGGACACAAGGGCCACCATTTCGCGACTTTCGAAGCCGTCAAAGAAGCAACGACGAGGTGCTTGGAGGTCTCCGTCGACGCCTTCCAGGGTGCGTTCAGAGACTGGGAAAAATGCTGGCGCATGTGTTCCGACGCGGAAGGAAGCTACTTTGAAGAATTTTAGTTACTTGTATATTTATCTGCAATAAATCTTTTTTCTTGGACTTATTCAACTTACTTTTGGGACAGACCTTGTACCTCTCATCTTTTAAACTAGAAACCCAATAACTCCAGAGCAATTACTCAAATTTCATTTAACGTTCTACGTATTTTACCTCTGTTGCGTATTCTCTATACACACAATACATAGGGGCCCGTACTTTTAGAAAATATAATTTTGGAAAAATATATTTTCATTGAAAATGGAATTTTTACTGAAATTATTGTTTTGCAGGTTTAATAATATTAATAATTAATTTACGTCTCAATATATTATATTGAGATTTTTCAAGAATAGCACCTATACAAGACAACTGAGGTCTTCTTTTTGGTTTTAATATTTCTGACCGATTGTTAGCGACTGTAATAAAACTGTCTTTCGGTTGTATTGGGTCACTCTAAAATAATAGAAATTATGATTTAGGTATTTTGAACGTGAATGTATCCCTTCACCCTCTCAGTTACGAACAAGAGGTAAAAATATTCATTTTTTCCCCGAGGAAATGAGTTAGCAATGCTACCAATTCATACGCAATTTCCCCTCGGGCTGCCGTTCCTGATATCCGTACGTCGCAGAACTCTCATTATTTAACACAAAATACTAACATACAACTTGTAACATACATACTTCTAACATACACGTATAGTAGTGGTGTTCAACAGCCATAATTTTAACGGCTTCGCAATATTATACTATACGTACGTACTGGAATTCAGAGACCTCGAGCTATATCACTACGCCACGCGGTCACTGTGACATACTCACATGGGCAGACGCTTAAAAATCGAATTTTGAATTCCCCCCCCCCCATTATTTCCGACACGAAATTTTCAAAAACTCACAGTTCAACAAAAAAGGTACCTGCACCTTGCTTTTAAGCGTTCCTTGTTTTATCCATGTAAAATATTAAAAAAAACTGCTATTCAATGACGAAATTTAATCCAAAATTTTAATTCCTTATGCTATGATTGCCTTATTAATAATATATTTGCATCTATATGGATGGATCTATATGGATCTATATAAAATATGGATCTATATTTTTAAGCAGAAAAAAATTATTTGGTGTAAGAAATTGGAAAAATATCGTAAATTATTTTCTTTATTATTACTACGTTTGTGGAACCTGTCATATTCCCATCATCAGTTACTATAAAAACCATACAAATCCATACATTTTATATAATTATAGTTTAATTTCTTTGAAACTCGTGATAGACTGTAATTACATAATTTTATGGATTTACATTTTTTTTTATAGTAACTGATGATAGGAACAACACAGGTTACCGAAACGTAGTAATAATAATTAAATTATTTTATGAGATTTTCCCAATTTCTTACAGAAAAAGAAAAAAAATATTGAGATAAGCCCTATTACTCGCTGTCATCAGTCAATACAGCACATGCCATCTCAATTTCTTCTCGTAGTGATGCCAGTGTGGTTGGCTGGTTTACCATATCACATTCTTTAGACTCCCTCGTAAGCAAGAGTCCAATGGAGTTAGGTATCTAGATCGCTATGAAAAATATCAATCGGCCCTTTGCTGCACAAGTTCTCCCAGATCTGCCCTTGAAAACATTGCGGACGGTACCATCAGTCTCAAATTTATCACGAATGAGTACAATTGTTACTGTTTTCGATAGTTCCTTTCCGTACCACTTCACAACAGCTTTCAACCAATCAAACGATAATCTTGAAACCATTTTGATGTGGCAATGCTGGTGAAAGAAATGAGTCACATTTGTTTCACATCCTACTACATATTACCGTCGTTTTCCCATCAATTTGTGAACCAGACTTTTCATTCCCCATTCCGTTATCAGGGCCCGCTAGTACTTTTTATCTGTCGAAAATTCGCCTTATTGCTATGTACGATGACAATAGTTTCTATTCTTACGAAGAAAGGGCAAGGAATTGAAGAGAGGTAAAAATATCCGCTTCGTCGTTGGGACATATATTTGCCATCCTCCCAATTCACATGCTTCTCCCGTCTTCTGGGCCAGCCGGGGCCCCTGGCAACCTTCCGTCGCGTAAATTAAGGACACTCCAGCACAAACACGTGCAGTTCCATTCCGCAGACGAGACGGGAGGATGCGCCCGGGCTGTTACGAAGTGCATCCGTCTAGACGCGGCTCGTGCAGCGGCGCAGCGCCGCCGTACGTCTGGCTTAATTTACGCCCCTGTCGCGCCGCCCACACACGTCGCCCTAACTTCAGCGCCCGCCGCCCGCCGTCCGCCGTCCGCCGCCCGCCGCCCGCCGCCCTCCGCCCTCCGCCCTCCGCCCTCCGCCCTCCGCCCTCCGCCCTCCTCTCACCACCCTCCTCTCACCACCCTCTTCTCACCACCCTCTTCTCACCACCCTCTTCTCACCACCCTCCGCCCACCACCCTTCGCCCGTCGCCTTCTGTCCGCCGCCCGGAGCCCTCCGCCCTCGGAATCATTTTACTACCGTATTGTCGACATTCTTTTTTATATTAATAGTTATTTATGTACCAAGGGTGCTATAAATTTCCTAACCATCGGGAGAATTAGAACCAGTTATCGCCTCCTTCGTACAATTGGCAGAGATTTCGAACGCTAGACGTTTTGGAATTAAGTGATTCGTTGAATGACTACACGTGATGACCCGTCTCTCTTACCTTAAAATTACGAACTAATTCTGTACGTCCTTTTCCAGTACTACTCAGGCTTCTGAATAGTAATGCACTTCATTCGTCAATTCTCTTTCACTTCTCTTCATTCGGCTACACATTCAAAATTAATTCAGATTTTCCCAAAACATGTGATTTTTAAAATTCACTTTATATCCTTTCACACTTTGATTTACCACCATCTAAAATTCATATTTGTTTATAAATTATCAATCTTCTGAGTTTCATTCTACATATCTCTAAGAATTCTGAAACTCATCTCTTTAATATATTTATGTGCTCTACTAATTCTCCAGCACTATACTTGAACACTTCTAGTCAAATATTCCATGGGTTTTGCTATGATTTTCTCATTCTTCTCTACTTTTTAAAATTAAGCAACTTAAGCAATTTTGATGCACCGTTTAAGTTCATCTAACTCTATATTCACTTCCTCAAATAAATAACTTCTGGGGCAGTGAGGAAAAAATTCCGACTATTTTGCTGAATCATCTGCACTGATCATAAGAACAAAGCGCAAAAGTCAGTGATAATAAGTAATGAATATAAAACACTTTAAAATACTATTGTACCAAAGAAACGCAATAGTGTCTTGATACTAATGAATAAAAATATATACTGCGAATCACCAAAATCCTTCGAAACTGAGGGATTCATTAAATGGAATTTTTTCTTCCTTAATCTAAAGATTTTTAATAAAAAAGAGATTGAATTTACTAAGAGTAGAAAAATTTAAGTCTTCAAAGCTTAATTCCCATTGACTAGAGTGTAAGCAAAATTATCCGAACACATTCAATGCGCAGTGAAATTATGAATTTGTCATTCAACATCCACAGACAAACAAATATTAACATTCCATTTGTATTCACCGAATCGCACCGACGTAGAGCGACGAATAAAAAGAATAACAAAACAGACCTGACCGCTGCCCTTCGAGTGGCCACTTTCCCACTCACCGCGCGCTCGCCCTGCCGCGTCATCCCACCCGCGCCTGCATATTAATGACGCCGCTCCAACGAACCTCTCGAGGATTGCAACGCGGCGCCCACGCGCGCCGCCAAAGGTCAGGTCGCGGGGCGCAGGTGGGAGTGGTCGGGCGGTCGGGTGGTCGGGGCGGTTGGGGGCGTCGTCGGGGGGGGGCGAAATCGCGTCGCCCCCGCGAGGCCCGCTCCGCCCGCGCAGACACCGCCCACCCGCCCACCGCGCTGCGCAGGTACGCGCAGAGCCACCTCGCCTCGCCGCACCGCGCCTCGCCTCGCCGCATCCACGCGCCGCGCTGCGCCGTGAGGAAAGAGCTGCCGCGTTAATTACCGCCCTTTGAAGATAACCCGATCGCCCCTTTGCCGCGGAGCGGCTGCAGCGGCCGCGTGCGCCGCGCCGGGAGCCAGCGCCGGAGGGAGGGCGACGAGATAGGAGGTGATACGGACGCGGGATGAGGTGAAGCTGGGCGAAGTACGGGACTGGAGGAGACGCATATTATGATATAGTAGGGCCGCGGACGGACTGAAAGGGATTTTAGCGTGTGACTAGGGTAAGGCGGATGAGGAAGGTGCTGTAATGGTTCATGGAATGGATTGAGCTGGGTTGGTAGAAAGGGGAGGATGCTTGATTGGATGAGCGGATTGGTTGCTTGGGTGGAGATAGTAGTCGGGCATGGTTGGACTGGTATGATTTGGCTGGTATATTTGGGCGGAAATGGTTGGTCTAGTATGGATGAGAGGCAATTGTTTGGTACGGATGATTGAGCGAAGATGGATGGGCGGGTATGGTTGGGTGGGTATAGTTGGGCGTGGACGATTGGATGGAGATGGTCGAGTAGAAATGATTCGGTAGAGAAAGTTTGGTGAGGAGATTTTGTGGGATTGGTTGGGCGAGGATGGTTGGCGGGGATGGTTGGAGACGGAAGGTGAGAGGTTAGTTAGTATGGAATGGCGTGCAGTGATGGAGGGGGGGGCGATAAAGGGCAGGCATATGAAGCGAAGGTTCTGGGCGGCTTCCTAAAGTGAATAACATGAAGCAGGAACATGCATCGAAAACGTGATGCGTGGGAAGCATTGCGGGTGAAACAAGATAAAGTGTGGGATGTGATCTATGTGTGAGGGGCAGACCGGGCGAGAATGATACGACGAAGTAGGGATGCAAAAGAGGATGACTGAAAGGAGAGAGGTGAGACACGGCGAAGAGTAGAGGTTGAATGACGGCGGAAAGGATACGAGAGAGAGAAAGCTGTTCCTACGGCCCTCGGGGATGCTAAAGCAGACAAATTTCCACGTCGTGCGGCAGCTGCTCTTTCTCTACACTCACGTTTCCTTCTTAGTAGTCAATTCGGAGCAATAACGCGCAACGCAACACTTGAATAGTTATCCCTAGCCCCTCTTCTCCTTTCTTTTGCTTCTAAATTGATTCAGAATCCTTAGGTTATTTAAACTGAATGGAAAAGGGTTTTCACGGTTCCAATTCACTGGTACTAAACAGAAACACAAATTTGTGTTGGTTGATGAGCTAATTCCTATTAATAAATTGGCTGCAGCTTACCTGCAAGAGATGGTGAATCGTACTGTCATTCAAAAGTTGTATGACTCTTGCGCACTAAACGCGATTTAATATTGAAATGTAGTGTATTTAGTGGACTACTTTCAAGCAAACGTGTAATTCACTGTATCACATATATTACGGAACGGTAGGGCACGTTCATGCTAACCTCCTTACTTCCTCCTTCCTTTATATTTGAATCAATTTATTTCTGCGGAGCAAGAAAAAGCCAATTCTTAGAAAGATACTTACGTGAGCTCCTTGAAATAACTGAGTATGTTGTCCTTGTTAGAATATCTGTATGAAGGTTCTAATTATTGTGACTTGTGTTATATTCTATGTATGTATTTTATGTATATATTCTAATTATTGTGAATTATTGTTGACAGTGCGGATGGGATAAATAAATATCATCATAGAAAGTGTGTTACACAAATTCAACTTACAGTTACATAATGTCATGTCCAAGAAATTCCATCATCAGACCAGGAATATGCACCTGACACAACTACTGCACCTGCAGATTAATCCAATAAAGCTTAGCTACAACAATATGGAGTGTACAGTTTCTAATAGCTATCTCCTCTTCGTCCAAATGAATTACCATGGTAGTTATCTCGGCTTTTGTGTTTTCCCACACTATCAAAAAACAGCCCATTAAAGCTGACACCATTTCCATAACCTCCGCTACCTGACTCCACACTCAATCAAATCATGCCACTTGTACCACCCACATCAGTGCTGTACGATAAACACTCTTGATACATATCGTTCCATCACCTGTTCTGTCGTCACTTCCATGAATTCTTATCAGACAAACTGACTACCTGCCATTGCAACTGTCATCCTTGTCAAAATCCCCACATTATCATCGCAGTGTTTTGGATAGGAGAGTAATAACCAAATGGGGCGTTTTCAAAGAGGAAGATAAGGATGAAGGAATTGCAGAAGAGGAGCGAAGGGGAAGATGGGGACGAGGCGACGGAGAAGGGGGAAAAAGAAATGCAAGAAGGGTAGTATAAATAGGAGAGAATGCATAGTCAAGTGAAGAAGCGTGAGTTTAGTGACGAAGGAAGAATATGGAAAGGATGTAATAGAAAAGTTGAAAGAATGTGGTACAAATAGGAAATGGGCGACAGATCGATAGACAAGCCGGGACTAGAAGAATGCAAAGACGTGACGGTGGCTAGAAAGGGAGTAGTGGTAAAGCTGAAAAGAACTGGTGAGTGCAGCTCAAAATAGGTGTTGGATTTACAGGAAGATAAGGGGGATAGGTTTGGAGTTGAGAACAGACCAGTGGCTAGTCTGGACGGTGGGAACGAGACAGTAGAGGAGCGATGCCGAAGCGAACAGAGACAGAAGTGAGTGTAGTGACAGAGAACGAAAAGGCACAAGATAGCGGTATACAAGTGCAGAATCGAAGGCAAGTGGGAGGAGGAAAGGAAGCGATGCGTGCGACTGGAGAGTAAACGACAGCTGCGACGAACGGGAGCACGGGAGGCACAAAATCCCAAACGTAGCGGCAGCGCCAGCGAGGGTGGTGACGAAATTCGCCGCGGGGGCGGCGCGGCGCTAGCGTCGCCGACGGAGGTGGTGACATCATCGTGCCGCCCCCTCCTCCGCCGCCGCCGTCGCCCGTGCAGCCGCCAACTTCCTCCCCAAAGCGCCGCGCAACTTCGCTAATCTGCCCGCGCCGCCGCCTATCTTCAAAATGCACTCCGCCCCTTTCCCGGGATATCGCGCGTTGACGGCGACGGCGGTGGCGGGGACGGTGGGGACGGTGGGAGCGGTGGGGGCGGTGGCGGCGACAGGGGTGGCAGTGGGGGTGGCAGCGGCGGAAGGGCGGCGGTGGCGGCAGCGGCGGTGGCGGCGGGCACGGTGGGGGCGGTGGGGGCGGTGAGGGCGGTGGGGGCGGTGGGGGCGGCGGCGACGGGGGCGGCGGTGGGGGGGGGGGTGGCGGCGGCAGGGGCGGAGGTGGGAGTGGCGGCGGCGGCCAGGGGGGCGGTGGCGTTGGTGGCAGCGGCGGCGGCGTTGGTGGCAGCGGCGGCGGCGGTTGGATGGGCTGGAGGGTGGGAGGGTGACAGGAAGGGGAGAGCAGGCCACAGCGCTGTGGAAGGGGGCGCGCAACGTGGCCACACGAGAAAGCGCGAGGTGAGGCACGAAGGTAAAAGTTGTCCTAGAGCCTGCGTTGACACGTTAGGATGATGTGAAGAAAAGAAATGAATGGATGAAAACCAGAACGGTATACGTGACATTTAACAAATGAGAAAAAACGTGTTTATTTTAAGCTGTACTTCAACAGAAATGTATCTTCATGGTTTCAATGAACAATTGAAATGCCATAGTTTTAATGATGAAACAAACATCACGATTTTACAGTGATATTGACTGAAATAAACAGATTTTTCTCAATCTTATAATATTTACTCATACGCAGTTAATGCTGCGCACAGTTTGGTGACAGACCATTCACGCTTAGGATCTAGTATGATACTACTTTCACTTTTGAAAAAATAATTATAAATTGTGAAATGTTCACAAGAGTCCAGATAGTTTCATTTATTTTCACGATCCCCTACAACCATAATTGGTAGCTCTAAGAAAAAAATACGCAGACGTTGAGAGGATAACCGTTTTATCCAATTGGGAGTTTGAACGTCATCATAGTGACGTCTTTATACTGACTTTTAGTCACAATAATCTCCATAGTGACTTTTAAGCTCTCGATTGGATGAAAGTGTCAACAGCTGATACCTGTCAGGGGCAGAGTTCTAAAAATGGCAGTATAAAGCAAGGTAGTGCAAGAATAATACGATAGAAAGTGAGAATATAAGAAAGGAAATACGTATTGTCAAAACAAGTCACATGTTAAGGCAAAAAAAAGTTACACAAAGCCATGAAATTCCACTGAGAAAAAAGAAGAGAAAAGGAATAAGAAATGGATATATAACGATGTGTGGGTAAGAGAACAAAGGGCGCAGGCAGATTCGATGTCCATGCAATAAAAATAAAATGTCTTAAATCAAATAAGATGACATGAGACTTATCTTTATACGCGAGAATTCGAGTACTGAATAGTGAATACTGTATAGAAATAACAGAACAAGCACAAATAAAATAATCTGGAAATATAGTTATTCGAATTTGGAGAATAACTGTAATGAATACAATGGTTTTATGTTGTGCAAAAATTTACATCGTTCCGTGCCCACGAATACGACGGTACGCATTGTGTGTTTACTAATTTGACTCGGCTCTTTATAACCCTTTCATATCCTCTCTACACAATTGTATAGATATAGTTATAACCCCATCCTACACAATTGTGCAGATTAGGATTTATGGTTTTGTTCGTAAACGAGTTTCTGTTTCGCGTTCAACTCTGTCCGCATCGATTGTGCAGGATTTTGATATGCCGCAGTATATTTTTTCTTATATGAACTTGGTGACAATGCGATTTTAACTTTCAGAGAGACAGAATATCCGGTAAATTTCTGAATACTGAATAAAATGTTTCAGAAATCTTGATGTGATAGAGGAAAGCGACATATTTCTATAAACTTGAAAATTGAGTAGTAGCAACCATAGCTTTTTTCGTGCTATATTCTATTTCGATTTTCTAAAAAAGAAAATATAAACATTATATGTTTCTATATTAAAATTGTCAAAGAAATGTGACATTGTTGGGTACCCAAATGAAATTCGGAAGACTTGCGTTCATTATGTAAAAACTGACACATCTGGAAAAGCAGTTTTAGAGGAAGATGCAATGAATTTTTACGAGATGATACCAAATACCCCAAAAATATTGGGAGAGAATCTAAAAGGAATTTACAATGCACTTCAGGGACTTTTTTAAACAGGTCAGTGGGGCAGGCCACTATCTTCATTTGCTCTACGCGAATTTGCGCATTCAAACGAGTATATGAGCACTATTCATTGTTAGCTGCACTTGGAAAGACGTTCCGATGTAGAGGAAATGTGTTGCACAGATGGTGAACATTGCCAAGCAGCCTTTATTCCGTTTTCCATATGTTGCTACTTCAAAAAGTAGGACTCACCAGAGACGATACGATTATTTGAAATCGGATAGGCAAGCTTCCTTTGAAAATTTCTCTCTTCACTACTGTTGTAAATACTTTCATTTTAGAATTGCATATTGTGACGTAGTGAAATGAGAATAAATTCAAATAACAAAAATAAAAATAGTATATTGAAAAGTTACAGAATAGTTACAATAAATTGCTAAATTTAAACACTCCGGCAACCTTTTACTTCCAGTACTCTGCTTTACCGCAGAAAAAAAGCCACGCGTGATGCGAGCTGTCGGAACTCCGTCCCGTGACAATTACCATCACATGGCCTGATGCCAAAATTTAAACCGGTCGCCGTCTGGCGGACCGCGTGCCTGAAGCACCCGAGATCGTCTAGCCCTTACACTCCGGACATCTCGCCCCCACTCCTACGCTCCCTGTACTTACAAGTACTAAGCTCTCTGATGTAAACTGAATGAGAACGCAGGCGCAGATGGCGCCGCGTTAAATAGTTGAGGGCTACACCCCCACCTCACAAGTTCCCTAGATAGGCTCGCCTGCTGTCGCAAGCGAGGGCTCGCAAGCCAGCATCTTAGGAGGGGGATACACCCCCACCACACAAGATTCCCAGGTAGGCTCGCCTGCCGTCGGCAAGCGAGGCTCGCTAGCCAGCTTCCTAGGAGTTTACAGCCTAAGGTTTTTTTTGGCTCTGCCACGCTGTCTGCGTCAACTGCCAGAGCGCAAAATCCCGGAAGTTCAGGCTCAACCCCTTCCTCCCCCCACAGCGCACTTTCACCGACCTAACGGTTCTGGCCCTCGTGTTAACGACGCCACAATATCTTGAAGTTAACGTCAAAATTGATAACAATGTGAGAAAATTGCCATGCGTCAACTCCTCGTTTTTGTAGAACGTTTTTTGAGGACATTCGCTTTATTTATCGTTTATAAAAAAGTTTAAAGTGTTATTAAAATCTTAAATTATTAAGTTGTTTCAGTCTATCCATATCATGTTAAGAAATAATAATATTATAGATACTGTTCCAAAGTCGACTCACATAATACACACTGCTCTGCCATACAATGCATGAATATGCTTTTATCACCACTGGTCAGGGATGTTGATCACAAGACTCTCTCATGCGTTGATAGATGACATTTTAGATTAGACATGGGCGAAAAGTTCCCAAGTTGTCTGGCCATGTGTCATCGTCACTATTGTCCTCTGCCATCAACAGAACTGTGTTGTTTTTTTCTATAGAGATTACATATTATAGTTATCGCAATGACCCAAATATTTTCTCAAAACTCGTATCCATCGTTTGTGGCTGAAAAAAGGATAATAATCACTATAAATATAATACTGAAAAAGCAAAATTGTATTAAATCGTAGAGAAATATTAGAGATACAGAACTATTTAGAATTAATTAAAGATGAAAATTAAAAAGAATTAAAAAATCATTTTATGTTTGGCAATCAGACATTCGTGAAGTTAAAGCGTCTACTAAAGGCACTAGAACGTTGAAGCCAGAATAACAACGTCTATGGCCTCATTATCCATTAAATTCTCGCTGGGGGTTTGCTCTTCTTTTTTCATTAATTTTGAATTTTATTGATTTTTAATTACCTTCATTATATAATATATTTTTTTTGTTATTTAAGGTCGCATCTATATCTAGGTCATTATCGACCACTATTGGATTGAACGTTATGGTAATTAAAGATGACATATGACGACGATGGGTGTGAAAGGACGAATACAAATACAATGATGACTGAGGCGGGACTCAAACCCGTGATCCTCCAGTCTAAGATCGCTACGGCACTACTGCTTTAACGATCTCGGCCATCCGGACGATGTAGTATATCTTCGAAGTTTCTTTATTTCCTGACGTTGTCGGTAGTAAAAAAGTTTGCATTCCGATATTAGTTTTATAAGAAAATGTTATATTTCTCAACAAACTAGAAAAAAAGACGTAAACTTTTGATCTATTTTGCGACACATTTCAAGAACATCGCTGCCCCACGATTCTGGACTCGTCTGCCACCGTCGCTCGCCGCGGACGGGCCGTCGTCGTTGTCGTCCATGAGGTCACCGTCGTCCATGTGATCGTCCATGTCGTCGTCGTCCATGTAGTCGTCGTCCATGTCGTCGTCGTCCATGTCGTCGTCGTCCATGTCGTCGTCGTCCATGTCGTCGTCGTCCATGTCGTCGTCGTCCATGTCGTCGTCGTCCATGTCGTCGTCGTCCATGTCGTCGTCGTCCATGTCGTCGTCGTCCATGTCGTCGTCGTCGTCGCCGCCGCCCTGGTCTCTCGTTCGCGCGCGCAATTATCGCCCGGAGAACAATTCGGCCCGGCGAGCGAGCGCCGCCGCCGCCGCCCGACCTGGTTCCGACGCTCATAATCGCCGATGGCGCGTGAAATCCACTGCCTGGGGGGCGGCGCCGCGGCACAGGAACCGCGGCGGCGGCGGCGATAAGGGACCGTGGGGCGGGAGGCGGAGCGCTGCGGGGAGGGTGCGTGGGAGTGAGGAACAGGGATGGACTTGCGGTGGCGAGGGGTCGACGGGAGATACCTGCACACGGAGTCAGAGGTTGCTGAAGTTGTCGGTGATGCGAATGTTCCGCGGCGGCAACATACCTCCACGCGAAGAGGCTGCGATGACTGTAGGAAGGTGAATTAGTGGAAAAGAAGGTAATGGTGGAGGGGAAGAGTAGGAGTGGAAACTCTTACCACGGGGTAAAGTCAGTAAAACAATGATAAACGGTTGGTAAAGGTGGGTGATAGTGATGGATGATAGAGACGGATGGTACTGGAGTGTAACAGAGGCAGGAGATACAGAAGGGTGATAGCGAAGGGTGATAGAGGAGGGTGATAGAGGAGGGTGAAAGAAGAGGGTGATAGAGAAGAGGGCCTAGTACGCATCCTTGTATGGGTGATGTATTGAATGTGTGACCCAGCAAGCAGTGGACAGTAGTGAGATAATGCAAAATAAAAAGGCCATGAGGATGTCTGCAAACTATAGCACCGGGAGATCGAATGGGACTCAGTGCAGCGGACAATCAAGAGCAGTGTTGCCAGATTCCGCAATTTCAGCATATTCTTACACCTCCTTGAAATCCAACCCCCAATCCACGTCCAGAGGCACAAATTTCGCAATATTTCCTCGACCATTAATAATTCACAATTCCTAATTGAAATCAATTTTTGAAAGTTATGAAAAATTTCTTTAAGTAAATATTTCTTTTTAAAAGTACTTAAAAAGTACTTTCAAAATTCTTTAATTTTTTATAAGAATATAAATGTTAAATACACTTTCTCTATTCTTATTTCGAATAAAACGAAGATAATAAACAGCTTCGACCAATTAAAAGATTGGGATATATCAACTTGAACTGTCTGGCTTCATACTTTATTGTCCATTGCGTTTTTCAGGAGCTCATGCAGAAAAAATACTAATTTCCATACTCTCGATTACTCATTCGGCGTCAGGCAACACTAATTGATAATGTGAACGTGCCATGGGCAAAAGTGTTCGGTAAGCAGATTATAGGGTTGCAACCGTCAGCAACGCTGTTAGACATGGGCCAGCTGACCTCTAGTCAACTCTTTTTCAGACATTTAATTTCTTTCTTAACTACAAACTTTCATTATTTCTGTTCTAGTACATCCAGTACTTATGGATATATTTAGAAATTATCCTGAGCTTATTTGTTATGACTATCATAAATCTGCGAAGCAGGTCTATTCACTTGGATCGCTCAAGGCTTTTTGTTTATTTATTTATTTATTTATTTATTTATTTATTTATTTATTTATTTATTTATTTATTTATTTATTTATTTATTTATTTATTTATTTATTTATTTATTTATTTATTTATTTATTTATTTATTTATTTATTTATTTATTTATTTATTTATTTATTTATTTATTTATTTATTTATTTATTTATTTATTTATTTATTTATTTATTTATTTATTTATTTATTTATTTATTTATTTATTTATTTATTTATTTATTTATTTATTTATTTATTTATTTATTTATTTATTTATTTATTTATTTATTTATTTATTTATTTATTTATTTATTTATTTATTTATTTATTTATTTATTTATTTATTTATTTATTTATTTATTTATTTATTTATTTATATTTCCTATTCTCCAACATCTTGTTTTCGTTGCTACGCACGACATACGACTACTACGTTACAGAAACGCCAGCGAGGGCGGGGCCCGTGCCGGGTGACGGCGGTGAGGGCGGCGATGGCACGCGAGGCGCGTCGCAAGCGCGACGGAGGATTTCCATTGTGCGCGCACCTCGCGAAATCGGGCACAAAGGAGCTCGAGGTGCCCGTGAAATGCGTCCTCGTATTTCATAGTTCTCTTTGAGAACGCCAACACTCGTCGATTTTCTCTGTACAATTCCTCCGATGTGCGCTATATCCGCATCCGTGTGTTTTCGCAAACTACAATGCTCTACGAGATCACTTTGCTTAAGACATAAAATATCTCCTTACTGTAACAGAACTCACATCACAAGTATGAACTTTTATTCCGCACAAGAACAGTTAACGAAAGTTTCTGACTTACGCATCTATTTATACATGCATTGTGAAACGTTGCACCTGAATAGTAAATAAACATTTTACACAATATTTTTTTCTTTAAAATATGTAGGTTAGAAGTAATATTCAATATACTAGATGTACGAACTGAAAACTTTATTAGCAGTAAAATAAAGCAGAGAAAATTTGCAATGACCCTGAATTCTATTGTGTTTTCTACATTCTAAGTGTATTCTAAAATATTTACTTTTAAAAATTGATTTGATTTGATTTGTAGTTCTGAATATAGACATACAATATAGAAGAAACAATTACTGACAAAAAATAATATTCAAGGAATAACTGATGTCACATGCATTTGAAAAATTCCTATTTTTTTAGAAGTTGATAATTTTTCATTGCTTTCCCAACAAATACCCCCGAAGGGAGAAAGAGCTGTCAGAGCGCAATCACTCACTCATTTCATTACTACTTTCGGAATAACGATCTATCAGGGCGATTCCGATGCTAAACACGAACAGAATTAAATGAGGTTCGCGTCGTAAAATTTTATATTTCTCTCTGAAAATGAAAAACGACAAGCGGTAGATGGGAGCCAATGCATAGTAATGCCAAAGACGGCAGATGGCATTGAGGGGTGTTGCATGAGCTACGGAGCGTGGCTTCAGAGACAAATCGCACCCTGGGGGAAGGTTCCACGCTCCGCGATTTCGCCAAACCGTCTTCCGCGCATAATAAAAACGATTCGAAAGATCGATCCTAGCAGAATGCGCGTCGAAGAATCTACCTAGCATGAAAGCAAACTAAAAAAAATTATGGAGAGCTATTTTAGGGCAATAAATGTGAACTTTGAATAGAAATTTTCAGAATTCTAAATAGTGTTTACAATAAAGAAATGCAGAATACGGGTAAATTGAGCTACGTAAATTAATGGAAATTATCTGCGAGGAAATATTTTCCAAAGAGGGTGCAGTGTCAACGCGCCAAGGGGAATTTGAAGTGAAGTATTTTAACGTTACATACCAATGCCTTTTCGATATTCGTAGAATACAAAGGGAGACAACAGAGAAGCACAAAATAAAATGCAATATAATTGCAGGAAAATTGTGTATATTCATAAAATAAATATATTTATAAACTAAATATCTAATAAATATTAATAAATGAAGAACTAGTTCGCCATTTACTACGTTGCTTTATGTGTTCTCTACTTTGACAGATACTATAATAATATCCTATTATCCGATCACCTTAAAAAAGTAATGTAAATAAACTGAAGAAATCTCTGCTTCTGATTGAACATCACCTAGCGAACTACTTTCGATGAAGTGAGTAGCACACTCCGCAAATTCAAATGAAATAAGAGCTGTCACGCAAATGTCAAGTTCATGCAACTACTTTACTTACGATCAGTCTGCTTCAGGAAGTGGTTGTCAAAAAACGGTTATCAATTATTTGCATATATTGGTTGCCCTGAAATTCGGATGTTCTTGATTATAATTTACAAGCTGCAACACTTTCACAAGCCTTGGTGTTTCGTTTTCGCACTTCTGCCCGTTCGATTCAAGAAATGCACTTTTGATCGATCAGTACTGATTACAAAGTCATCGTATACTACAATCATGTTTTTTCTTCTCTGGTGTTGTAGTTGTCCCTCGTCAGTGAGCTCTTTCCGGTGTTTCAATACTCTGAAAAAGGATATTCCAGTGAACTCTGCGATTCGCTTAACCGGTAACGACGGATTCCTATGAAGTAATGAATTGAAAACGTTCAAAACGATGCGCTTTTCGCCAATTCGAAGAAATTTTCCACACTTGTGTTCAATTAAAGGCCAGCTACACTCGCAGACATTTAGAAACGAACTGAATAGCAGTGCCTCGCAGGCTGATCGGCGGCGCGGCGACGCGGTCCCACGAGCCGCGTTCCACGCGCCCGACCCCGATCAGCTCGCTCACGGGCTGAACTGGCAGAGGCTCGTTATCTTATACAAAGCAAAACACAGCCAGTTCACAGTGGTCTCTTTTCTCGAAACCGTTGCAAGAGTTTTGTCGCAAGGTTAATTTAACGAACGATGGCAGATAAATTAGTTCTTATACAGAGAAATATTTACTTCAGCGTCAGGATCCCTACAATAGCACAACTCACACTGCAAACCAATTAGAATCATCCTAACACAAGAGCATTTGTTGGCATCAGGATTTTTCTTAGGGTGAACGGTTAACAACATCGATATGAGCAGACATGAACCTTAGAAAATGCTGAGTTTCCACGAAGCAATTAATCATGACTATTTTGAAATGTTTATCAACTTCCCATATTCATTGGAAGACGAAACTCTTTCTAAGGGTTCAGAAATATTCTAAAAATAAAATTCCTAAACGATGAAACAGTACCTTCATACATGAACAAAGAAGAAAGAAAGAAAGAAAAGTAAGAAAAGAAAAGAAAGACAGAAAGAAAGACAGGAATCTCTGCTCTGTAGTTGATCTCCCTTCCTCATCAGTATGCGACTTGGAGTAGTACTGAATTGAAAAGAGTGCGTGGATGTAATGTACAGTAGGTTGGTGGACTTAATTATTCTACGTTAAGCGACCTCCTTTTACCTTTTATGCCTACTTTTACTGCGTGACATCACCAATTCAGTTATTCTATTACGAAACATTGGAGGATTTAGCTAAACATTCTCATGCAGTTCAACGATACAGTATATTTTCATTACTTTTAAAATTTTGATAAGGTGGCTTACACAGGAATTTGTGATAAGCAGGGCTCGGATTCTGATGACATGTCATCTTTTCATTGGTGCATTCTAGACTTAGCTAACTTGTAAATGAATGTTTATCAGGACATAGGTGTTAGAAATGTGTAGTTATTGGAAATTGTTTCGTCTTTTTTGCCATTTTATAATTTTTTGGACCTCTACGTCATTTTTGTAACTTTTACGCATTTCTCCTCATTTTCTTGTTTTTTTTGTTGGTGAATCTTTCATGAATTTAGAATGACTCACTAAAACAAAGTTTACATTGTATCATCAGTAATTCACTACTTTATGGACTCTGCTTTTCGAACTTTTAAATTACTCGGCAACATCCTCGACTTTCAGAACTGACGGTTGAAAGATAGAGCTAGGGATTACATTTCCTCCTAAATTGAAATATTTATATTAAACATAATTTTATATAAATGCTTTTTATTTAAAATTGTAAAACTCAGTGAATAAATCAACATTTTTATACATGTGTTTGAGTATTTAAAAAAATGAGGTCATTTTCCTTTTATAGATAAGTCTTTTTATAGATAATTTTCAAAGAAGTTTTAGGTCATCAGAATCCGAGTCCTGCTTATAAGATTGATTAATTTTAACTTCTATTGCATAATGTGACTTCTCAAAAGATAGGTACACAAACGAAAGTATGTAGTTTTTACTTCAAACCCTAGTAATAAATCAACAATACCCTATATTCTTTTCTATGAATCTTTATGACATTTACATCAATATCATTTCTCAGAGGAACACAGGAACTGTGTCGACAAATCAATTTTAACTAGCTAAAAATAAAAAATTACTTTTTCCTTAGTATACAGTTTGAAACTAAAGATTAACAGCATTCACCTTATGCATCTTATTATAATCTAAAACTACCTTGATATTTCGAGAAAATACTACAAGAAATATTACGTGTATATTGAATTGAATTGACGCCATATTTTACGTGGCGAGAGTCGGGGCATCAGCCCGCTCTTCCGCCTGACCACGCAAATTTCGCTACGCTCCTTTCACCAACTAGCAGAGAAAGGAGGTATCCCTCGGGCGACAAATCAGGCAATTTTGATATTAGCTCAGAGGTTTCATTTAGACTTGATCTTTTACATGCAGTAAATCTACTAACATTGAACAGCCGGCTTTACTTCTCCTCCGAAGGATGCCGTACGGAGATTTTTTCGCGCGTAATAATACATGGCTTCGATCGGGTTCGAACCCGCGAACTTGGGTATAACAGTCCAATACGCTATCCCGTCGCCTGATGTACACTATCGATAACTTGCGCTGTTTAAGCACGTTGTGTTCAAGGCGCGTTGAACGCAACACGTTAGTCCACGAGTAGACCCGAGAAGAACAGAACGTTTAACGAGCGCAAAATCTGGAGGTAATCGATTGAGTCTCCTTCGATTCGCTTGGTGGGCGCGGGATGACGGGCAACGACAAAAACCCCGCGCGACGCGTCGCGTCGCGTCGCGTCGCGGCGCGGCGCGGCGGACACTGGGGTCAGCGAGGTGAAAAGTTGGCAAAAAGTGTTTTTAAGCGGTTTTCTGGATTTTTTGAAATAAAAAAACATATTTTATAATAAAATAATGACTTATTCAATTGTTTAACCTTCAAATGTTTAATTATATTATCTCAGAATCAGAACTTTCGTCATGTAATTCTTCTTCTAGAAGTGAATTTCTACTTGAAGGCATTAACATTGGTGTAACGTCTGGGTCAAATACCTTTGTTACAATTTTTATCTATTACAGTTCCGAAATCAGTGGGTTAGATGCAGCTAATACCCTGCGAAGCAGTTCCTTATTAGCTAGCTCTCTGGATATTTTCCTGGTGAAAATTTCTCTACATTTTTTCTTTTTTTCTTATCAGTGGGTGAAATAACATTACAGAGATTTTTCCTCGTTAATAAAGAGCTCTCAGTACCAGAGCATGAACAAAGAATAAAAAAAATCAATATTGTAGGTAGAAAGGCTAACAAAACTGACTGTGTATCATTATAAACAAAGTATATTAACGCAAAGTGGGACAACCGTGGGCAAATTTAGGTTAATGTTTTGAAAACTAGTTGAATTCCAGAATAGGATTCAGTTAATATCATAGTCCGAAAATGTCTGGAAGGTAACTAAAAGACAATCCGAAAAACCGGATTTAAAAATTTCATTTCGTTGTGTCAGGTGAAGTGTTTACTTGAAATGACCAAATTATTATTTAAGGAATATGTTTTTTACTAGCACAGATTTAAAGTACACACCTCGAAGTATCGTATTCATAGCACATACGATTCTGCTACGTGAGAGAGCAAAACTATTTACATCGAAAAACACACTCCCTTCTGATTCCGACAGTGAAGAAGTGCGTTGCGCGACACTTGGGCAAGTTGAAACTCGCACTAAAAAGAGTCCTGATTCC
Organism: Gryllus longicercus; assembly: GCA_038098605.1. NCBI lineage: Eukaryota > Metazoa > Arthropoda > Insecta > Orthoptera > Gryllidae > Gryllus > Gryllus longicercus. The sequence continues at coordinate 995,523 of JAZDUA010000219.1, forward strand.
CCATTCCTTTCCTGATCGGGGAACGACTAAAGGGATATTTTTCTACCCCCTTCACGAAAAATGGAGCTTCTGAAGCACATTTTGATTTTGGACTTTTGGCCAACTTTCCCCACTTCCTGCCTTACTGTGCAACGCGGCCCTGCTCTCGCGCTGTAAATCAGCTGGCGCGTGCGGCTGCTACAGCTCGGCCGCTGCAGGGGGACGGCGGCGGGGACGGTGCACCGCGACAGCACATGCGCCGCACAGTAGGCGCATTAAGGAGAGTAACAGGCGGAGGAAAAAAAAATTTGGAGCCATTTTTTAAACAACTTTTGAAAACGTTATAGAATTCAGATGAAGTGGCCCGGAACGTTCTTTCCAAAAACGCAGAGCTTTAAGTCTGGCCAGATTGGTTGGAGGATATTAATTTTGGGGAAAAATGCAAAGAATTAGTAGGCGAATGGATTCCTTTTGAAAGAGCACCTTTTTGGTTATAAAAGAACAGTAAAACTTGGATTCTGACTGCGCTATGTTTTATAGAAAGTAATTTACTTCATATAGGAGTCAGAAAATCCATTTGTATGGTGTCAGAGAGCCACAAAACATAAAACGAGTTTTTTCGTTGAGAAAGACGTCACACGTCAAGAAATACATACGTTTAGGAAAAAGTACGAAATAAACAAATTAAATCACACGAGTCCTTGAATGAATGTTACAAGCTCTAAAGTAAGTAAATAGGTCGAAGATGATCAGTGTGTGACAGTGAACATGTGATGCGAAATCTAACATAACGTTTCACATACAATTGTCACTGATTAGCAGGCAACTCAGCGTACAGTAATGTTTGGCAGACAGTCGTTTTGACGCACGCAAAGAGACTTTCCAAACAAAATGCAAGATGGGTTGCCTACAAATCAGGGTCAATGTAACATGTATAACTTCATTATATGCAATTTATCACCACATTTTCTTTAGCAAAAGTTAGACCCTCACAATTTTGTAACACTTAATCTGAATCATGCTATTGAATGAAATGGGCCACTTGTGATGTGATGGAGACGAACGTTTTTTGGGATTCTCTTCTTACCCAACATTTCTATTCAACATTGTTTCGTAGTCATTTACACAATTTGCACAAGATATTTACATAGCACTCTTGTCATCTAAGCGTGCGTTTGATCCAAAATCGGAGATTAGGTCATACAGGTATTAGAAATTCGTATGAAGAAACCATGGAAAATGCATGAGTGATGTTTAGAAGGAATCATTGGGTGCTTTTCAAGAACTGCCTAACGATTTGTTGGAAATAGAAAGGTGTGGTTATGAGAAACTTGTTCTCTCCTTACTGCCTTCTTTCCAGAAAAAGATAAGAAAAAATGATATTTTTATTCTCAAGTATACTTTTTTTTAAATTGGGCAAATGTGTATGATAAATACAATGAACATTTCATGAGTAAATTGTTGACCACTATTGGTCGGTCGCCAGAGTTGCTTGTAAACTAGATAACATGCGGAAAGCAAAAGGGAAGCTCGTAGAGCCGAGATAAATGATTGTAATTAATGGCAGTAAGTAAGTATCAAAAGTATCGTAGCTAGCACAACTATTTCAAGTACTTTGTTTAAAAATCAGAGTCGTATTGATTTTTTATCATATTAGTGTTTACGAGTAGCAGCATCCATTTAAAAAGTAAATAAAAGCCTCATTCATGCAGAATCAAAGAGTTACAATTTTCCGTCAAGGGAAAAATCCATTTTTCTCAATTTTCATATGTATAAATGGAATATGGAAGAATACAATTATAATTATTTTATTGTACAATAAAAAATGGTGAATATTCATTGAAATTAATAATTTCTTCACTATTTTAGATCATGTAATGACGTGATCAACATTGTCTTGGTTTGATAGAGCGTCCAAAATAATCTAAGCAGAGAGATCTTTCCTGCAGAATCGCTCTCCTGGATAAGTCAACATTTGGGACGAAGCCACTACAGTGAGAGCCGCTGCGGAGAGTAACGCAAGTTTCTCTATCACGGACTGTTGGCTTACTCGGGCTGCACGTAATGCAGTTTCCTCGTAATACTGAACAGCTGAATAACGCGATAGACTCACACTCTGTTAAGTATGAACATCTATCGCCTTTTGGACAGATAAATACTACGTATTCTTTAGAGGTATTTCATCTCATAATTTCCTCTATTGTAGTTGCTAATTTAGCGAAGCACTCTTTCAACAGTGTAAATTTGATGGAGACCAAAAACACAGCTTTAAGTGGGAATTAGAGCGTAAAAAATGCTAAAAATAAACAAATTTAATCATATGAATTGAATTTTACAGTATAATACATAATTAAATAGGTAACCCGTGCAGTCGATGCTAGAATGAATACAGGGTAATATATAATGCAAGTACAGGATTTAATGTGTATCAATGGGTATTAAAAGAGTTTAAACACCTTTGTGAACATACAAGTGTTTGTCTTATATCTTGAAGAGGAAACATATCTCTCAGCCTAAATAATTTGACTGAGGAGCAATTATCAAAAGAACTTTTATGCAAACTTTTAACTAAAGAAAATATTTACCATACACATTTAATTAAATTCACACAAACTGTCTATCTTTTCTACTTCAATCGTTCAGTCATAGTAGAACAACTCCATAACGACAACTAGTGCTTAAATTAAGGTAAATGCTGCCCCCTTCAATGCTACTGCAATTCAATTTGTATTTAACATTTCTAAGGCTTTAATGGACGCATCGATGTTGTTGACTCGATGGAAAACCATGAGCTGGATGGGAACGGATACGGAAATTATATTGCAGGGTAGCTGCAGAGGGGAAACTTTATATGGTGAAAGGGATTTAAGAGAAAACTGCAAGTAGGGGAGTGTTTTGATCAACAGTGAATAATTTGTAGTCACATTGTGTTTTGTAAATACATGACGCAGATTTAGTAAATGTTCCCGGTATAGCTTATGGATACGCTGATAGATCTTAGAAGGTATTTGTTTATTTGGTAATGTGATTAAGTGTGATATTGGGTTGACTTTGGTGGGAAGATGATGAAAAGATGTTGTGGAGATAATTTCGTCAAGAATGCGGCGTTGAAGATGGGATGAAAATTGGAATGTTGAGAGAAAGATAAAATAGAGAGAATAGCAAGAAACAACTATGGTTTCGGGGATTCTAAAGATGGGGGGAGGTGGGAACTACAAGGGTAGCAAGAACCAAAAGAGCAGAGGAGAAGAAGAAAGGATAGAGAGGACAGAGAGGGAAGAGGACAGAGAGGGAAGAGGACAGAGAGGGAAGAGGACAGAGAGGGCAGAGGACAGAGAGGGCAGAGGACAGAGAGGGCAGAGGACAGAGAGGGCAGAGGACAGAGAGGGCAGAGGACAGAGAGGGCAGAGGACAGAGAGGGCAGAGGACAGAGAGGGCAGAGGACAGAGAGGGCAGAGGACAGAGAGGGCAGAGGACAGAGAGGGCAGAGGACAGAGAGGGCAGAGGACAGAGAGGGCAGAGGACAGAGAGGGCAGAGGACAGAAAGGGCAGAGGACAGAAAGGGCAGAGGACAGAGAGGGCAGAGGACAGAGAGGGCAGAGGACAGAGAGGGCAGAGGACAGAGAGGGCAGAGGACAGAGAGGGAAGAGGACAGAGAGGGAAGGGGACAGAGAGAGAAGAGGACAGAGAGGGCAGAGGACAGAGGGCAGAGGACAGTGGACAATGAGGGAAGAAGACAGAGAAAGGAGACGACAGAGGGACGAGGCCAGAGAGGACAGAGGGCAGGACAGAGGACAGAGGGAGCAGAGTGCGAAAAGAGTAGAAATATCACAGAGAAAGGCACGGAGAGGGGGTAGAGTGGAAGGCGCAAATGACATCGAGAGTTCCGGCAGCCGACGAGCGCAGCGACGGACACGAGGCGAGGGGGCAGAATAGACCCGCGATTCCCCGTCGGACGTGTGGGACTTGACGCTCGGTGGGAGTGAATGCTTTATCGGGGGCGGTGGTGGAGGCGGGGAGCGGTGGCAGCGGGAGCGGCGTGGCGCGGGGCGGGGGGCACGCAAGCGCGCTCTCCGGCGCCCCACCGCACCGCACCGCGCCGCACCGTGCCCAGCCGCGCCGCGCCGCGCCACCACCAATAAAACAAGCTAATTGCGCGGTATTTATACGCACCGCAGCGGGCGGGGGGCTTGGGGGCGGGGGCGGATACGCGTGTTACAGTAGGAGCCGCCACCGCCCGCGAGGAATGCACTGCCAGGCGCTGCTGCCAGTTGCCGAGGAGTGGGGAAAGGGAGGGGAGGAGAGCGAATACGAGTAATGGAGGGAGTAATGAGAGCTGGTTTTTGGAGGTAATGGCACGAGGTTGTTTGAGATAATAGGAGAAATGGAAACGGTGACGTAGGTAAACGAACTGACTGTAATATTGTGGGTGCAAACAGCCATAAGCAAATTACGGAATTGTGTATTTACAGAATTGTGTATTTGCAGAATGACTGACCACAATGAAGGTTACTACTTTCATTTTACAAATATAGGTAGTTGGAAACGTGAATTATGAAGACCAAAAATATGGAAAAGTACCACTATAACGTCACCATCAGAATGATACTTATTAATACAATTATTTTTGCATTTAAGAACACTCCATATTGGAAATTAAAACTCAATATCTTCGCTTCGCTATTAATAATACGACGTGCACACAATCTTACTCGTACACAAGACCTTCTTGAAGGTTTTGATATAATCAATCTAAAAAATGACGGCAGATAAACGTTCTTTTTATTTTACGATTATTACTAAAAATTACTGATTACAAAATCGGTTAATATTGTCAAGTGCCTTTCTCTCTCTTTATATATTTTCAGAGTCTCTATTATTAATCTAAAGAAAATATCTGGTTGTTTGGCTGAATACAAGGCTCAAATTTCTCTCTAAAAGTCCTTACTCCTTTAAAAAAGATTAAAGGAATTCCAAAGTCGAAAACAAAAATTTTAAACAGCAAGTTTTGAGTTGTTAAATTAGACAAAGCAAAGGTCACTTCATAATCCATTTTAATATACACTCATGAATAACTTTCCGGCGTTCGTCAGAAGACAGCGTTTGTGGGAACGAGGTGGCTCTGTTAGGAGACCTATCGGCTTACGGGGCTCAGAACATCAATTGACGTCACTGTCGTGTCAGAAATTCCTCAGGTTCGAGCCACGACGGTGGCAGATTTTCGACACTAGTTAGCACCGAGTCCAATTCAGTCGCTGTCTGTAGGAGAATTCTACCGGCAGGCTGCTTTGGTCGAAACATTTCAGCGGGTTCTCTGATCAACACGGGATTAATTACCTTCTCCGTTGACGCGCCCGGAATCAGGAATGAATGAAGCAAGCAAGGAGGCGGGGTGAAGGTCGGGCCAGGAGCCGCACTCGCCCTGTCCCGACGGCCGTAGCCCCAGATGGTAATCGGCGGAGGAGGGGGCGTGACGGGGGAGGGGGGAGGGGGGCGCTGCTGCCAGAGCGGCGAATGAACGCCTCATTTATCCGACGCCTTCTGGGCTTACGTTCTTCCGCTTTTTATTGTTACCGCAGGCGCCGTGACTTCGTTGAAATTCGCAGTCTTGTGTGTGTGTAATCGGAATCGGATTAATATCTCAACGGGTCCTAAGCATGAACAAATTGCGGGGCCCCTGGTCCATTTACGAGTATTAAAAATATTAAGAGAATTTTCATTTAGGAGTCGTGAGCGATCTGTGGAAGTAAATGTTGCGATTTTTTTCTTCAAATAAAAGATAATGGACATCACATTGCTTATGAATAGGTTTTATATTATGAACGCTAAATTTTTAATAAAATCGTAAAGTTAATAGAATGAATTTCCATCTGCAATCATTTGTTCATTACGACTTTGAAGTAGGTCTTCACAAAACCCAATGTCTTGGTCTAGGGCGAGCAAGCCTGAGAGTGTCTGTTTTTTAAGTTATAAGTTGAGTCTTTTTAACTGCGAAGATTAGTGAGTGTATTTAAACAAAATGTCCAGGAATCGTTTTAAACACGTTTACAAACTAGTCAGTTGTTATAGTTTTATATGATGGATTACGTTTTAGACTAAGCAATTTAGTAGGATTTCTTGCTGCAGTCTACTACATCATACAACATAACGAGATCTTTGTAAATATAAAATGTTTCAATTACATTTTTACAGACATGTTTAAATCACAATAAATACTACCTTTTTTCAGAGTTTGTTAAACCGCTCTCATTTCAATAGAGAATAGGTTCTGAATTACATAACTAAATAAGTAGGGATTCAGCTAGTAAAATGAAAGTTCTATACAAATGTGTTGAGTATATACATTGCAATTTGAAAGTTGATATTTAGAATTTAAATATTTATAAACAAATATATTTTCTTAACAGAATATTGGGATCTTATTTTCAGTGGAGGTTCTTAGAGAGAGCTTAGTAAACCCATGAGCTATTACCACCTATGTAACGTTATTCATAGGGCGAATAAAGTTGTTTTTAATGTAAAGTTACTCGCATATGGCGCTGTACTAAGCTTTTTTTATAACGTTATTGGCAATATATCAGAAAATACTTATATTCGACACTCCTTGAAATAATATACATTACCAGGCCAACGTAGACACATATCAGCTTCTTTATTATGCAAGAATGATTCAATGTAATCGCCGTAGCGAGCGGGTAGAGTACGTGTTAATAATATGCTTTTAATCAAGGAAGTCGACCTAATGATTTATCGTTCCTGAAAACGTCAATTAGAATTTTCACTTTCAGAATAACTTCACAATACCGCATTTAAACTTTCTAACTTCAAAAGATGAATTTTTTACACCATTCGTGGCAATCAAGAAGAACGTTTAACTTGCAGCCAAGTCACCTACGCATTGTAAGGAATTTTTTTCATAATTCTTGAGTTTTAAAAATGCTTATAGAGGTGAAATATGCCTAGGGTATTTTCCCCAATTTTCTACTTCATGTATTCTGTAAGTATAATGAAAATTTTGAACTTTATAGAATTTACGTTCTCTATTATTCCGCAGAACTGTTAAAACATATGCTTTTTAGTGGTTTTAATTAATAGTACAATTAGTAAAAAGTTCGAATTAAATGTATTGACTTTGCATGTGTTCTCCACAATCCAAATCTGCCTAATGTGGGACACGCGCAACACTGTAATATATAAGCTACATAGGGCATCAAATATCCTCACACGTTCCACGCACATTATTATTTGCTGTTCAATATTGTATACGCTTGATGTTGCATTCTGTTTGATTTTAGCCGCTTTGATTCAAAACCCTCCTGCTTAATCAATTTAATGTCTGTGATTATTTGATTACTCGGACATAAATATGTATCCCATGAATCGCGGTGACTTTGTATTTGGGTACGATTCACTACGATGGAAACGACATACAAAACCTAGTAAAGCACTTTTCGATTTCATGTTAATTTGCAGAACGGGACATAAAATCAATTCAATTAAAAGAACTTCAATAGTTGGATATATGAAGGGCAAGCGTATTTAATATTGAAAATAAAACCTTTTGCTGCATCTTCAAAAACAAAACAAAAAAATTGTTCTTGGTCCACCGGGCCTGCTCCTCTTGTCCAATTTTTTTGTTCCTACGTCATTTACAGCCCAATCGAGTCCTCGGCAAGAAACAGAATTTATCATAAACCACGTGATGTCTCGTTACATTTTTTTCATGAAATGCATATTAAGGCGGTCGCACGCGCGCCTGGCGTAATTCTATTGTCCGCGCTCCGAAATAACTTCCATGTGCGACCTCTATTTCGTTAAAAGAAATAACCCGAGTGTAAGAGCCATTAAGTTTAACGAAGTCCACTAATGAAACAGGGATTTAACTAAAATAAACTCGCAAAAATTGCGAAATTCCGAGAGAGTGTACCCTGAGCACCAGTGAGGAAAGGAACTTGTGGCGGCAGAGTCGGACGGACTGGTTTTGCTGGGCTGCGTGGGGATTTCTTTTTTCACGACAGCTCAAGAGGTTCCGTGTTGCCCAGGCTAAACTTTTACACAACGAACTACAGCCACAACAGTAATTTATAGAGTATATTAATGCAGTTTTTAGATAGTGTATACACACACACATTATATATATATATATATATATATATATATATATATATATATATATATATATATATATATATTCTAACATACCCACCTTGCACACGACTGGTACCTTCGCAACAGCAGCATGAACCGTGGAGGGGGTTGACAAGATATTTGCTCGTGAAGCGAGCTTAAAATCTAGGGAGCAGGATCTTCAGGGTGCGAGAAAGGTTTGAACCCTTGACACAATAAAAATCACAAAAAATGCACATAAACGAGCGTATAATTTACCCAAAAAAAACTTTGTGGCATAAGTTAATGACAAAAAAGCAAGAATAGAATCACACTTTTACAAAAAAATGATCAAAAACACAAATAGAATCCTTTACAGCACATTAACTGAATGAACACATAATTTACTCCAAAACTAATACTTTGAAATAATTACCCTTATCTGCACTGGGAATTCCCTTGGAAAATTAATTATATCTAAATTTATGCTATCCTAATTACATTTGCACATGAAACAAAATTTCTATTTACAATCTCTTGCTTCAAAAAAATATTATTACATGTAAAGAACAAAATGTGGGCAAGTGCACTACTCTCATTTATAATTTAACTGACTGCTAATGGCAAAATAATAAATGTTCCAAATAGAATGTTTAAGGCAGGCAATAGCGCATCAAAAATCTCCCACTTCAATACTGCAAATTGTTGCCACCCGTGTCCTCAATTTCCTAACACTTTCCTGTACTAGTCTTTTCCCTGCCGACGTGAATTTGACCTACTTTCCGCAATTCTAGCGTTACCTCGAAAACTGCCCGCTTCCTGGCCTTGGTGTCGTGCGTTGGCTTCTGCGTTGTACGAGACGGGATTCGCCTCTGCCGTCTGTGCTGTCTTCTTGCGTCCTCTTCCGTTCTTCCTAGTCGGCCTCTTCTTCTCCTGTCTACTCGCGTCCTCTTCCGTCCTTCCTAGTCGGCCTCTTCTTCTCCCTCGGCTGCTACCGGCGCCTCCGACTACGTCCACGTTGTGAAAAATGTCCCTTGCACTTCCCTGAATACTAGTGCAAGTTCCTCTCTCGTTGCTACTTTTATTCCGTTAAACAAGAACTTTCAAAGCTTTTCTTACAACGGGTAACTTTTACTTCCCGTGTTGTTAATAGAAGAAACACTCTACCAAATCTTCACTATTTCGCGGACGACTAACTAGCACGTCTGTCCGACGCCGAAAACTCCTACCTAGCAGTCGTTGCGGCGGCAAATACTATCTAAGCTGACGTTGACGAGTGGTGATGAAATGCTGCTTACCCGACGAACGGCGACAATCAAAAGAGAGTTTCCGCCTGGGGGTTCGCCTATTTATGGTGCGATGCCTGGGGAAATTCTCGGTGGCGGGAGTACTTCTCCTCTTTCAACCTTTCACCAGGAAAAACGTTGCTTGCTAGTTCGTCTTTGATTAGTACGGGCAACGGATACCAGGCTGCGCGTTTAGGTACTCTGATTTACGCCTGCTCCCTCGCTGCTTGTGGGTGTTCATACAGACGAAACGGTGGTGTTATGGGGTTGTATAATCCCATAACGCCACAATATATATATATATATATATATATATATATATATATATATATATATATATATATATATATATATTGGTGCCCACGGCCGCACTGTCGCACGGCAATGTCTCAGTATCTGCTGCTGTGTAACGACGTGAAAGCTCACTTCTCAGGTTGAGAATACTACAAATACAGCGTAGGGATGGCTATGTGCCAACCATACGTACCCTGTACCTCATGGCCGCAAGAGATGCCTCTGGTAGGCCTTAGCTCGTAAAAATCTATTGTGCCAAAGTACGTGTTTATATTGTAATGCAATATACTGTTCTGCATCTATACTGTAAAATATCAGTGTACTGTGTAAAGTATTATATAAAAATACGTATTTAAATGATTCATTTAATGATTATTTTTGCTTGGTTTAATAGCGCCTGTTGAATTAAATGTTTGTTGAATATTCTATTTTTGTTATCACATATATACAATGACAACATAATTTATTTTAATGTTATTTTCAATTCCTTCATTTTTTATGTCAAACGATGAGCAACTGCTGACTCTCAAAAACAGGACTAATGCTCTGTTTTCCGCAGCAATTACGATATGAAGGATATGTACGAGTATCAGGTGTTTAATGATATTATATACAAGAAGTAGCGAGCTTATCTTGTTGCATTCACGAAGGAAAATTAATAATTAACTCGAACGCGGGAATCAAACCAAACAGAGTTGTATTTTACAACTTTGTCTAATATATGGCGAGAACAGAATTCTGTGAAATATTTTGTGCACTTTTGACTTCATATATTTTCAGGGCAAGTAATTTTCTCACTAGATTATGTTTCTTGCTGCAACAAAATTTCAATAAAGCCTGGATCAGTTTAGGGCCCTTATAAATGAGTAAATAATATTTTTCATTTTCATTGGTAGATTTTTTTAATGCACTAATGTAATCACTGAAATATTAACGGTTAATCGAATGCTGAACGACTCATTGTCTAGCAGGAGAGTTTTATTTCGATCAGCCAGCAAATTGATCTTCTTCTTCGATCAAGTTCATTTATTCCTGGAGGTCAACCGTATGAATCATGCAGTAAATTGATTGAATAATAGAAACCCAATCGAATACGTTTTCACAGAGTGTTCCGAATCTCTTGATAGGCTGTTTTTCCTCACGTCTGCTTTCATTTGCCACGTGTCGTTTTTCGTTTAGCTCTATATTGAAGTTCGTGTACGTTATTAGTATGTTTTGTAGTCGCGAATTGGCCATCTGCGACCACGCGGACATACACCGCATTTTCCCAGGCTCAGTTACATTTTTTTTCCGTCGCAAGTGTATGTGACTCTTTTTGTGGGTGATCAGCATATTTATGCTGAATCTAATTTTTTCCCCCAGGTTTGCTAGTTCTGGGGGGTGGGACATGGAATGATAATTTATGAAGAATGAGTGGACGACACATACACAACGGCACTACTGCCTTTGCGATCTCGGCTATCCGGATTGGTCTACTTAATTTATTATTATTATTACGATGTGTCTACGTAAAAGACAATGATGCCACTAGAAAAAAGTATAAATTCAGTGAAATTCGTTTGACAAACATTAAGAATAGATTAGTATTTCAATTAATTCTATTATGTTTTCAATTTAATGTCAAAACCTTATTTTGAACACAAAAGCACCTTAGAAAATGAATTGATTTTCAGTTAACAATGAACTATATGAAATAGAATTGTTTCTGCAATAAATGTTTAATATATAGATTATTGACAATATATTTCTGTAAAAATACATGTATTTTATTGCTACAAATTGTAATAAACCAGTATATCAAATAATAATATTTAATAATATTATCAAGACAGTTTAATAGAGACATTTTTTGACTAATTGGAGAAACTAATAAGAAATGCGTCGACAATCGACGCATAAAAAACATTCACCATAAAAAAATTAATATCGTAATTCCGAAAGCAGTTTGTTAACAAGATGACTATGACGATATTTATAATGGATTTGATTTTTTTGTATTTGAAATATAAGAAATATGTCAACTTTTGTAGATTGTTTTATTAATTTCTATTCCCATTTCATTAGGAGGCGCCATGTCTCGACGATACAATAATTTAGCTTAATCTTAATTTAGTTTAAGATAATTTATCTTAAACTTATATCTGACTTGGGTAGTACATTGTGAAGTTTTCCAACATACGCCCTCTTTAGCCCCTGCCAATCTCATAAATTCTCCTTAAATTCATAAATTTTCACGAAATTATATGTAAAACTATTGAACTTCAGTAATGAAATATTGTAAAATAAACCTTTTTTCTGAAAAATATAAAAAAAAAATAATTTTTAATAGTAATTTGTGATAAAGTTAAATTTATAACTGCTCTATACTTCCTGTTAGTATTCTTCAATCATTCCATTTTTTTGTTATTTAAGGTCGCATCAACTTTTAGGTCATTAGCGACCACTATTGCGTATAACGGTATGGTAGCTGTTAGGATGATACGATATGATGATGGGAGGGTGTGAAAGGACGAACACAATACAACCATGCCCGGGGCGGGGCTCAAACCCGCGATCCTTTGGTCCGAGATTGCTACGGCACTACTGCCTTGGCGATCTCGGCCATCCGGACCGGCATTCCATATTTTTACCTTCTTTTTAAAGCAGAAATAGCGAACAAGCAAATATTAAATGAGTCTAGTTATCACCAGACAGCTCCTGATTAGCAGCTCCAGCCGCGTTTGAGCTCCCGACACGGTCACCTACGCTTTTAATTTGTTAATTAAAATCTTGCGGCGAGACGGCGCTTGTAACTAGCTGCGGGAGACTTTGTCCCAAGCCACCGCAGATGCCACGTCACCGCGAGCCATTCGCGCTCGTGTACACTCCGACTGAGAGACACAGCGCTCAAAGCAAATATGTGGGCGGATGGCGCACACAGAGTGCTAGGGGGATCTCTCCTGGTGGACGTTGGACTCAGGGCTGGAAGCGATTCTCATTACGAATTTTTTGTGAAGTACAAGATCGACTCGGAATGATAGTTATATATTCATGAATAGATGATGAATGACGGTGTTTAAATACAGTTTTGGAACGATTTGTGAAAATGAAACTTGTGATACCGGTAAGATCATGTTCGGGTGAAAACACATTTGTAAATCATTATCGCATAAAAGTATTTTTATTACACGTAATCTCTTATGGCATCATAAATAGTACAGAAACTACAGGATTCTTAAACCAAATTTATAAAATAATATACGTCATCAAACAATTGCCGGGAGCACGACGTTTATATTCACTCTTAACACAAAAAACAAGAATTACAAATCGACAAAAGAAATTCTGCGAAACATAAATTTAACTAATCATTACTCCAAAAACATAATAATGAAAATGAAATGTGCAGTGCAAGAAAATCCATAACTTCCAGAAACTGTTGTTTCATTTGAAGTGTGAGGTTTTCAAGATTGGCCTGTGTTCGGCGTCTCTCCTCAGATACAATTGTCCTGGCGATTGTAACCTTATTTGCTACTGACTTCGCGATGTATTATTCTGCGTCCCTAGTTGAAAGTTCTGAGTCACTAGAACGCCATTCGGATTTTTCTTTTCCACCGAAGTAACAAATTTATCACATTCTTTGTCATAATTTTCAGATGAATTTCTAGGTTTTAGCGACAATCCAGCTTTAGAAACTTCATTAATTACTGTCTCTTCATTAGTTATTGCCATTTCACAACGAACAATAAATATCCCGGCCAATCGCGGCCGCCCTTTGTCGGCCTTGGGACTACATTATGTACGTAACATACCATTCTACTTCCAGGTTTAGTAATCATATTACCCTTGTAATAATTTTATAATGATATTACTCTTAATATAGCGTATGCAATTCGTTTATAATTTTACTTTTTTGCACGTTTTACACTTTATGCACAAATGACCGCATTGACTCCGTCGTTTATGCTGCTATTCTTATTCGTGCAAAAAAGAATAATATTATATACTAATGGTATAATACATACTTGCAGCTCCAAATTTTCGTAGGTGCTTATAGGCTCATAACGTACGCTCGTCACTTTCGTCAAATGTTGGGAATAACGTTTAACTTTCACGTAACACAAGTAGTGGTTACAATGTAGGTGATACTAGTAGTATATTCTGTCCACACCAGTGTCATGTAAAGAGGTTTCAAAACACCATGACTGGACCAATAATCACTAATTTAATGAAGTTTTAAAAAGCAGTTCTTCTGAGAAGACAAGATAATTCATTTTCAACAAATTTGAGAAGAAGTGAAAATGAAAGATAAATTAGTTGTCAAAATATTATTGTCAGAAAATTATGGTTCATTTGAGATTATAATGGTATATTTTGATTTGCTACATAATTAATATATTTTTGTTCTACCTAGATGGGATTGTTTCTCATGTTTTTAGTTTACCTTTTGACATCCACTGCACTTACCAATTAAATAACTTGAATGCAATTGATCGTCTTTACTGTAATCCGGTCAACAAACATCGCAACTTATTCCAGCAAATGTTACAACAGCCCCCACTTCCCATTCTCTTTGCAAACCAAGTACTGCTCCCAAACAGCCTCCTCAGATATCTCGGAAAGCCTGAAATTCTAAATCTCAGAAAGTAAGAGCGGAGCAGCTCCGTGCGTTACGAGCTCTCTGCGGTTTGGGAGCGGATGTTCAGGGGCGACGGGGGCGGCGGCGGCGGCGGTGAAGGTCGATAGCGCGGCCCTTGCCGGGCGGGCGGGCGGGTGCCCAGGACGCGAGGGGCGGGGCGGAGGACAGAGAAACACGGGCGAACGAGCCGGCGACCCTTCGCTGCTGACGCGGCCGGGCAGGACTCCGTGCCGCGTCCCGCCCCTGCCCCGCCCCTGCCCCGCCCCTGGCCCGCCCCTGCCCCGCCCCTGCCCCGCCCCTGCCCCGCCCCTGCCCCGCCCCTGCCCCGCCCCTGCCCCGCCCCTGCCCCGCCCCTGCCCCGCCCCTGCCCCGCCCCTGCCCCGCCCCTGCCCCGCCCCTGCCCCGCCCCTGCCCCGCCCCTGCCCCGCCCCTGCCCCGCCCCTGCCCCGCCCCTGCCCCGCCCCTGCCCCGCCCCTGCCCCGCCCCTGCCCCGCCCCTGCCCCGCCCCTGCCCCGCCCCTGCCCCGCCCCTGCCCCGCCATGCCCCGCCACGCCACGCCTCGCTTCGCCCCCTCCGCCCTTGGTCTCACCCGCCCCACCCCGCCCTGCCCCACCCCGCTGCGGAGGCGCCCGCGCAGGACGGGGGCGGGGAAGGCACTGCAGGGGCCGCGGCGCGGTCATGTGAGCAGAGGGGTTCGCGAGGACGGCGGGCGCCGACGGGGAGACACGTGGAGTAGGAGACATGTGGAGGTGGAGAGAATGCGGTAAATTTTAAAGATGCAGGGGAGGCGCGTTTAGCGGCAGGTGCATCTGAAAGTTCGGGAAGTCAGTCAACGGGGCAAGGCTCGGTTGGAGGTTGGTGGGGTCTTCTAAGTGGGAACGGTGGGTAAAAAATACACAGATGTTGGAGACAGTGAGTTGCGACAAAACTGGCTGAACGGAAAGGCTGGCAGCAGGGAAGGTGGGTAGCGGGTGAGGAGAGTAGTGGACACCTGAAACGAAGAACAAATAAATAGAGGAAGAACGGGGAAATCCACACACTGAGAAACGGAGAGGAAGAGAGTGGTAAATATAAGCACAATAAGCAAAACTGGCAGCGTGCAAGGTAGAAACGATGTGTAGTGTGAACGGGGGAAATCGTGGACTGGGGACAGTAGGGGCGGTGTGAAGAGAAGGGGCAAGCGGCACCGTGGGGGATGAGCTCGAGGAAGGGACACGCGGAAGATGCGCGGTGGCCGGAGGGCAACGAGGGCGGCGAGCGGGCGAGGCAGCGCGTTGTCCGCGGCGGGGGTAGGCGCAGGAGCGGGGGCGGGGGCGGGGGCGGTGGAGGACCGCGTTGTGCAGGGGAGGGTCTGCGGCAGACAGCGAACGGCGACACCGGAAAAAGGGGCGCGCGGTCGCCGCGAGGGGCGCGCACGGGTCAGCGAACACCGTGGCGCGGGAAGGGGGAGCCAGGCGGGGGGGGGGGCGGAGAGAGACGGGGTGCGACGGGGTGAGGTGGCGTAGACCAGAGAGTGGCAGGGTGGGGTGCGACGGGGTGAGACGGCGCGGGGCGTGGTGTGACGTGGCGGGGAGGGGTGGTACGAAGTGGGGTGGGGCAGGGCGGGGCGGGACGGGGTGGCATGGGGCGGCGGGGGTCGCGGGGGGGCGGGGAGCGGCGGGGTACGGCACGGAGCGGGCTGGAGTGGGGTGGGTGTGGGGGAAATGGGCGGGGCGGCGTGGGGCCGAGAACGATGCATAGCCGAGCAGGTCGGGGGCGGTAAAGGAAAGGAGCAGGAAGAACAGGGTTGTGGCGGAGCCAGGGCGGAGTATTTGTCATGCGCTGGGGAGTGGGTTGTCCCACCTTGTGGTGGGGCGGGATAGGGATGAGAAGTGTGGAGAGAGAAGCAGAGTGGGTCGGGACGCGACTGGACAAGGGTGAATCGGTAGTTCTCCGGAGCTGTGCGGGGCGGGGCCTGGGGCGGGGTGAGGCAAATGCGCAACGGAGCAGGGAAGGGCGGGATGGGAAGGGTAGTGGCGCGGAGAAGGCGGGCGGGCCGTGCGAACGAGGGTCATGCGGAGTGGAGCGTGTGAGGGCGGGGAGGGACGGCGGGGAAAGGGGAGGGTGTGGTGCGATTCGCAAGGGGGTTAACATTGGGGAAAGTCCCTGGGTGCAGTGCCGGGGCCTCCATTCGTCGGCGGAGCGAGTAACGAATATTGAAAAGAAGATCGCATTCGGCGGGCAGGCGCAGGAGGCCCCTTTAAAACAAATTAAAGCAATGGAAGTGCAGGGTTTTCAAACATTTTGGCCTCGCGACACACGCTTTCGTCACGGGAAAACATCGTGGTGCGACCGAAACGGAGAGTCAAACCTCTCTGCCTGATATTAGATTTAACCTCCGTTGTTAGATTGCGTATTTTTTTAATATAAAATTTAGAAAATGAAGTTGGCAAATTTTTCAAATATATTGTTTGCGTTTATGTTTGCCTTATTACCTTTTTCCGCTAATACTTTCGGTAACTGCTCTCTAAACCTCTAATAATTTCTGTATAAATGCTATTTAATTAATGGAATTGCATTTAATAAGATAGTTAAGCAAACTGCAAAATATATTTTATTGCTATGTTTTAAGGCCCAATAAGCATTCTTAACATCCTTAAAGAATGTCTTTCTATACATATATATTTTATTAAAGCATACTAAAGCATTAAAACAAAGTGAAAGGTTTAAATGATTATACCTTCTGAGCAAAATACTATAGGAATAATTAGCACTTAACACAGACGTAAGATCCAGAAGGGTATTTTACTATCACATTTTTTTAATTGATTTCATTTAATAATTGACTTGACTCAAGATTTTCTAAAATACCATCTACAAACCATTTACAATTTTAGCGTCAAAGAAGAAACCGAATTCTCGGTCTGCTAGAGGTGCAGATATACTCAGAGGTTCCATACTCGATCAAAAGTCAGTTTTCTAATGATGTGCAATAATATTAGTAAACTGGATACGCAAATATAAAACATCTTTATAATTTGCAATGGAAAAATGTACTTTCTTGACAATAATTCTGCTTTATTTTATTAAAAGTAGGATCCCACTATTCTGTTAGTATTGTCGTCAAATACAACGGTTTTCTCACACTGTCATATCATTTAATGTCACTTGAGATACACTTTACCATTATAACCTACAGATTCAACTGTGGTTGCCGCTAATACTCTGTAAATACCATACATATAATTATTGAACAATTATGAACTGAACAATTATTTAAAATATCTTTATACAAAAATTCCTTACCTCTAATTATATTTACATCAACATTCTTGCTAGTCTGACGTCTCAATTTACTTACTCGTATATTACTATTCTCTTTTTTAAAAACAAAAATTTTAGCAAACACTTTTTTAACGCGATACCCTCTCTTACTCAAATGAGATTGGTTACCAGTATACAATGGTCGAGAGGGCATCAACTATTTTATTATACCCCATGAGTTAACGCGTCATTAATAAACAGAATTGATATTTCTTTCATCTCACTCATACCTACATGTGATGTCACAATACGGTACGTCACAATGCATTATAATTCATATTATAGTTAATTTTTTTGTTTAAAAGATATTAAATTTAAGAAATTAGATAACTCGTACTTTCATTCGTATTTTTATAGGATTAATTACTGCGCTAATGAATACATTACGTGTTTCTGCTATCTACTTGTGTGTCACACTTTTAACTTCGCTCCAGATCATGTTCAGACTTTCTTTTTCACCCCATTTCCCGACAAGGGTTATGACTGGTCGGTGTGGCTATTGGGGAAAATATCAGTATTGCGAAAATTTAAGAGGGTGGTAGTCAGGCGTGCACAAGTGCTTTTAGATAACACACTTTAAATTAAGAAACGGGCGGGATATTCGGAATCCAACGCGGTTTATCGACCGGGACGAAGAGGATACTTCCCGAAGCGAAATAAGCAATGGCCAACAACAGATAAATCAAAAATATTGGGAAAGATAATTAAAATATTTATCATACTACTCAGAGGTTTCATTTATTTTAGTGGAACCCGGCAGACGTTACCCTGCCTTCCATCTCTCTCTTTATCCTTCCCTCTCCCTTTCTCTCTCCGCCAGTCTTACTGTCCCTGTCGCTCCGTCTCTCACTCTCCGCCTCTCCCACTCTCCGCCTCTCCCACTCTCCGGCTCTCCCACTCTCCGGCTCTCCCACTCTCCGGCTCTCCCACTCTCCGGCTCTCCCACTCTCCGGCTCTCCCACTCTCCGGCTCTCCCACTCTCCGGCTCTCCCACTCTCCGGCTCTCCCACTCTCCGGCTCTCCCACTCTCCGGCTCTCCCACTCTCCGGCTCTCCCACTCTCCGGCTCTCCCACTCTCCGGCTCTCCCACTCTCCGGCTCTCCCACTCTCCGGCTCTCCCACTCTCTGGCTCTCTCACCATCCGTCTCTCCCACTCTCCGACTCTCTCTTCCTCTGTTTCTTTCTCTGCGTCTATATCTATCTCTCTCTCTCCCTCTCTTTCTCTCTCTCCCTCTCTCTCTCCCGGGCGTTATTTCACATTCGCAGGGGCAGACACTCTTAATACTTCAGGGTGTTTTGGGTTTTGTTGGAGCGTCGTTGCGTAGAGAGCCTGAAAAGATGCGCTTGGGTCAGCATAAAAGCATCATCAACTAGTCTCTACCTACATACTCCCATCGTACTATGCCTATATTCTTCCCACATGTACAATCAATACGTTGACAATGTGTTATTGCAATCGGATGAACGTACGGTGGCGCATTAAGTAAGAACAAACAAATCAACAAATAAACTTTGTCTTTTATATACAGGATAAACATTGAAACTTGTCACTGAAACTACTTTACTGGAGGAAATACCATTACATGCCTGTCGTTAGGTGAACATAGTTTTTGCCACTTCTCACAAGAACCGATCACTTCCGACCCCAATTTACCATTCTCGAATTGCTTGTAAGTGCTTAGATTCCTTCAGATCTCGGCAATAGTTCTTCCGCGACCTGTGTACAAACCTCGCACGCTCAGAGTAAACACAAGAGAAACGCGCGTGAAGTGAGTGGCGCAGACCAGGCGGCAATAGTTCTTCCACAACCTGTGTACAAACCTCGCACGCTCAGAGTAAACACAAGAGAAACGCGCGTGAAGTGAGTGGCACAGACCAGGCGGCAATAGTTCTTCCACAACCTGTGTACAAACCTCGCACGCTCAGAGTAAACACAAGAGAAACGCGCGTGAAGTGAGTGGCGCAGAGGAGGCGGGAATGTGCCATCGCGCGTCCGATCGTTAACGACGGAGCAACTGCTTGTGTGTGGCCTCTTCCCACATCTATCACTCTCATCTGGCGCAGTGGGTGGCAGTGAAGTTTGCGTGACCGAGTGCTCCATCCCGAAATAGCCCCTCTGCCCCCACCCCCGCGTGGGGGCTGCGCGGACGTTTGGCAGCGATGCAATATGGAAGTTGTCATGCACTGCACTCACCTACGTTCTTATGCAAATGACACTCGTGCTCGTGCGTGGGCATTGGAATAATGGCCTTTTATTGCTTCGCTATTCATTTTCGCCGCTGAGATGAAACGGAAACGGATACTGATAATGGCGCCAGTGGTAAAATGGTCATTGATTGAACTTCGTGATGGAAGAATAGGGTGTTTTTATCGCTAAGATCTCACATAGCTTATTGTTTGTGCTAAGTGCGGTAGTGTAATTAAATACAGATTGTTCATGTCATTACTTTTTTGACTCTTCAGAAAATGTCGAACTCTGTAGAGATTGTATCGTTTTTTTTTACTTTTCCGTACACGTCGGTATATACGGAGTAATATACGTAGTATAGGGAAAGATTATGTAATGCTGCCAAAAATTGATTTCGAGATTTCAACGAAAATAAACCTTTTGGGATCTTCTGATGCCAAAAGAGTTTGTTTTTTTTTCAAACGGCCGACCGTCTGTTCGTCTGTAAACACTATTAGCGCCTAAAATATACATAGGACTTTTTCTATGATGGATATTCCCCGGTTGATCTGGCTTGAATCGAAGCGTTGCAATATTGAAAAACTTACTTCAAAATTGGGGAGTACTTTACATCAGCCACCCCCACATATTTTCAAAATTTTCTCAAACACCATTCAAAATTTTTTCTTTAAATTTATTGTAAAAATGGATTAAACTACACATATAAAAGAGACGTAGGCCTGTTTTTATGTTATTTCTGAATTTTGGCATATTTCTACAACAACAAAATTAAAGATAGAGATTTTCCCTTCAAATCAGAGATTATTCATTAACGTCATCTACTTTGTTTTGAAATTTTTAGTGGTTTTCGAGTAATATTGAGTGAAATATGTGTAATTTGAAAACAAAACAAAACAAGATTTTCTCAAAAATGTCTCAATTTGTTTCTTTAAACTTTTGTTAAGTATAGTACCAAATGTACTGTATGAGATTACATAAACATCAATTTGCTCTATTCTTTTGTTTTTTCAAAATTACAGAAATGTATTTTTTGCTTGACTCTTATGTCGGATATATTTACATTAGGGGCGATTTGTTCACAATATTATATTTAGAAGTACATATGCTTTAAATATTGTCAGATAAAGTTTCTCGACAACTCAACCGTTATCCGTGAAAACTAGCTCAAAATTCCGAATTTTCAGAAACGCTCAAACGCTATTTTTTCAAAAACAGCTCGAAAGTTTTTCTTCAAACTTGTCTAACGGATAGTGCTAATTGTATTATTTAATACGACGTAAAGTTCATTTTGAGGTATTTTGTGTTGTTTTTTCAAAAAATAAAAAAGATTTGAAAGATGCAGGCAATACGCACATTTTCAGCAAACTGTACACGCGATTAAATTTCTAAATTAAAGAGCTTCAAATAACCTCTATTGAAGTTTTTCGAAAATTCAAAATAATCTATGAAAAAGAGGTTCAAATTTCGAATTTACAGTAGCGCTCAAACGCTATTTGCTTAAAAAGGCTTCACATTTTTCAAAAAAAAATGGCTATTTAGGAGGAGATTTTACTGTTCTTTAATATTCTTAAAATAATATTTTTTTCTATTATACGGAAACAGAAAAATTAAGAAAATTTTAGAAAGCAATGTTCTTTGGATGGCAGCTGGCAGGAGTATGTATCAAGTCCGAACAGCTAGCCGAGACAAAGGAAACAGAAAAGTAATACGGAAAAGTCTGTGCCATTCTGTGACACCATTAGTTTCACTTTGGTTTGAAATAATTTACGAATATCAGGAATATTATAATATTTACTGCGCCTCATAAATAATTTTCATTTAAATAAATTTCTTCAATCTACTTTCAGAATAGCCATCAATAGATGAGAGGCTGATTGACATAACCACAGATTTGTGGTGTGGCTGCGAATTAATTCAATACATACGAATGGTCGAAAGATCCGTAGAACTAATAATACGTCTGAATCAGTAGAAATAAATAAAATGACCCTATGATCAACAGTATTATTCCGAAAGATTTTCGAATACATTTATGGATTTCTTTCTCATTTCTTAAAAGTTCAACAGAGTAAATGGTATTTTTGTACATAAGTTAGTTTGAATTGTAATGTATTATCTAGAATAAATCAAAATTTGACAGTAAAAGGGATTGTTCAGTGTTCTCTATTAGAATGTTTACATTTTAACATATGCGGCTGCAGAGGGCCAATTGCCAAGCTAGAATAAATTAAAAAAGGATGTTTACATAATATTTCGTGAATAATGGGATTTTATGCCTACATTCATCTTGTTCAATTTATTATTAATTAGTACCATGACACAGGTAATGCAGATGTCTATATCATATGTTTCTAAACAATGTTGAACTATGAACTGTGAACATTGAAATATACAAAAATCATTGCATTGTATTCATATCTGCAGCAATAAACTAAGTGTTCTTAGACGCTATTTCAAATCCTTGAACCAACGCGGTAAGGAACACTTAAAATATTTTCACATCTCTTTTAATGAGATTCTCTTTTTTTATTTCGTTTCTTTAGTGAAAGGATACATCCCATAAAAAGAAAACATTTCCTAAGAAGTGAATGTTTCGATTGTCAAAACTCACTTCTACATTCTTCCAGTTTGGGAAACTGCATGTCAGTCATCGTCAATATTCGAAACGTAACACACTTGGAAGAAAAATATGCGACACACCAGTTTCGGAAGGCCTCTCGCCCGTTATCAACACCCTGCGTAACGTCCCAGCAGGTCGCAGTGTTCCAAAACCGTTATGGATTTTCCACAACATGTTACTCGGCTGTCGCCATTTGGTCACGTCTCCCTGTCTGCGATGGTCTCGAGTTTATGTTCCAGCCGCATGACCATTCATCGCTGGCAGTGTCAATCAACATCGAATAAACTGATCGATAAAAGCGCGACGTGACCCAAATACGAAACAAGATGAGAAGCGCATGAGGCGAGTTTCACGATCGACCATGACGCCACCAATCGAGAGCTGATGGCAAGAAATGACAAATCGCATCCGAGCCGTGTTGAAGTGTTGACAATACGAGGTTTTACAATTACAAATTGGAACGTTTGCGACAAACATTTTTCACTCATGTTATAGCACTCCAGTACTAGCGCGGGTGTTGGGATACCCCATGACCTCCTATTTTGTTGTTACTTCTCAAAGTTGGCTATAACGCAAATTGATTTATGTATTCTTCACTGAAACTGTAATAAATACATTTTGCTTTGTTGCATTCATGTAAGTGAAATAGTTTAAAAGCCAGAGCTTTACAATGTTTCTTGGTGGATCTGCATACCTCACGTGACCATCAGTGTAACTTAAAACTCTTATGAGAATGCAGGCATACGGCATTCCTGCATTAGGCCTTTTCAGTATCGGATTGTGTGTACTACGAAGAGCAATGATAACTAATGCTGACATCAGAATTATATCGTTTACACTCACGTGGCCAAAGTGAACCTCGTGTAGTGGGGAATCTTCAAAGTGAACCTCGTGTAGTGGGAAATTGCCCACTAAATTCTTATCGCCTTAATAGGAGCCCTATTTGTTTTATAAAGTTTACGAAGGAGTTACAAACTCATCTTACCCTGTATATCTTCTTTCTTACCTTTTATTTCGTTTTTTAGTTTTCAAATTTTATTTTATGATTTTGGGATATTCAAATACCTCGAGCAAATAAACTCATCCCAACACGGTTTGTGTGTTTACAGCTTACATCGTCTGGAACTTCTTAATAGTATTACGTTCAATTTGCATTTGAATCTTCAAAATAGTTGGTACATTTGAGTCACAGATAATAAGATCTAATAAATTTCTTTATTACCTTACATTGAAAACTAGATGTCCAATCTTGGTATATCCCGAAATATAAGAAAATGTTATTTAAGAAACATTGAGAAACACTTACGCAATTTACGTGACGTAGAGAATGTTTCTACGATTACCCTAATACAGTCGGTGAAAGTTATAGCATCTAGCAAGCTACTTGTCTATCTCAGATCTGTTTGTCTGTGCTCATAAGGACATCTAAACGCTCTCGATACAGATTAGCTCTTTCGCTTAAGGATGAATACATGTAATGAAATTTTCAGCGGGCCAATTGAGTACAATTAATATATGGAACTTACCATTCAAACAGGAAGCACATCTGAACTTCCTGTATGAATATGGTCATGTTTTTTTACGAAATTACAACGTCATACTTACCTGGAGTTTAGGAAAGAACGTCCACAAGATGGACACTCCTTTTTAATGAGTCACGTTTTTGCATATACCTTGTATTTACCATGGACACTTACAATTGACTATGATCACAATATAATTGCCATTTTGCGTCAATCAAATTATTTTTATTAATACTACCAATTATTGCATTTGAAAACTGCTGAATGTCGTTTAAGAACTGTAATTCATTTTAGATACGTGAATCTTAGAAAATTTGTTTTAAAACGGTAGCCATCAGCAGGATTAATTTCAAAGCTTGAAAATTCATGGATATTACAGTAAATAAATAGATACATAAATAGATACAAGATTAAAAAATAATTGAGTTTACGCTTCCAGTGCGTATGGGTGCAAAACGCATTCACTCTCATTGTTTGTTATCAGAAAACAGAAATATTATTGTGAGAAATCACAATAAAAACAATGAAAGAAGACGCAGCATGCACTCTTAATTCTGTGGGTTCTGCATTCCCAAAATATTTCATGGAAGCATTCATGTAAAAGATGCGACAAAAGAAAGTGATTGAAAGTGTGAGAAGGTTAAAAAATAAAGGTAGGCAAGTAATACTGGGGGTCAGAAAGAGGAATAAGAAAGCTTATAGACAGGTAGGACATTCTAATTAGTGACTGGAAACTCACTTCCTAATCAATGTTAAATTATTAAAAGTAATTTAGGTAATTATGTGGTATTTGATGTTTCAAATATTAAAAATTAATGAATAAAATAAGTTCCATTCAGATTCAGGTTCCTATTACACAATGTACCGTGTAATAGGAAGCTATAGAAATATTTTCTATTAAACGTCTGAATTGGTTACGTCGTAATAGTGAGGATTATAAGTAAGCTGTTGGTGAGCTTTTAGAGTTCTGTACGATTACGAAAGAGTTGGAATAAATTATAGCAAATATTTTCGCTAAAGCAGTATAGATAAAATATGTAATGTATAGAAAAGTGCTTATTTAGTATGTAAAATAAAGCATTTAGAATAAGTGAAAGAAAAGCCAGGTCAATCGCATTGAAAACCAATACTACGGATAATTTCGTGATTTTCCGTAATCCATTCAGCATTTCATCTCAACTTAATAACATCAACTGTAATTCATCAGAAACATGAATAGCGTGACTTGGCCACCGTGTATTTCCAGAGCTCCAAATGTTCCCCGGACGGCGTTCAGAGTGAAAGCCGCGACTAGCAATGTGTAGCAGAGTTCCAACGTTCACTACCCCCACCCCCACCCCCCACCCCCCTCCCCCTCCCACTGCCACTGCCGCCGCGCTGCCCGGTCAAATGAATCCAACCCGATCTGTTGCTCTCGGATCCTGTTAAAAAGTTACGCGGGTTTGGTTGAGCGGGATAGCGAAGCGGTCTGCCAGTGGAGTATGAGGGAGGGGACGGGACCCCCCCCCCCCCCAAAGCGGGCCGCGGGGAGACAGTTGGGGGGTGGGGGCACGCAGACTGCCCGGGGTCGACGCCGCAGTCCATGGATTAAATTTAATCGATACATTCCCTCTCGTCGAGACTGACTCCGTCGCGTGGACCCTGGGGGTCGACGCCACTCGCCCCGTCGTTGCAACTCCCTTCAGACCTTTGTAGACTTCTCACCATCAGATTGCACTTTGCACTGTCACCCGCCGCCGCGACTCCTCATTCGTTATTTATTGAATGTGTGTGTGTGTGTGTGTGATTCCGAACGCGTGATATTCTAAGGACATTATTACCGTAAATGTAGTGCATATTATATCCCTGGAGTTGGTGGAGTTGCTCAGCGGCTGGCACGATGAGATCCGACGCACACAGGAAAAGATCAAACAAAGATGAAACTAGTGGTGCTGAAACAGCACGCACTTCCTCGCAAACCTACGCGAATATTACTCTAGTCGTACATGACCTTATTTCAAAATCTACCATTAAGAAATAGATTTCATTAATGAAAAATCTCTATTTTTAAGGTCATTTTAGGTGTAGGAAGACGCCGAAAATATTTTGATCTTTTGCAATTTTCGAAAAATCAGAGTTTTCCACAAAAATAAGACGTGCACTATTCTTTTAAACGTTCTTCACACTATCCAACAACAAACTTTATACAAAAACTATAAAGCCGTTTTTTAAATTTGTAAAATTTCCCAGAGGTTTTATATAAAGTACCTCTCAAAATTAAAATATCGGTTTCAAATTCCAGGGTCCGCGACATCAGTCAAATTGAATGAGGAATATCAATTTTGGAGAAAATCGTCTGAACAGTTCAGCCGGTAGCGTTGTTCCAGACGGACGGACGGACAGACAGAACTTTAGTCGTCATTTCATTTTTCGGTAGCAAGGCCACACAAACCATCGATTCTGTCTTTTTCGTTACTTTTTTCGTTTCCATTTTTCTGCCAAAACTGGGCGTTATTTCGCGCAGCATTACTTAAATTTCTCTCTACTCCGCTGCGAGAAAGTAGAAATCACGCTCAGCCCATGGCCTGCTTGTTACAATACTGCAGCTGCATGTTCTATTGATTGGAAAAACACAAAAAACTCCTTATCAGATCAAGTTAAGTTGTCTGCTACAGTTGATTCGTTTTATACATTTATGACTTAAATCTGCTTCCTCTCAAATTATACTCCTCCAAATACTTAACCATGTCAAAATTGTCGCATTTGGTATCTTGGCTTGTTTTCAACAACTATAGAAACATAGCATTAATTTTAATATAATTTGTGACGATGGTTTATCTGCGTTTGTAGAGGATTTTTCATGTTTTTTATTAAAGAGTATCGAGAAGTTCGATCAGGCATCAATCATTTTAGTACAGTTGTGTTTCACACTGCTGATATGCGCGAGACATTAGAATCTCAGCAGAATGATATCAAATAAATTCTATAACATGGAGTGTAGTAAAATGATTTGGTTCTCTATTACTTCTATCAGTATATTATGTTGCATGAAATTTCTTCTCGCCTTGCAACCTTTCGTCTGCTCCATATATTTTTGCAAATATTTTTATCTTTATTTCACGAAATATGCAAGAAATGTTTGTTCCTTACACTATGTTAATATCAATTTATCAAGAGCCGAAAAGTATTTGCTTTCTTACAATGCTACATTTTTAATTTATGGATTTAATGGATTTCCTATTACAAGAAGTCAAAGTTTACGAGTATTTTTTTCTTCAACTGTGTGAAATAATTTATTGAATTTACATTATGTAATTCAAATACATTTTTAATTAAATATATTACACTTTACAATCTTAATAGCATCATATCGCTTTTTCTACCCGGAAAAATACAATTATTTTGTTGTCATTATTATTAATACCATTGCGGTCACCGAAAGAGGAGCTCAGGGAATGAACTGTTTCTGCAGTGCCTCTGAGCGGGAGGTTCTGGGTTCGAGTCTTGACGGTGGCAGAATCTTCGACACTAGCTAGATAGCTAAGTCAATTTCAGGCGGTGCCTAGAGGAGAATTATTGCAGGTTACCGTTCTGATCGGAAGTTTTCCATCTTTTCTTCAATCAACAGCAGGCGAATGCCGGAGTAGTACCCTAACAAACGGGCCACAGACCGCGCGCGATCTTTCCTTCTTCTTCTTTGTCCCATAATCACCTCTTTCTTACGCACTTACATGCACTACACTAATACACTGGGAGACCTGCCGGGAGCTTAGAGCTTTTCCCAGCCTGGGCGGTGTCCCTCTGGGTGAAGATTGAAGGTGTTGAAGGAAACCCCGTCAGCCGATGGCAGGATGGCCGGATGGCAGGATGGCAGGATGGCAGGATGGCAGGATGGCAGGATGGCCGGATCTCACCATCTAGCGGTGTACCATCACTCCCTCCTTCCGCAATAAAAACATGCGTTACACTTACGGGACTAATGATGTTAGCAGTTGACACTGGAATCAGTAATCAATCAATCTTTATGACCATTGTTACGTGTCGCGTTTTATCACTTCCGAAATGTTTCAATTATTGTGTCATTACTGTATCCCCTACTGTATCCCTGACGCCGTTCCCACAATTTCCATCGCCACAGTTTCCCCCACTGCCGCGCCCAGGGAGCCGGTGAAAGCCGAATCCCCGATGGGCATTTTTGGCGGTGGCGTTTCAAAGCCCGACCGCGGCCACGTGGCTTGGGAGTCTGGGGAATACCATTTGAGCCCCGACAAGATTTAGGAAAGCTCGATTCAAATGAATACAGCAGCTGCTGCTGCTCCACCGTTTCGGTTAATTTCAGCTTTGATTTGGCGAGTGCGTGGAAATCAGATGATGAGGGATTCAAGTAAAGCCAATAACTTTATAGCATTTTTTCAAAGCGCAATAATACGCTTTTAATAGCTCTGACGGCTATCAAAATACGGTCAAACAGAAAAAATAAGGTTTTTGATCATTTATAAACGCTACTTTGATATTGTGTGCCCTACATAAACATGCCTTTACTTTCAGAATAAAGTTGTTTTTTTAAGAATAATTTTGATGTTTGTTTAGCACAGTACATGCTCAGACACAGATGAAGAGACAGACGGGCATACAGACGATTTTTCATCACGTGTTCGGTATGAAGGAGCCCCAAAACATGAATTTTGGCTACACCGCATGTTAGAGGAAGTAATTTATGGACATGTGGTTTATCAACTTTTTTGTTACCACAGCTCGACAAGTTCTTCTGTTATTCAAGTTAAAAGTTTGTTTATAATATATTATTTACCGCGATATATAATGATTGTATTTTTGCTTTCATACTTGTTTCTCGTTGTCTGCAAACGAAACTTCCTTATTCAAGATCGAAATTTTTGCGCCTCTAAAACATTCAGACACTTTTATAAAAGAAGAGAAACATTGTCAAGGAGAGGCAGATCGACTGAGTGAAGTCAGTTTGATTCGATGGTGATGCAAAGATTTCTTAATAAGAAAGTAAATTTTATCTTTCGCGCCTATTTTGAAACACGATGTCTCGCGCCTTATACTTTTTACAACATCCAGAATTTTTAGCATTTCTATTTTTAATAAAAGTTTTTTCATTCTAACAACATTTATTTGAGTGTTTTACATAACGTCGAATAGCAATGAGAGAACATAAACAATGAAAATATTTCCTTAATTTAAAATCTATCTTTAAGATTTAATTAAGGGAAAAAATTATATCTTTGTAATATTGTAGGGTTAGAAAGACGCAGACAATCTTCAATATTTGCAATTTTCGAAAAAAAATCAGCGTTTTTAACCAAAATGAAACATGCAACTTTCTCCTTAACGCCCTTCACACTACCCCCCCCCCAAAAAAAAATTAAAAACGATGGAACAATTTTTTGAAAGTTTTTAAAATGTCCAAGAAGTTTCATGTAAAGTACTCCCATAACTAAAATATCGATTTCAAATTCAAGAGACCGTGACATTATTCAGATTAATAGGGGTGTATCAATTTTGGGAAAAATCGGCTGGACGGTTAAGCATTGTTCACAGACGGAAGAACAGACAGACGTTTTGCCGACTTCTATTTTTCGGTATCAAGGACCCACACAACATGGATTCTGGCAACACCACGTCTTAGCTGATATTTTCCTAAGTTTATCTACTGGATATATCCACTTTTTCCTTACTTTTTCACACTTAAAGTACCAGTTGAAAATATTATCACCAGAACTCGTGCGTTGTGAAATGTACAACCTTTACTCTCACATTCCTCTCCTAGAACTCAACAAACGATTAAGGTAATCTCTTTTTTCGCTATAACAATGAAGTATGAATAAACGAATATCTAGCAGGAATTCACTACTGAAGCGCAACATTTCATGTAACTATGAAAAATGTTCCATTGTACTTTTTACAACAGCACAAGTGCGCGAAGTTTATGAAGGGAAGAAGTTTCATACATTTATGAGGGAATAGCATTTCATACTTGAAGTTATATTTTCAGACATCTCGTCTCAACATTTTCACACGTTTTCTTCACATCAAATCTTCAAAAACAACAACAACAACAACAACAACAACAAAACACTTAGTCGAATTTGTTACAAAAGTACAAACATTAGTTGACACCCAATTACGAAGAAGTGCACTCATACTCCTTTATTACTGCTTTTTCGAAATTGTGATTATGTTTTTTGTAGCTTAAATTTTGTCTGTTTGATAAATTATTAATGCTTGTTATACACTCAAAGTAAATACACTGAATTCCATTTCGAAAGCCGGATTAGTTAAAACAAAAAGAGAATATAGATGTTTTGAAATGGTATACAACAAATCAAACTTCAAAATTAATAATTCTTTTAGGGTTATTTTGAAATACACAAATAATATATAGTATTATGTAACTCATAATGAAAAAAGTTAAATTTATCAATTCCCAAAACCCAAACTTTCTCTAACTACCCCTCCCCGAATCCCAAAGTCACTTTAAACAACCAAATGGAAGTCTAATTTTGAATTGCTTATCTGAAAAATAATTTTGGTAGTATATCTTCACACCATAAGTAATAATATGCTAAATACAAAACAAGTTCTTATCTTTCTCTAGTTCTACAAACTTGACAAAACAATCATGGGGACATAAGAAATTATAGATTCTTCGATACCCAAAATAAAAGTAGAAGGAGAATTATGAGATATTTGGATGTTGTAGAAAACATGTTAATCACTAAATCTTGATCTTTGTGAAAAGGGTGATTACAAGAAGAACATCTTTGTACGAGTATACGCCCACATTATTATATATCACAGAAATATTCTTAGAAGCTACGTGCACATTACCCTGTATCACAGCATTTATAGAAATTTACCACTTCACTCATTTGAGACACCCGTTTTGTAAACTTATACCCAATGATAAAATGATATGGTTAAAATGAATGCTACTCCGAAAGTTCTCATTTAAATAAAATTCCAGACTTCTTCGTACTTTGGATTCCTTAAAAATGCTTTCTTGTTTCAGTTTCGTTCAAAGACTAACGCGAGTACTGATACTGCGCAGGGTTTACGAATCGTATCAAAACCATAAAAACAGAACGAAAATAAAAGAATGAATTTCATCCTTAGTTCAAAATTAGTCAAATATATTTGCACAAGCCCTCCCTCCGCCCCGACCCCCTGTGTTCCTCCTCACACTGCTCCCACCCAACCTCACACTAATCACTCCGCTCAGCCCCCCCCCCCGCTCCACCCCTCTCGCTCACAGCATCAAATCCATTGCACGTTACGTATACTCAATACAATCAGGGTGACTATCAAACTTATACGATAACAGACGACGTTGGCCTGGCTAAGATACCAAAATCATTCAAATCATTTGAGCTCACTAGTTGTAGATAAATGTCATTCACCGTTAAGACGGCTTCACACATTCGGCATTCGCCGAGCACTGAGCTACTGCTCGCCCAATTCCGAACAGCTGATGTGTTCGGCGAATGTTCGCTCCCTTTGATGTGCCCTAAAGACCGACACGCGGTGGGTGGGGCGAATACCGAATGTTCGGCGCTCGGCGAATCGCAAGCAACCAGTCCACACTACTCGGGATTCGGCGACCGGTTGCTCCGGATTCGCCAAACGCCACATGTGTGGAGCCGCCTTCACTTTCATCAATATTTATATACATAGTTATGACTTTCGTGAACACAACAACAGCCGTCCGAACACCTTCCCTCTTCCGCGAACAAATGCGCGTGGGCCAATTCCCGAACCCCACGCACGCCTCCGCCCGCGCACTTCGCGTCTAATTAATATATTCGCAGGTGCGGACGCCCCCGCGCGTGCGGCGGAGCGCACGCACGCCCGCTCGCACGCACGTGCGTGGGGCGGCGATGAATATGCATGCGTGGGAAGGGCACGGGTGAGGGGATTGGGGGGGGGGAGAATGGGGCATGTGTGCGTCGTAAATTAATACGTCAGCGGACCCCACCCGCGACTACCACTACATCCCCGTTCACTAGCGCTCCTCGCGGTTGTTAAGTGCACCCGCGTGCGTCCTTAAGCGTTCGTATTCATTACGGCGCGTTTTGCTCGGGAGTGAGCGCGTCAGTGGGCGGCGGCGCCGCCGCGGCTCTTCGGAGACTACGATAACATCGCCGGCAGCGCGACTACGCCGCCGCGGCTTTTACTCACCGGGCCATTAGTTGGCCGGGCCGGGCGGGCCAGTGTTGCATATTCAAGACGCAGGGCAGATGCGTTTCGCCTGAAAGGAAAGGAATTTGTCAGTCGTGTGAGAAGTTTCTTATGCGTTGTGTGTGAACTTTAATGAGTCAGGAGACAATTGGGGGGGGGGAGGAAAGAATAAGGGAAGAGAAAGTGAAAATAATAACAGAAAAAAGAAGAATATTTGGGGTTATTAAATGAGTTGGAATGTAAGGGTAGAATATTATAAAGATGCAATAGATATGTATACACATGCAAAAGTATATATATAAAAAAGACAAATAACTATATTTTAAAGGTAAAATGAAATGCGGATTGAACAAATAAGGAAGATATTTGAACATTTTTAATAAACTATATTCATTCAACAGGAATACATATGCAAAGTAATAATCGAACATTAAATGTAATAAAACCCTTTGAACTAAAATTCGTCGTAAACCTTTAAGAAAATTTGAACTATAAACACACAGCGAATGGTAATAAAATGCCAGTTGATTAATACGCGATATCACATAACAAAACCAAACTGCGTATTCCATCTACCCTGAGCTATAAATCCGTTCTGTCTGTTTCGGCGATCCATATAACAATAGTGGCCATACTCAAAGCTCTGTAGTCGTAAAAGTCCATTTACGAACGCATGATCATTATTCAGCGTGAATAGTCAAAATCATAGATGATTTCCTCATTGTTTCGAGTTGGTTTTCAAATGACATGTTGTTATAGAATACCATCACATTTGAAACAATCATTTATCGTCGCTATCTATATGTTAAAATTTGAAACAAACAATTATATCCCAATATATAAAAATCTACAATTCATATAATAATCAGTTTAACAAATGTAAAACACGCGTAACATGCACCAACTTTCGGATAAGAGGCGTGTGCACATATTTCCATCTCATATAACATTTAAAAGTATCAAAATGAAGTAGTGCACTTCTATGACGTTGGAGAACAGTTTTCCAGTATAACGTTACTAATTTTATGTTAAAATTATTTATTATGAAAGCGAGATGCAAAATCTGTAATATAAAAATGCTGATCTAAAACTGTATTACAATGCCAAGTCATAACTTAATTTTTTTTGCAAGCACGCCCCGTTCAATCTTCTATTGACATTAAATCTGATTTCTCGCTTCCCAACTATTTCACTATAGTTTTATGAGTATTATCTTTTTTCTGGTGGACACGTTAATTTGAAAAATCGAATGTGGCTTTGTATACTGCCACCTACAACAAAGCCGGAAGAGAAGTGTAAGGAGGATTCATAGATCCACAGAACAAAAAAAAATGTTCGTTTCTGCGTTTCTATTCTTTTGTTTTCTGTGCACTGACAAATCCAACACATTTTTTCTGTAGATATGCTGCACATCCCTACCGTGCTAAAAGAAACTTGCAACTCATTAGTCAGAGAAATCGTCTTTTTTCAAGAGTGATGATGGAGATTACAATGCTAGCAATTCGTTTAAGTGAGTTACTAGCAATTCATTTAGAGGAAATGACAAGGACAGCAATCAACAGTTGACAACATTTTTTCCTTACCAATCACTACATTCATATATTCGTGTCCATCAAAGCCTACCCGCCTACCCTGATTCTATATTTGTTATCGGCATGTTCCAAAGGTTAATACCAATCTTCGCCATACTTCATATTGTTTATGACTAATTGCATAAAGGTAAAGAAGGGATATCCGCTTCGAGGGGAATTAAATTTTGGCCCCAATATTCAAAGAATATATAAATATACGTATACTTGTACATTGGCGATATGATAAGTTTCTGGTCTGACCAAGATATTGCTCACTAGTAAGAAGACCTTCTGAGAAGTTTTTGGTCTTATCTTTAATTGTTGTATTGCTATAAGTTTTCAGCCTACATCTCACTCAGTTTTAGGGAGAGAGATACTCGAGTTGGATGCGGTGCGGGAAATCTCAAGGTGTTTAGTTTCTTCACCTGTGCTCCACCATTGCAAAGAATGTTGTGAAGGACTATGGCTTGAACCATTCACACTACAGTACAAATTGGGCACCAAACAACGTCTACCACTTATCAAAACTGAAGAAAAACCTCGGCGGAAGAAAAGTTTCAGACGAGAGGGAGGTAAAAAAACAGTTTTTACCATTTTGCGAACAAAACTTCGGAAGAATTTTTTAAATGCCTAGAAATGTTAATATACTCATGTGAACAGTGGGTTGGAGAAAAGGATGATTAAGTTGAAAAGTTACATACTTTTTTTCTTACTCTCAAAATTAGAAACTAGTGAAGCCAGAAACATGGAACTTACCACGTAAGTGAGAATATAAACAAAGAATTCTTTGGGTATGTGTAGGTAACTTCGGGATTCATAGCTACTTGAGCAGGACTGAATTTCACAGATATATTAACTGTCATTAATTCCCTTCTAAGAATTTAATATGGCAAATGAAAGGTGGTGTCTGGTATCAAAACACACTCTCCACACACTCTAAAAACCGAAGAACTTTGTTTTCGGCCCGGAAGCTGCAAGCTCTAATCGCTACCCGATTAACACGATCTTTAGCAAAATACATTTTTGATAATAGAAAACACCTTTCATTTAACATATTTAAATGTCAACTAGCCAAAGACAACGGATCGCGGTATAAGAAGAACAGAACAACAAGAATAATATGATCAATTCAAGATTAGGAACAGATAATTACCACAAATAGCTATAGATAGTACATCGTGAAAGAAAACATCATTGACAAGTGTCACAACAAAATGTGGAGTATATTATGCAATTAAGTTAAAGAGAAAAATTCTGTCCGAAATAACACAGACACGCACAAAAAAAAAGTTGTCAGACCCAAATACATAACTCATGTTTTTCTATGTATGTTGATGCGCTGAGCCCGAATCTGAATTCAGAATTGCGTCACCTCCCGTTTTTTAACCGCAAAAAAACACCGCAAAATTGTACTTTTTGTTTCGACGATTGTTGTCTGACCTGTCTGTAGACTTGACATATGTTTCTTTAGGAATGTGGACGCGCTGAACCCGAATCTAAAGCCAGAATTGCGCCACAACCTTCTAAAATGTTGTTAAATGGCGAAAAATCACCGTGAAATTTTAGATTAAAAATTTGAGGGTGTTTTTTTGTTAAATGAAAATTTAAGACATTTCTCTTTATTTCTTTATTACTTAAAATGAAATCGCTTGGGAAAATAAATCATTGTTGTGAAACTATGTTTGTTTTCAGAACTAAAACTTAGTGAATGTATCATTAAATTCATTATTTAAGGCACTATGATAACAAATATTAGTAACAAATAGTTTTAAAAATAATTATGCCGAATAATTGGTTACTGGGTGGAAAACTATTCTACCATCCAGCCAAATATTAGTTCAATTCTTTATTTACTTTAGATAAGTTCACTTTTGTTCGCCAAGGCCGAGAAACAGCCTCTCCATCGGCTGACGGCCGAACCGAACTCGCGCAAAGGGCAACGGCGAGCCCGGGGCAAAACCGTTCCTCTCCGAGATCTCGAACCCGGGATCTCGCCCGGGAGGAGATTGGAAGCCGTTACAGGCGGGCGCCGTCTGGGGCGCTGCAAGCCTTTCTCGCCGCCTTCGTCCATTCTGCACCTTTCGGCCGGCCGTGATGGATGTACTCAAAGGGCGGCTTAAGGGCCGCCGCCGCCGCCCCGCCGCCCTCCCCCGCCATCACCGGCCGCCCCGCCCCCGCCGCCCCGCGTTCGCGCCGCTGAAAGCTGTCGCTGGAAAGAGAGCCGGCCCGGGCAGCGGGCGTGGGGTTGGCCCGCCTGCGAGACCGCGGCGCCGGCCGGCCCTCCCCGCCTCGGCGCCCCGCTATTGCCTTATATGCGGCTGTTACGTCCCCCGCCGCCGCCGCCGCCGCCGCCGCCTCCGCCTCCGCCGCCGCCGCCGCCGCCGCCGCCGCCGCCGCCGCCGCCGCCGCCGCCGCCCGCAGGCAATAACGGCATCGCGAAGGGCGTCGGGGTATCGAGCCGCGAGGCCCGCCCACCGGGCCCTCCGTCTTCGCTGCGGGTCACCGGGTCGCGCTCCGCACGAGGGGGCCATCGAGCGACGGGGGGGAGGTGTACGGTGGCGGGCGGTGGCAGACAAGATGGAGGCGAGAGACTCACATTCGGAGTCGTTGGGAAACACAGATTGAAAAGAGTAAATAAGAATATAAAATGTAAGACAAGTAATAATGCCAATGAGGGAAAGAGGATATTCACCGAAGGAAATTCCACAGCTGAGGTGACGCAGGGCGTTCAGTACCTTCCTCCAAGAGGTTCTAGTGTTCGAGACTCGACGGTGGCAAGATTTTACATACTGGATAGATAGCTAGGTCGAATTCAGCCCCTGGCTAGAGGAGAATTCTCGAGGCCGTGTACTCTGATACATAGTATTCCGCAGTTTGTCCGTTCAACAACAAGAAAATGACGGAGCAATGCTCTTACAAAGGGGCCACAAAACATGCGCGATCTTTCCTTCCTCATCCTCGTCCAGTCATCACCCCTTAAACACACACATACACACGCATTACATTATCATCCGTATCGGGAGTTAGCAGCAATGCCCCTCAGGTGGAAGATACCTACACGGGATAAGCATTGCATACAGACGTGTAGGTTGACACCGTATTTCACTACCCAGTAGCTGAGAAACACCGACACCTTCCTTGATGGAACATGCACTACACTTATATAACTAATGACCATAGCAATTGACACGTCCTGAAACCTGAAATAATCAAACTGAATGGTATTCGCGGCCCACATGAGACTACTAATGACATTACAGACGAGAAGGGAGAGGCGAGGATACAAAGGAAGGGGTAAACGGAGAGACGAGATGAGATACACCAATGGAGAGGAGAGAAACACGGACAGAAATGATTAGGGAAAATGCCCAGCGAGTTGCTGATAGAGGTACACGATAAGCCGCAAGATAAGACACGGTTTGAACAAGAACTGAATGACAACGAATTTTTTTAAAAATTGTGTCTTGATATACAGAAACCTGTCTAAGACGGAACTCCTGTAAGACGGAAACCTGCCATCACGGACAAAAAATCTGAAAACGGAATGATTTAATACGCAAAAATGACCTCAATAAGCCGGAACCTTGTCTAACACGAAAACGGAGTGGTATTTAGAGAACAAACAAAGTAACACCTGGCTAAGGCTGAATTTAATTTTTAAATTTCCGGCTCTATCTTTGGAATGGCATGGCACGAACGGTCAGAAGCTGAGAAAATAGAGGAAACGGCAAGTTATTCATCTTATGCCTGCTGATGGGGAATCTTGGGCGAACACGGCGACTTTTTTGCTGCAACTTTCTCGCACTTTACTGTGATTTTCAAGATCCTAACAAGACTTCAGTGCTATTACCCCGAATCCTTAATGTTAACCGTGGGCATCCGTTTCAATTCTCAAAAGTGTTCCCCATTTCCTTTGTTAAAAGTAAATATATGAAGGAAAAAAATCCTTTCTAATTTTTAGCAGAAATGTGAAAAGTCATGAATCTACTCTAATGGCAATGAAATAAAACAAAAAGAAAGAAGCTGTGGCTGAAAGTGTTACTGCGGGAGAAAGTAGAAACTGTAGCAAAACCAAAGAGAAGATAGTTAATTTGACAATAAATGAAGGCAAATATATTTCCAAAGGTTTAGGCAATAAAAAATGTATATGTTTAAACAGGACAATGATTCCTGTCAGCCATATCATCACAACAACTGGAAAGTATGAATAATGATAATCCGGGAAGGCTGTCATATTATCCTTTATTTTGTCCAGCACCTATAATTTCCCGTGTTTGCTGTTGATTTTCTTAAAATTCCTACAATATTTTCAATGATAAATTATGCTTTATTTTTAGTATTTTGTTTCACACAAATGTCGTCGACCGTATTGTATTTAAATCATAAGGCGAATTTATGGCAACACTCTACAAGAAAGAAATCTATCAAAACAGACTTTTTCCAAGAAAATGCGAGTTTCCGTCGTAGACAAGTTTTACTGTAAAAGCACTAACAAAAATTATTGGATTTTATGTAGGAATAAAGTACAGTAAGTAAAAAATAAATGTAAAGAAGACAGTCAAGAACTATTAAATGCGTTTCATTCTTTGATACTTATTGACAGCTTTGAATATAGATATTTATCAATTTTCCATTTTAAAACAATATATTTGTGCAAACTTATCCTCTCCTAATAAAAGTGAAACAGTATTCTTCTTATTCACGAAAGGACAAACTCTCTGTAGACTGACTACCCAAAATTATCAACAAAGGACCTTAAACTCTCCCCTTTACATCAATCGTGACCAATGTTTTTATTTTTATGTAGAAGATTGATATACCTGCATAAAATGACCGTAAAATTGTAAATACAAAGCACTCAACGTAAGTGAACAAAACTTTTTTACGACCTATGCAACCACGTTTTGAAGTTAAAGATCAGTAGGAGATACAGCAGTTTTGAGGAGCGATACACGAGGTGTATATTAAGGTCTTCTAACAAAAACGTTACTACTGCACATGAACCTCTAAGTAAACTGTACCAAAAGATTTACGATTTCAAAAGCTACGACTCCCATTCAGTTGCATTCATTATTTATAGAAGCCAGCATAAACAAAGGGCAGCTTGAAATTACTGGGTTTGCGAACAGACCGTCATCGTATTCAATGACAGTTAAGTACCAAGGAAAACGAAGGTTTTAATGGTCATATGTCGAGTAAAAAAGATTGCGAACCAAACCATTCGTGAACTCGTTAATTAACTTTTCTGGAGTGTTGTGCAAGACTGTAAACCGTCAGAGTTGTTTACTGCAATATTTCAATGCATTGCAAAGAAATAATTATTTTTCATGGTAATAAAAGTTTCGTATTTGAAAATGATTATTTAGTTCAATTATTCAAGTGTTCATAAAAAGTTTAGATATTTCATAATGTGTCTTTTGTAACAACGAAGTTCAATAGTGAAAGACAAAAATAGGATTTAATTGTTGAGGTTTGACAGAACAACCCTTAGTGTTATGGATAAAACTTAATGAATTATCATGAATGAACGGTTTCTCCTATGTCTTGTTATACATTGTTGTAAATTCTTCATTCACGAACAAATTACAAAAGAACGTATGTAACACAAAACGAAATTAGTAGATTCTTCGGTGACCATCATATCAGAACGTCGTTATTTACTGAGAACCTAATTTAAAAGTAAACCGATATCAGCGCGTAGCGGTGTTGGGTCGTACCGATAGTTATCAAAGTTCTGAGTTGAGTTCCGCAAAATGTATGTATGTCTTTCAGATTATACCAAATTCTGAGTAGTGAAACGCATCTTCATAATGAGGTCAGTCCACATTTTGCGCTAACAAAGCCACAGGCACTTATGCCGCTCTATAGAAAGCCGATTGTAATCTTTAGAAGATATTATATTTAACCCACCCATAACATATTTGAAATATCACGAATGATTATCATAATAATTAATAATAAAGATGAAAATAATAATAGTAAAAACAATAATAATTATAAATTGTGAAATAAAAGCTTTACAATTTCGAATATTTTTCTAAAAACTTCATTAATTAATACGAATGTATAACAGCCAATTTAATTTTTAATGCTCTCATTCCCTTTTCTAACGTGCGCTTTTCGCGTTTTGAGGATTCTTTGTCGTATATTTTTTCTTTCTTCCCTATTTTTCCCTCCTCATAAGGTTTTATTACTTTATTACTTATATTAAAACCAACCCCTGTCTCTCAGGTGCAAGTTCTATTTTATATGGACCCACAGCATTGTAATACAAATTATTATTTAGACAACAGTGTGTTTTTAAGTGGAATGCCATCAAACGTCTTATGTTCTTTATTTGTTACGCACTGTAAACTTAATTTGCAAGTGTCTCAATAGGGCGAGATACATAATTAAAGGACACTTTCAACAACACCCAGAGATCATAACCCGAACTCCACTTCATCTTTGCTCGTTCGTGTTCACCGTGAACTCTCCATGACCCAAACTTCCGCGTCTGTATCAGTCCAAGAAACTATTTAACGACCCTAATCCACAAAACACAGGGGCGCCGACTCCCTCCGCGGTAGTAAAGCCCATGTTCCGACGATTTCACCCCATTAGGCCGGATCGAGCCCCGGCCATTTGTCATTGTTACCCTGGGTGCCGGCGGGGGCGGGGGCGCGGGCGTGGGCGTGGGCGGTGGGGCGTGGGCGGGATCGGGGGCGCGGGCGACACAGTATTTGCGTAGCAGCACGCAGCCTCCACTTGGCAGTCGCCTGAGGCGTCGCTGCTTCGTCGCCGCCTAGCGGGATGTCCCGGGAAGCCACACCACTGTGCAGCCGGCGTGAGCTCAATCCGAAAGCAGCATTTTGTAATGGAAGAGTTAAACAGCTTTAGCGGATTTGGTGACATAAAACTTATCATATCGAGATGCTGTACCTAAGTTAAAATACAATTGAACCCCCACTGATTTTGAAGGCGAAATATTTCTTCGTACGCCTTCCTTCGGAGTGGAAATAAAGCCGGCTGTCCCACGTTGTAGATTTACTACATGTAAAGAAAATCAAGTCCAAAAGAATCCGCTGAGCTTAATTCCAAATTACCTGTTTAGTCTAACGAATGATACCTTCTTTCTATGCTAGACGGTGAAAGGAGCTTACCGCAATTTGCATGGCCAAACGGAATAGCATAGTCCGAGTCTCGACAAGTAAAATAAGGCTACCTGACTAAAATTAACAGCTCAATCAGATTTGAGATCTGTATTATTCTTGTTATTGAACTGTGTGCTGCACAAAGTAATTTGCACTTGGCGAATCTTTAACACGAACAATATTTAGTTGAATAATTCTTCCTGTTCTCTTTCTTCTGACTTTTTCTCCTTCTGCACTTCTCATTTTTATTCTTTTCTCGTCTCTCCTGCATCTTCTCTTTCCCTCCGTTTTTGTCTTCTTCTGATCACTGTTTTTTTCTTCCTTTCTCCTCCTCTATATCCTTCTCAATATTCTTCTTTTCACTCTTTCTCCTCCCACCTCATTTACATCTTCTAGTGTCAAACTCCTTCCGATACTTTGGCTATCAAATGGAGAGAACTGGCTTGCACTAAGCTTCGAAATGCAGTAATGGGAGAAAAACGGTGATTATTGGATATCGTGGAAGTTTGGTCTTGCTTACCGCGTCAGCCTCAAGGTAAAA
Source organism: Gryllus longicercus (assembly GCA_038098605.1). NCBI lineage: Eukaryota > Metazoa > Arthropoda > Insecta > Orthoptera > Gryllidae > Gryllus > Gryllus longicercus. The sequence continues at coordinate 1,036,866 of JAZDUA010000219.1, forward strand.
TATTTCAATGTCATGCTGGATATTAACCCACGAGTACAAATTTACCGCAAAGCATTTCTGCTGCGGCATATCTATGGAATTTAGTTTAGATGAATACATGAATATATATTTATATATATACCTTTCACTCAACTGGTACCTTCACTACCACAGCATGAACCGTGGAGGGCGTTGATAAGATATTATGCTCGTGAAGCGAGCTTAAAATCTCGGGAGCAGGATCTTCAGGGTACGAGAAAGGTTTGAACCCTTGACACAATAAAAATCACACAAATTGCACATAAACGAGCGTATAATTTACCCAAAACTCTGTGGCATAAATTAATGGCAAAGAAAAAATCAAGAAGAGAATCACACTTTACAAAAATAATCAAAAAACACAAATAGAAACCTTTACAGCTCATTAAATGAATAAACACTTAATTTTCTTCAAAACTAATTCTCTGAAACAATTTCTCTATCCTACACTGGGAATTCCCTTTGAAAATTAATTATGTCTAAATTTAAGCTATCCTAGTTACATTTGCACATGAAACCAAATTCAGTTTACAATCTCTTGCTTTTTTTAAAAAAAATTACATGCAAAGAACAAAATGTGGGCAAGTGCATTACTCTCAATTATAATTTAACTGTAACTGCTAACAGCAGAATAATAAATGCTCCAAATCGAATGTTTAAGGCAGGCAATAATGGATCAAAAATCTCCTCCTGCAATGCTACAATTCGTTCTCACCCGTGTCCTCGATTTCCTGCACTTTCCTATACTAGTCTTTTTCCCTGCCGACGCGAACTTGACCTACTTTTCGATGGATTTGAGTGTTACCTCGAAAACTGCCGTTTCCTGCCTGGAAGGTCACACGCTGGCTTCTGCACCGAGGTTGCTGGATTCCAGCGTCTGCGTCGTACGCCGTCTTCTTGCGCCCTCTTCCGTTCTTGTGGTCGGCCTCTTCTTCTCCCTCGGCTTCTTCTTCTCCTTTCGCTTTTCCTAATCGGCCTCTTCTTCTCCCTCGGCTGCTACCGGCGCCTCTGACTACGCCCTCGTTGTGGAAAAATGTCTCTTGCACTTCCGTGAATACTAGTACAAGTTCCTCGCTCGTTGCTACTTTTACTTTGTTAAATAATAACTTTCAATGTTTTTCGCACAACGGTTAACTTTACTTCCCGTGATGCTAATTGAGGAAACACTTTCCTAAATGTTCAAATCTCGCGGACGACTATCTAGCACGTCTGTTCGACGCCGAAAACTCCTATCTAGCAGTCGTTGCGGCGGCAAACAATATCTAAGCTGCCGTTGACGAGCGGTGATGCAAATGCTGCTTACCCGACGAACGGCGACAATCAGAAGAGCTGCTTACTCGACGCGTGGTGGCAAGAAAAGAGAGCTCCCGCATGCGCGTCTGCCTATTTATTGTCGCGATGCCTGGGGAAATTCTCCGTGGCGGGGGCATTTCTCCTCTTTCAACCCTTCACAGGGAAAAACGTTGCTTGCTAGTATGTCTTTGATTAGTACGGGCAACGGATACCAGGCTGCGCGTTTAGATACTCTGATTTACGCCTGCTCTCCTCGCTACCTGTGGGTGTTGAAGCCGACGAAACGGTGGTGTTATGGGGTTGTATAATCCCATAACGCCACAATATATATATATATATATATATATATATATATATATATATATATATATATATATAATCAATTCCCCCCCCATTTACAAGAAGTAAAAATAAATTATAGCACAGTAAAAACTTTTTGCATTAATTGTGTCTGTGTGATAATATATGATAATTAAAGTCAGACTTGGTTGGCGAAGAGGACTGCTCCTTACAATACCAATGTAAACGTTTGAGCGAAGGAAAGGGTCATAGCCGAGAAACTTTCTGAAAAGCGGTGCAAACACTGTCCTGGATGACGCATGGACGAGAGTCTTTAGCTCCAATTTAATTGTATTCCAGAAAATAGTATAGATCAGTGTTGAATATTTTGTAATTAGTAATCTTACTGACTAACTCAAAATATTGATGAAAAGTATTTCCGTTTATTACAACAATATATAATACATGAATTAATAATTTATTTCTTTGCAATCAGACTGAAAATAAGAAATAACTTCAGTTATAACATTGAAAATTTTAAAAAATCGATATCAATATTACACAACACTAAATTAACACCCCCTACCACTACGTAACACAGCGTAAGCCTCCCTGCCTGAAGCCCCTTTCCCTATCTTTAGCGTTAAGTAATTTATGGAAGAACTCTTGTGTAAATTCGAATACTTCATGTATTAATACTTTTAGTATTATGTAAACATGAAGGAGATACGTCTTCGTGAAATTATTATCTATATTTCCAAGGATTTTCCTCGAAGCAGTTACGCTTTGTTTGCAACATTGCAGTTGCGTGGCATTTGAGATTACTATTGAATTGGAGTTAGCCTGGAAATTGACAAGATAATTATGTAACTGTCGAATGACACTAGAAACATCAAAGGTATCGTACGTATCAGGAGGTTGATCAACAGTGTTCTAACAGAATATGTTACGCAACTTATGACAGTGTCGTTCGCAGTACACCAATCTCATTATTTTGTAATTTAATATATCGACGTACTTACGTAGTCTAGAACCTGGAAAATTGTTTTTCATTTCTTCCTCATTGAATACGTAGAATTATAATGCGTTCGTTAAACAGTTTTTTTCTTTTAGAAATAATATTATGTAGTATCCGTACTTCAAAATAAAGCTCTCATTGGAATATTGAGGTGGTATTCTGAGGTATCAGTGCCATTTAGTCTTCCCTAGCGATTCCTTCCTTCCTCTTTTACGATGGTCTTCTACTTTTCCTCATTTAATGGTTAATATTTCGATGAGAATCAATGACACGAATTAAGTTGGTTTTCCAATTATTTCTTTATTGATGTATGTATGGAAGTATTGACTTATGTGTGTGTGTGTGTCATGCCTAACTCGGCCAGGGTTTGAAGTTCTAACACAATACACATCTCTTTCAGAATCGTTTCAAAAATCTTTAAGTTTAGTATAGTATGTGAGGGAGAGATTTACTTCATTCTTCGCCAATAACACAATCCGTAAATCGCATTAAACGCTACTTAATCTCAAAAATCTGGAACTGTGACAATAGAAAAATACATTATATAGTTCCCCCTACCACTTGTCTCTACAACACATTCTGCGCTTCGTAAGACTTACATGAGAAGAATTGATAGGGAGATACATACCATTTTATATAAAGTACCTTAAACTGTACAAAATGTTTCGATTTTACTAAACCTACGTGGACACTGGAATCGACCCATGGGCACTTTTACGAAACCATTTAGTAATTTGTTACATAATTAATCCTACAAATAATCATAATATGGCAATGCGACATTCAGTAATAAACGTTTCGAATTGCCAATCGACTTCTCAATGAAATAAGGTAATTGTAATATTTTTATGAAGAAACATTTCTGAAAACAGAAATGGGAAATAAACAATTATCGTGTCTAATCGTAGTAGCGAGATCTGTCATCATAGATTTTTTCATTGCACATATTCAAACATACATTTATTTTCAATATTTTTTATTCTGAATTTTAATTTTCTTTGAGTTTTATTTTCTTTTTTCGTTTCATCTAACAATGTGACAACATAATACACACTTAAATACATGACTATTACATCAAAGAACGTAGCCCAAAGGCACACTAATAGCCCAGAGCCTTAACATGCCAGTATAGCAAATAACGAATTAGCAAGGTGTTTATTTTATATTCAACCTAAAGTAACCTTTTTAATTTATATTAAAAGTTTTAATTGAAAAGTTTTATTGCGTAAAGTACAAACGTTTTGAAACAAAAAATCTAAAATGACATAATGATGATAAAAAGCACCTGACACAAATATAATAATCACATTATTACGCAACACCGCATTGAAGGAAATCATTGTAACGGAAGGTAAATAGTAACCCAAGAGTTAAGTCTGAGTCTCAATTCTATCTCAACTCCGCCAATCACCACTCACGGCTCAGCCAGATACCGACTGCCCAACATTGCCGGCATGTAACGGTAATGTGCTCTGTTGTAGAATGATCCTAAACAGGTGAGCCTGGCTTTAATGCCCGGCACGTACACAGAAGTGTCAATAACAACTAAATGTTATATTACAAATTCTATGGTACTTCCGTTTCCAGCAACCATAAATACAGTAACTACTACAATAAAAATGTAATGTTATACTGAGTTTATTTGAGGTTTTTTTGAGACTGATATTCTCAGGATGTTTAAAGATAATTAAATTATTCGAATATTTTCAAACATAAGTTTTTTATTCTCACCAATACACTGAAAAACATACTTCTTATTCGATGCTACGTTCTTTGCACAGCAATTACTTCGTTCAACATACACCACAATAATATTTTGAAATATCAAAATTATAAAAAGAAGAGTTAAATATCGTGGAATCAGTGTTAGTCTGGGACCCAAAAACTAGAACTATCATTTCTGTATTCTTAGTTACTCTAAGATATTTTGTTTCTGGATGTCAGAAAGCTGCTGATGTATTATTGATCTTATGGTTTTATTTAAAATTTAAAATAATATTTACAATTTATTTTCGTATTTTTGGGACTATGCGTCTGAGAAATGCGATGCGTCTTGTAAACTTACTTTAACGCGGTGTTGAATACAGCAGTGGAGTGTTTATCCATATGCAGCTATTTCCGTTTCCAAATGAATAAACGGTATTTCCCATCACCGACTGTAATAGCTTGATTCTATTGTGAGTAACGTTTAGATTTTGTTTATTTCCCGATTAAAAATACTATTATTTGTGACTATTTTCCAGAAAGACTAGTTGTTTACATTTATTTATCCAGTTTTCCTTTCCTGACACATTTGTTATTACGAAAATAGCTTAACTTTAACCGAAGCTCCACAATTTTGAACCTCTGACGTAAAGAATTCGGAGTCACGAGCGACACAAGCAGCAGCGTGTGAGGCATCAAGCAAGGCAATCGACGAAGTATGGATCGAAATTAGGGTCGTTCAAACCTCCCGTAACCTTAATGACACCCACCGCTCCAAGTCGAACCCGATGAAAGTCCAGGAATGCCTCAAATGTCTCAGGCTCAAAAGCCTTCGTGTGCTGCATTCCTTTATAGTTCCCGCACCCAGCCCACCCGCAACCACCTTCGTATTTCCAGCCCTTCGAAGCGGACGATGAAGATTTCTCGCGAGGTATCAAAGAACAAAACGGAGAACGTTATCTGAGTTTATGATCTTCAACTGTATCATTGCTCTTTTCCATGCTTTTTAAGGAAAACGCTTAGACTTCGGGGGGGGGGGGGGTCTTTTATAACAAGAAAACGCAGCCTTCTGAGGTAATTTTTTTTCGAGTTTTACAACACCGTAATAAACATGCATTCGTTTAGACGGAACGATGGGACCAGGGAGAGTAGATGGAGACCTCTCTCACGATAATGTAAAAGTTTAGTGCTCCACGGCAATTGAAGCGTCAGGCAGGGAAGTTTGAATTCTAATGAGATTACCTACAATAATCTTCTTATACAGTGAAACGACAATAACTGCAATGGAAAGAAAAACAAATTTATACGCATTACGCTGTTGAAGTTTTCAAGTTCTTTTACATTTGACTTCTTTTGAAGAATTGGAAGCGTTGGTGGGTTGATAAGTTTTTAGTCGTTATTGATTTACAGAGTAACTTTCAAAAGTAGATCGTGACTTTGGTTTTTCTTTTATATTTTATTTCTTTTACTTATTAGAACTTATGCAAACAGATGAAGACCATTTGTTACATAAAAATATTTTTAAAAGTTTTTAAGAAACGAAAAAAATATAAGATTTTCAACGCTACAATAATCGAAAGCTTTGGAAACATTCTGCGCCAGTTTGTAAATTGACATCACCGTTTCTTGTTACGCCCTAAAATTAAAGTATGAATTTCAAATCCAAGGGGCCATGATATCTGCCAAATAATTTGCAAAATATCTCTGGTAAAAATACTGCTTATGGTTTAACCGCTAGCGTTTTTCACAGACGTGGAGAGAGACAGACGTTTGTGTCAATCAATGTTTCATAATCAAAGACCCACTAAACACATATGTGTTATTGGAGGTAATTTACTAAAATCTAATGTGTTATGAGAATTAATTTACTAAACGTGTGGTTAAGATTTACCCATTTTTTCGTTACTATTGGCCAATAATATGAGTTTTTCTTTAAAAAAAAGTCTGTTTTTTCTTGCAGCAATACAATGGTTTCTGTAAGTGGTAGTAAGGAAGTACAATTTAGAGCCGTTTTTGATAAAAATATTTTCTTAAAATTTGTCTTTATTTCTCACCAAAGTACACGGAAACTACTCATATTTTCGAAAAAGTATTCATGAACTTTTCAAAGAACTGTCGTTAATCAACTGATTTCATTAAGAAATAAATATTCACTCTTGTAGTTACAGGAAATATTCTAAAAAAGTTTGTACTTTGCTATTTTCCAAAATTCAGTGAGTCTAAGAAACATGCGATCTGCGTTACTTTATGAGTGTCTTTTCCTCTGCTCGAAGTAAATAATTTCAAATAAAGAAATTCCTTTGAGAAAATGTTGAATGTGTTACGGCTTCGTGTTTATTATTTCTCAAAACCAGAATTTACGCTCCCAATTGGAAGGAAAGGTCGCACCATTTATGGCTAACAATTTTGCTGAATATCGGGTTTAGCCAACAGCTTTGTTCACAGACGAACAACCCAAACGGGCAATCTCTGGTCACTTTTTCGGTATCAAGAACTTGCAAATCGACGATTTCACTGCACAAACTATTAGAGAAAGAAATTTACTGCATTTTGGAATAAGATTTATTCAATTTTTCTATATCAGAACCCCACAATACCAGGTTTTCTAACGAACAGTCTCCTATGTTTGTTGCTGCACTACAATTCTTTCTCTATACTACGCACGTAGTGTGCGAGAAAATAAAACCCACAAAGCAAATTCATCCCATTCTCTTCTCAGACCTCCTTCTTTGCTCACCCACATGTGATGTTTAAGTGTACGTGATGTTTAAGTGCAACGTCGGGCGCTTTTGAAGTACCTCGAGCAAAAAGTATCCTCAACATAACGTGCTTAATGGCCTGAGTCTCGCCACGTAAAATAAGGCATTAATTCAATTTAATTCAATTCAATTCGTGCAGAAAAGGAAAATGTCCATGTGGCGAAGTTCGCTGTTAATTGTTCATTTCGTAACTGAAACAGCACCTCGTGAAAGTGCGTGGAAAAGCGCAGCTTAGCGAAGGCCGAGCGAGAGACGTTTCGGCGCGGGCGGCGTCCTAGAGAGCGTATCGAGCGTGGAGGCGGCGGCGGCGGCCCGGACGGGGGCGTGGCTCGCGGAGATTGGGCGGTGGCGGTGGAGGCGGCGGGGCACCCAGGTGTAATTGCGAGCGCCGTTAATCGATCAATCGAACGCCCTCAGCGCCCGCGGGTCGCCGTCCCTGCACAACGCCGTTGACGTCGGAAGAAACCGTTGGAAGCGAGCTGGGCGGGGAAGGTGACGGATGACCAGACGACATCGGGAAGGAGGGGGAAAGAAAGGCATGAATACGTGAGATTTGCAAATCGTTTTGAAGTGACATTTCTGTGAACTTAATAGTAACAGTTCGTCTTTTTTATTTTTGTATGTATGTATTTATTTGACATTTTAGAGTCGGCTAATTCGACTTTTGCCAGCAGCGCTGTTCCCAAACCAAAGTCCTATTTTTTTATTGAGGCCACGCCTGGGGGTAAAAATTGAATTGAATTGAATTAATGCCTTATTTTACGTGGCGAGACTCAGGCCATTAGGCCTGCTCTTCCGTCTGACCACGTAAATTTCGCTACGCTCCTTTCATCAACTAGCAGAGAAAGGAGGTATTTCTTGGGCGAGAAACAGGCGATTTCAATTTAGCTCAGAGGCGTCATTTAGGCTTGAGGATCTTTTACATGCAAGTAAATCTTCTAACATGGGACAGCCGGCTTTACTTCCCCTCCGAAGGAAGGCGTACGAAGGATTTTTTCGGGGGGTAAGGGAGACAAGGGGCGAGCATGTCATAACCCGATCACCGTATCTTTGCATACTTTGCTTGCCTGAGCTTTTTCTTTCGTCATAGCTGTAGAAAAGTGATTGATTTAAATTAGAAAAGCTACATCTTCATTTTTCGTGAAACAAGTGCCACCTCAAAGAAAGCTATCACATAGTCCGCGACTAGAGAGAGTCTAATTTTTTATTTCTTCATAATTACTTATATAACCAGCTATTTTCATGTTGTCTTGTAGACGTAAGTAACATACTAATAATGAAAGAAAGGTCAATAATTCTGAATTGCGCCTAACATTTCGACCATTTTCTGAATGTTCTTGAGAGTGACACTGATGTAACCACTACTCAATTGGGTAAAACCCTAATTGAATCGTTTATTTCAGAAACCCGTCAGTCCACAAATTCCTCATTTCGAGAAAATTGAGAAAATGTCTTCCAATTTTTGTGAATTAAACACATTTCTATTTATTAAAGCAGTTGGTAAATGAATAATTTTCATATAAATGTGCCTATCCTCTTGGAGCAATAATCCGCCGCTAATGTATGTTTTAGATTTTGGCGTTTGGCGGATTTCTGAAATAAAATATTCAATTAATGTTTAATTAACTAAATCCGTAGCCTATGTAGCCTATTTTGTGTACTTATATGTTTGCAATAATTGATGCACTATAATGCTGCAAGAATAGTAGTTTATGCAATTAGTTTATAATGTTCGGCTTTATTGCACGAGTACATGTTTTGAAAACGAGCGACTTTAGAAACGAGTTTTCAAATTTGTGCGAATATAATAAAAACAACATTATAAACGAGTTGCATACTGTATTTTTTGTGTAACAACATTACACATTTATAAGAGAATCAAACTTAATTTTGCGAAACATCTTCCCCGTGACGAATCGGGTATTTGACATCGAGCGAGTAAGCGGTGGTCGGCTGTTCCGTTTAGCTCTACCTCCCCCCAATTCGCTCTCTACGAATGGCTGAATGTGTGATGACGCAATCATTCGTAACATAAAATCTAATACGTCATCATTTCTGCCGTAAAATGGCCGATTATGAACGATTTCTTGCAACAGAAAAGGTTCTTTTATAATGCTTTTATAATGCTAAAAATATATTAATAAATACTATAATAGAGGCTTTATAGGCAAAACATTTATGTCTTTTCCAGTTAAAGTGAAACATGAAGGTCGGTGATTAGTAAAGCATACGCTAGTAGCGTTCGCCAAGAAACGTCTGAAGATAATTTTCTCTAAAGGAAAACCAGACTTGGAACATCATAAAAACAATCGTTTATCATAACTAAAAAAATGAAACTCAGAAATAATTAAAAACCTAATTTGTTAATCAATAACAATCTCTCTTTTTGAAGTGAATAAAAACGTAATTCTATGAACCTGATAACAAACTTAATGTACCAAACAATAATTTAAATTTAGATTTTTCTCAATGAATATTAAATGTAAATTAATACGTATGCGCACATTCAAACCATTTAAAAAAACACATCACTTTAGTACTCACAGCTCTTACCTTGATATTATATTGAGTAATCGAAGTCTTAATGTTTTCCTTGATAATATTTCTTTTTTGTAGGATTAAATTGAATCTAATTTTTATATTATTTATTTACCAAACCAACTCCTTTACGAACGTTGTTATAATATGCATTCATAACGTGGTGTGAAAACATGATGCTTAACTATATGATCAAAACTCTCGTTCTTCAATGAGTATCGTAAGGTAGAGACGTTTTCAATAATTGTTTAACCTTCCCTAGATAGCATTTGACATCACGTTGAAACCTTCCGGATCCATCGACGTATATTAGACACCCTTCGTTTCCGCATTCTCCGTGTTCTCGGCCAAGTTTTTACTTGTTTCATACGACGCCCCGCAACCAATACAACCACAAAGTCCAACTGTTTTGTTTTTTAGATATTTATTTAAGCTCGTCTTAGAAACAACTAGGCCATTAGCAGCAACAGTTATGAAATAAAGAACTGACAAATATACGGAAATATTTCAAGGCGTTACATACATTTCAGATAGAACGTTAATGAAGTACTTGTACTTGAGATTGACAATACCTAATCAATTGCAAAATACAAAATAATACAATACAAATGTCGAAATGTATTTTTCATGATTTCACTAATTTTATTAATAAAGTTCCTCTATTTAATTATCACACATGTGGTCTTTCATAAGGCGCATGTTTATCCTAATATATTTCCTTCTTGCATTCCTTCATTTCCTACATTGATTGGTTTAAAACTCAATAAAAATGGTATTTTCTCCATTTTTTTTCGACGAAGCCTTACTGATTTGCATTGAAAAAAGCTTCAAACGTTATGCCTAAAGCGGTTTTTCAAGCAGGAATATAAAATGAAACCAAACAAAAATGGGCAATAAGACAATCTTGACTCAAATAAGAAAATTAAATGTAACGTTCAAACATTGACTTAAGTTGATATAAACATCCCAAGGAAATAAAATGTGGTTTTAGTCGTTTTCCTGTTTGCAGGCTGTCACGCTAGTCTGACATTTCCATTACTGGATTCCTTGTTTATGATTAGAGCGTTGACAGCAAGATTGAGTTTGAAATAAAACATTATTTTATCGATTTTATGTTCATTAAATAAATATGTCACGAACACGCAGACTATTTATAAGGATAAAATTGTTTTAGAAACCAAAACTCTATGTAACAAAAATTTTTTTTAGGTAAAACTTTGATTCAACATGCGAATTGCAGAATGTAATTGTGTGTCCCATGAGAGTTTCGACAATACTGAAACCCAGCATTTGTAGCTACAGTCGCATATCATTGGAATCTGTATGTGTGAGAGTGTATGTGTGTGTGTGGGGGGGGGCGGGGGTAAACGATGGACCCAGTCTCATTGTTTTCCACTATCTTCGTTTAGGTAAAGAGTTTCTGTTTGTTCATTGAGTACTACATAGGACTTTTCTAAATTCTTAGTAATCGTTTAGTCTTTCGACGCTTGTGAGATGTTTACAAAAAAACGTAGAATCCGTCGCCATGCGTAATCGCTCCGTGGAAATTCCATCATTCTCTTTCAACCATGAAAAAGAACTCTCTTACAATCACGTTGAAACTTAATTTTAGTGTATGACGATGTAGAGAACAGTTATGCAAGTGGATCAATGTAGTAAATTTGTTCTCCAAAAGAAGAACGTCCCAGAGCCCAAGTACTACATATGACCTAAATAATTATGCAGTTGCTATATCTCGAAAACTGAAAATATGTAAACACACACAGACACATACAAATGTCGAAAATGATTGCAATAATATATATAGTTCTAGGAGTACCGATAAAGAATTGATAGGAGACTTTTAATTCGTTATTTTGTAACCCAAAAAGAATATATTGTTATTGAGGTCGAATTTCTTCTAAACATTTGTTTTGTTCACAATTGTTCGTCGAGATAACGCTAGTGAATTACAAGTTGAATAAAAATGAAATTAAATATCTTTGTGCGTTAGATATTTAACTAAAATTTTAATTTTTTGCAGGTAAGGTGTACGCAACCACGCGCCTTAAAGATATATATTACGTAAGTATTTTATGCCTGTAGTATTTGCATGTATCAAACCAGTTTATAAAGTATTAATTACTAAATGAATAACTGCTTCCGCACTAAAAGCAGCATTACAAATGCGATCATTATAAAATATAAAACCTCTTTTCGAATTTTTTTATTTTTACTATCGCCATTAAAGAGTATTTTGGCCGAAAAGATAGAAGTTCAATGCTTTGTTTTAATTAGTGAATTGAATTCAATATGAACAAACAAAACACGTATTTTATAAATGCTTGACTTTATATTTAATTAAATAGTATCCCAATCAAGTTGGTATTAAAATACGAAACAAACGCTAGAATATTATTCTCTAAATGCTTTTGGGTGGAATTTATAATTTCAACTGTTAATTTATTCCAAACTACATTTTCATCATTTTCGCAACTTTAATATTTGTAACGTTTTTACCACGAGTTTAAATAGCACATACTATTCGAAATATTAACCACAGTATCGTAAATTAGTACACATGTTGGTCTCTACTCGGATGGAAATTCAACAGATGAAGCGTTTGAGAAACACAATGGAATTCTACGCTCAACAATAGGTAAGCTCTCCTTTTGTGCGTCTTTAGGCGCTCGAACTATAGACTTGAAGACCTTCCTGCAGCCTATTCACAGGAAATGACGCAGAAAACTAAACGCGTTTTAACAATAAGAGACAAAAGAGCGAGTGGGACGCGAAACAAACAATGGCAAGAATTCAATTGCCGAAGAGAAGTAGGAAATGTGGACCAAGCGCCGGAGATCAAAGAAGGAAATATAACGCGAGAGAGGAAATTAACGAAGCTAAAGCAGATAAAAGTGAGGAGGTAATGGCTTCGGTAGCATTTATGAGCACAAAAGTACGTTCAAAGGCTAACCCTCCAATTTCAACACGGATTTAGGACCGAGCAGGTCAGTGGGGTTTTAACACTTTTTCATGCACGGAATAATTTTATATTATGCAGTTCAAATTTCTGTACTTACTACACGCAAAAATGTCTACATATTATACCAACAGATATAATTATATTCCCTTACAATTTAAAATCCACAATTTGTACATATTCATAAATTGCATATTTTTGTTGTTTCCGTGCCATTATTCTGAATATTAGTGAGCTATACAATCTGGGCATTACTCCTACAGTATGTGCATTGCTAGATTTTGTTTGCTACAGATTATACGATAATACTCGTTTGATGTCTAATGTCTTGTAGGATGCATCAATATGAAAACACTTTTAACAATAAGTCAAATCTACCTCAATATTGATGGAGTACCAAATAAAACATTTAATATTATTACATTCCTTTTGAAAAGAAACAACTATTTTTTAGGTGAGAGCGTAAGCTTCCGCGGCCGGAGTCAGTATTTACTAGGCTGTCCGGGTGACGCCGCGCCTATGGCGAAGATGCCGACGTTTTGGTCGCCATACTGCGACCTTCCTCAGGGCGTAATGCTGTGCTGTAATCGCATTACGCCCTGAGGAAGGTGGCAGAATGGCGACCGAATCGTCGGCACCTTCGCCATGGACGCGGCGTTACCCAGACAGCCAAGTAAAAAACTATTTTTAACTGCTTATGTTTCCTTCTGAAGGCGGAAATCGTATCAGCTTTCAGAGGCGCACTTGTCCGTTGGCAGCGCACGCCAATAAACGCACAGACAACGTATCACGCACGGAGCGCACGCAGCTGATGATCACGGCACGGCGCACGCACGCGGGGAAAGGAGGGGGTGGGCACGGCGGTAGCGCAGCGCGGTAAGTCGTATCGACCAAGCGCCGCGTCGCACGGCCAATTAAGCGCACGGAAGGTGACACCCGGAACACACGCGATGACCGAGGGATGTTTCGTCCGGTCAACACCGTCCGCAGCCAAAAGAAACGACGCCGTTAGCTGCATATTAATCAATTGATTGATTTTTAAGGGCGAAAAATGCGGCCATGGTGTAACGGTTAGCGTACTGGACTGTTGTACCCAAGTTGGCGGGTTCAAACCCGATCGAAGCCGTGGATTTTTAAGGGCGAAAAAGTCCTTCGTACGCCTTCCTTCGGAGGGGAAGTAAAGCCGGCTGTCTCATGTTCGTAGATTTACTTGCATGTAAAAGATCCTCAAGCGTAAATGACGCCTCTGAGCTAAATTCAAATCGCCTATTTCTCGCCCAAGAAATACCTTCTTTCTCTGCTAGATGAAAGGAGCGTAGCGAAATTTGCGTGGTCAGACGGAAGAGCGGGCCTGATGGCCCGAGTCTCCCCACGTAAAATAAGGCAAACTCAATTCAATTCAATTCAATTAAAAAATCCTCCGTACGTCTTGCTTCGGAGGGGAGATAAAGCCGGCTGTCCCATGTTAGTAGATTTACTCGCATGTAAAAGATTCTCAAGCCCAAATGACGCCTCTGAGATATATTCAAATCGCCTGTTTTGTTGCCCAAGAAATATCTCCTTTCTCCGCTAGTTGGTGAAAGGAGCGTAGCGAAATTTGCGTGGTCAGACGGAAGAGCGGGCCTGATGGCCCGAGTCTCCCCACGTAAAATAAGGCAAACTCAATTCAATTCAATTCAAAAATCCTGAGTACGTCATGCTTCGGAGGGGAGATAAAGCCGGCTGTCCCATGTTAGTAGATTTACTCGCATGTAAAAGATTCTCAAGCCCAAATGACGCCTCTGAGATATATTCAAATCGCCTGTTTTGTTGCCCAAGAAATATCTCCTTACTCCGCTAGTTGGTGAAAGGAGCGTAGCGAAATTTGCGTGGTCAGACGGAAGAGCGGGCCTGATGGCCCGAGTCTCCCCACGTAAAATAAGGCAAACTCAATTCAATTCAATTCAATTCAATTCAAAAATCCTTCGTACGTCTTGCTTCGGAGGGGAGATAAAGCCGGCTGTCCCATGTTAGTAGATTTACTCGCATGTAAAAGATTCTCAAGCCCAAATGACGCCTCTGAGCTAAATTCAAATCGCCTGTTTCTCGCCCAAGAAATACCTCCTTACTCCGCTAGTTGGTGAAAGGAGCGTAGCGAAATTTTGCGTGGTCAGACGGAAGAGCGAGCCTGATGGCCCGAGTCTCGCCTCGTAAAATAAGGCAAATTCAATTCAATTCAATTGATTGTTTACCAATTACGGGCACGTAAACTACCAAGGCAATCAGTCCCGTAAGTATATTGCATGTTTTTGCTCGGGAGGGGTCGGCGATATTTCTCCCACTGTGTGACCAGTGCGGCGCCGACCTATCGTCGGCTAGCGGGGTTTCCCGCAACCGGGTATCAGGGCACCACCCCAGTTGGGCTCTAAGCTCCCGACAGATCTCCTGGCATGTGTGGTAGTGTGGTTTATGTTAAGTTCAAGTATATGTGTGTGTGTGTGTGTGTGTGTGTAAAGGGTGAGGATAGGACAAGGAAGAAGAAGGCGAGATCGCGCGCACTCCGAGGCTCGTTTGTTCAGGTATTGTTCCGGCATTCGCCTGGTATTGATCGAAGAAATCACGGAAACCTATCGATCAGAGCAGCCGGCGGCTACAGTTTACCTCCAGACAGCGGCTGGATTCGATCTTGCGAACAAGCCAGTGTCGAATCCTGCCACCGTGCGGACTGGAACCTAGGACCCGCTGGTCAGAGACTCTGCAGTGGCATCAGTTGATGCCCCGAGCCATCTCTCCCAGTTTAGCTGTTCATATGTGCACGGACTAGAAGGCACATCGGCGTTCTCTGCTTGGGGGGCCGAAAGAAGAAAGAAGAAGAAGCATACGAGCGTGTCCCAGTGTCCGAAGAAGAAGAAGAAGAAGAAGAAGAAGAAGAAGAAGAAGAAGAAGAAGAAGAAGATAGAAGAACGAAGCATCTGGAATTTTGAATTCGATCTGGTGCGTGGCGAGTGCAAGGTGCCGGTCGGGCTAATGACCGCTTTGTTTCTTTACAGCAGTCTCTTATGCATCGATGGCAGAGCTATGTAAAGGAATGTTTCCACCTTGTGAGTGGGCATTGCCCCCGCAAATCTACTACTCACAACAATATCGGCCCTCCTAGTCACGGCGTTCCCACCCATTCTGGTGCGTCTCTTCCACCCGCAGCTGACAAAAGTCGGATACTAAACGGCTTGGCAGTTAGCGTATCACCATGAAACATCACCACCGCCTACAATTGGCGTTAATTCTGAAATAGTCTATCTTGCGGACAATCTTCTGCGAGTCTACAGATATCCACGGATTTCTTGATTTCTTGATTGAGAAAACATTTTAGCAGTTCTCTATCAATTGTCAGTCAATCCTGAGTTGAAATTAAAGTCATCATCAAAATGCTCTAAAAACTTCAAAATGACACTAAGAAACAAGCTTACTGAAGAAAATGAATTGTCACTGAGTGCAAATATTTTATCCCACCGGGATCCTAGCTCGGTGTCTTCTTTATTCAGACAGATGCTGTAACTGAATGTGCTGTGGAAACAAATGTTGCTTTGTATCAGCTTTAATTTAACAATCTTACAGAGAAGAGAACCCGAAAGATACTAGCCGAAATCGGCAGACGTTGTTCTGCCCTTCATCTCCGTCTTTCTCCTTCCCTCTCCGTCTCTCTCTCTCCGTCTCCCTCTCTCTCTCGCTCTCTCTCCGTCTCCCTCTCTCTCTCCGTCTCCCTCTCTCTCTCCGTCTCCCTCTCTCTCGCTCGCTCTCTCTCCGTCTCGCGCTCTCTCTCGCTCGCTCTCTCTCCGTCTCGCACTCTCTCTCGCTCTCTCTCTCTCCGTCTCGCGCTCTCTCTCGCTCTCTCTCTCTCCGTCTCGCGCTCTCTCCGTCTCGCGCTCTCTCCGTCTCGCGCTCTCTCCGTCTCGCGCTCTCTCCGTCTCGCGCTCTCTCCGTCTCGCGCTCTCTCCGTCTCGCGCTCTCTCCGTCTCGCTCTCTCCCCGTCTCCCTCTCTCTCTCGCTCTCTCCCCGTCTCCCTCTCTCTCTCGCTCTCTCTCCGTCTCGCTCTCTCTCTCGATCTCTCTCCGTCTCGCTCTCTCTCCGTCTCGCTCTCTCTCCCTCTCTCTCACTCGCTCTCTCTCCGTCTCCCTCTCTCTCGCTCTCTCTCCGCCTCCCTCTCTCTCGCTCTCTCTCCGTCTCCCCCTCTCTCGCTCTCTCTCCGTCTCCCTCTCTCTCGCTCGCTCTCCGTCTCCCTCTCTCTCGCTCGCTCTCCGTCTCCCTCTCTCTCGCTCGCTCTCCGTCTCCCTCTCTCTCGCTCGCTCTCCGTCTCCCTCTCTCTCGCTCGCTCTCCGTCTCCCTCTCTCTCTCGCTCTCTCTCCGTCTCCCTCTCTCTCTCGCTCTCTCTCCGTCTCCCTCTCTCTCGCTCTCTCTCCGTCTCCCTCTCTCTCGCTCTCTCTCCGTCTCCCTCTCTCTCGCTCTCTCTCCGTCTCCCTCTCTCTCTCGCTCTCTCCGTCTCCCTCTCTCTCGCTCTCTCCCCGTCTCCCTCTCTCTCGCTCTCTCTCCGTCTCCCTCTCTCTCTTCCCGTCTCTCGCTCTCTCTCCGTCTCCCTCTCTCTCTTCCCGTCTCCCTCTCTCTCTCCCCGTCTTCCTCTACCTCCCCGTCTCCCTCTCTCTCTCTGTCTCCCTCTCTCCCTCTCCGTCTCCCTCGCTCTCTCCGTCTTCCTTGCTCTCTTCGTCTCTCTCGCTCTCTCCGTCTCCCTCGCTCTCTCTGTCTCTCTCTCAGTCTGTCTCGGTCTGTTTTTGCTTTTTTCTGTTTCTGTCTCTGCCTCTCTTTGTCCCTCTTACTCACATTTAGTTGCAGATTCTGCACGTCTTTGAGCAGGTGGGGTAATAACGAGGAGCACTGGACCAGCAAAATGTAATATAATATTCTCATCCGGTATATTACGGTGTGAGAAGCGTTTCTTTGAGGCTCTTGTTCTCAATATTTTAGTGTTTAATGCCTTCGAACGCTTCGTTTAGGAGTTATTAAATAATATAGAGACAAAAATGTTGCCGAGTGTTGTAGGTTGCATTTAATATGAATTTTTTTTTCGTCCATCTATTGGAGTTACAACAAAATTAAAAGCTTATAAACCTTTGGGATGGTAAACTATGTAGACGTGCCCACTTTCATGGTGTCGAAGTTTAATGCTCTTATACATACAAACATTCATTATATTTAAAGACAATAAGCGAGAAGGCTGACGACGATCGAAATGCCATTTTATGCTCTAGGAAAATAACCTCCAATAGTTATTATAATTAGATATCTGGCAATGAAACTTGCGTTCATGGAAAGGGCGTGGAAAACCGTGATATTCTGCAGACTTTTATATTGCAAACAAGGCTAGTGTACCAATTGAGCATTGGCACAATTAATAAATTAGAGAACCATATTAAATATTTCTTAACACAATGTTAAGCATTATTTTAAATTCACAGTGCAATTTAAATGTACACGCAGTGAACACAATTAACGGAATGTAACATAATAAATGCAAATGCAGTTATAAAATTAATACGCGTCACATCAAATAACATCAAAGCCTCAATATAATGGGAGCTTCATCTGTTTCGAGTACATATCTGTCGTTCAATCAAAATGTAACTTGAAATATTTCATTGACGTTGTGGCATCAGTAGTATAAATATCATAGTGTTTAATCAATATCTCTATTCTTCATGGATAAATTCTACTTCCATATATCTTTACCAAAAAATGTGCCTAATTAATTAGTGAATTGTAAAGAGTTAACACTCGATAAGAAATATTATTGTAAAGAAGGATTCCCAATATCATAGGCATTTCTCGAGACTAGTTTATTTACCTTAACCCCCTTACATTGGGTACATTAACTACCTCTAAAAAGCTATTGGTGCGACAGAATTTCTCGTACTATTTTGTTTCCTTGTATCTTAAGTGTATGTTAACATTTCCGTTTTGTACCACCTCTTTCCCAGCTGCCTTTTGTTGGCTTAAATATTTTTTTTTAACTCTTTTGAATTTCTCGCTTCTTTGATAAAATTGAAATATTACTTTCAGAATAGAATACAAAATAGTAAAGGTTGTTTGTGCTCATTTTCATTGAAAATTTCTGATTGGATCTGTGAATGTGAATCCGTTCATTAAGAAAAGTTTAAGCGTATTTGAAAATGCCTAATCTTGAGCCCATTTTCACAGAACACTTTTGAGTTTTTAAGAAACATTAGCAGATATGATTTGAAGCACTTGTACACACAAATGTATATAATAATGAATAATTTATATAAATGGATATCTAAAAGTTTATTATTATTATTATTATTATTATTATTTTTATTATTATTATTATTATTATTATTATTATTATTATTATTATTAGTCATACATCCCATTCCTGGGCAAGACCTCCCACTTTGAAACTGGAGTGGCTTGTACACTACCAGGAGAGTCAGTCCGGCGAGTGTTTTTGAAGTCCTTGTACAAAAAAACCTACTTTTTAAAGGGCAATTTGAAGTAGTTAAAACCTACATTGTTAAAGAAAATTATCAAAAGTTTAAATGTGTAATAGTAATTTATGTAAATGGACAATGCAAATAATAATGTACATAAATGGATATTGGTTTGTTTGAGACC
Organism: Gryllus longicercus; assembly: GCA_038098605.1. Taxonomy (NCBI): domain Eukaryota; kingdom Metazoa; phylum Arthropoda; class Insecta; order Orthoptera; family Gryllidae; genus Gryllus; species Gryllus longicercus. The sequence continues at coordinate 1,056,094 of JAZDUA010000219.1, forward strand.
GATAAATTCCATTTGGTATCGGTACCATTTGATCGATCTCCATTAAATCGGCAGATCTGTTTTGGAAAATTTGTACTTTGTTCACTTCGTTGCAACACCACTAGATGGTGCTTCAATATAAGATGGAACTTTACATAAATGCAACTTCCAATCCATATGGGCTTCATTGTTGCTGGGAGTTGTCATGTGACGCTGGGCGAGAATGAGGACAGAACAAGCCGGCGGCACAGAATAAAGAGAGAGAGAGAGAGAGAGAGAGAGAGAGAATAGGGAAAACGAGAGACAGGGAACGAGTGACATAGAGATAGAGAGAAGAAAAAGGATAGAGAAAGCGTATTTCCGTTAAAATTTTGAAATCAATTTTACACTGCCTTACATAACTTTTACTATTCTATGTGTACTCAGTATATACGTATGTATACGAGAGAGTAAAAACTCCCTATATCGACTGAAAAAGATTCTTAGAAAAATTCTGAAAAAGAACCTTAAGTTCCATAACAATTTCACATTGTTTTCCAAACACGTTTAAAGTTTTAACAGCCACTGTTCATATAGCAACGTTTGAAATGGTTAAGAATTTAAAATACGGACAAATCCAGTTCAATCTCCTTTTTGATTTTTTTTTTGAATTTAACTACATGTTTACGCGTGTTTGTTGAAAATTATGATTATATCCTTCATTCGAACTCGTGTTAAAAACAAAATTATTATTTGTAATTTGTCTGTTGGCTTGCATTTTTACCACGTATTAAATGCCAAGATCAGTGTCACATTAATTAAAAGTAACAAAAATGCGAACTGGCATTTCCAGTAATGAAATCAGTAAATTTGAAATTGTTTTTTTATTGGTATACAAAAGTTTTTAATTGTTTCCAATATAATTTATATGTCATATTTTATTCAGAATTCAGAATTTCCATACTTATATATGAAAATGTTTCTTTTTATGGTTGCAAATAATAAGATATGATCTGGTTGAATAACAGCTCGTTCACAGAGTAGAATTATTATCTTCTAAGCATGTCTAGCATGCCATAGTTTATTCGTTTCCTATAAAGGTGAACATTTTATTAGAGGCTTTTAATACTTTCTGAGAAAATAATGAATTTGTTGAGCTTCACCCGAACCCATACAACAATGTAATCATTATATAACGTAAGTATTTTAATTATATTTTATTATTCTTTCCAATCAATTGTTAAAACAAAACGTTAAAATGCATTCAACATTATTCAATATTTCACAAGAATTTACAGGGCTTCACGTATTTTGAACATTACCATTTGAAAAATAATTTCAACCCGACCCAATGTACCGGTGCGTTCTGCAACATTGCCTGCGTATCATTTGGTGAACGAATAGAAATTAAGTGCTCTACTGATTCAGAAAATACTTGATACCAGAGTTCAGCGAGAGATTTTTACGTTTGATACATGGTGATGTTTTTAATGCAGGAATGTATAAAAACGGAAGTAGCGTCAGTAGTGGGAGCTATAGTTCACGATTCGTTACACTTCGTTATATTAGCCTAGGCAACATTTCTATTTGGTTAAAGAATTGGTCTGTTCCCAAAAAAGTGTCCCTACAAAATTAACAAAATGACTTCCAACAAATAAAGAGTAAAACTAGTTTTCACGTGGAAGTATAATTTCTTACATGAAATACAAAGACGTCGTCCCTATACAGTATTCGAGTAAAACTCTTGTGTGAGCGTATGTATGAGATTCCGGCACTTCTCGGGCACCAATCTAAACGTTTGAGATGTCATTCCACCCGACTCAGTTACCTGATGGGGAACCGATAATTTGTTTTCGGATTCGGCGAGAATATTCAAATAATTTTTCAATTTGTTTTTTTTTCATGTTTTGGTGCTGCGATCTTAGTTATATTGCCAGAAATTAAATCAACGCCTCCTAAATCAATCTATGTAGGTGACATTGATTAAACAGCAGCACCTGAACAATTTTTCAAAATATTTTCATGACGTTGGCAACACTGATGTTGACATCATTAAGTGAACAATTGAATTACCACGTAACTCTCACTGCAGATTGATTTCAATTTAGTTTGCAATTAACGTATTTTTAAAAATAAATTTGAGAAAACCTAGAAACAGTATTTTCTCGGAAATTATTTAACTTGAAGAATTTCAAGTTACTACGGAAAAAACAAACTGTGAGTAATGCTAGAGAACGAAAGAACGTTAGGTTCCATTTCACAATTTACGTTCTTACGTAAGTGTGAAAATATTACTCGCGCAACTTTTCTTGAACCTTGACCTCGCTTCCCCCTCTCTGGCACAATAAACAGATGAAGACAAAAGCTCGCAGCGAGCACTGATGACAACATTCCAAACACATCTTCGCAGGCGCGAAATAGAAACAATTTTCTTTTGAAGACGAGTTATTTTCCCCAAAAATCTAAAGAAAAGACCGAAGCAGGTACGTATCTATCACAGGAGACACCTCCGACTCCTGATAAAGTTAGAACGCAAATTATTGAGGACGTTACGAAGGCGTGACTGATTCTCCAGAGATTGGCATTGCTTTATAAAATCTAGTGGCTTTTTACGTAACTAATACACCCACTCTACCCGCATTTCTTCGATCCATCGTTCAAGAAAAGTTGCGCGAGTAATATCCATTTTCAAATGAATAAGACCCACAACTTATGTTTATTAAACTTAACTAATACCTTATTCACATAATCTTACAGAACAGTCGCCATTTAAGGTAATATTTGCAAGAAAGATAGATTCGTATACAAAACAATTAATAGATCAATTGCAGAAGTAGAAGTTAACACAGATTAGACTGAGTTTCAGACGTTTCAATCTCTTGAAATGTAGGGGACAAAAATAAGGAAGTGTAAAGTAAATCCGGAGAAGAATCAAATGAAGTTGAAAAACATTTTGCCACAGAATTTTTCGAACTAATTGAGAATGATCTGCGTTTAGCATATGTGCTAATGGAAATGTGCTTTGTGCATACTAACAAAAAAGCGTAAAAATATATCTGTACTAAAACTCAACTATTAGCATCATAACCTGCAAGTATTTATTACGGAGATTATAATTTGAGAACTGGAATAAGACTAGGTCATCACCCGTATGGAGATAACACACAATGCCATTGGATGTTGGGAAACTTTGACTGGCAATATAACAATATCAGCTTCATTGGTAAGTTGAATACCTGATACTGAAAGAACATTGAACAAAGCTGGCATGAAAGGCATTCAATACATGAAACTATTTTAAAACAGTTTCAGCGTCGGCGACACCTCATTTCACTAGTAACTCGTTATTCACAAAAATGACATTTGTTATTATGATGTAGCTGAGAGCTACTACACTTCTTGCAATATTATACACACTTGCGTCATACTTGCAGTAGTATTCACGTATAAATAAGTAGTTAAAATACATCAATGTTATCTATTCAAAATCAAAAATATATATTACCATTATGCCAACAGTTTCTGGTATTTCTAGAAATAACGAACCTCGACACTGCATAAAAAAACTAAAAAACAAATATTTTATACTTTTTAAATGAGAAGCTCTACGGGGTAGCCTATGATCTATTGTACCGTCAATTATTTGGAACTCTTTTGAAATATCTTTGAAAATTAACAATTTATAAATTTATATGACTAAAAAAAAGCTTTGCAATCGATATCAATGAAAATAGAATTTTCAAATATAATTTACAGTCAATATGAACTTGCTTAAAAAAAGAGATGATCGTGTAATGTTTTTTCTCATATTCTAGCACGTAGTAACTATAAAAAACATGTTTAATATAGAAAAATATATTCCTGAAAAAATTGATATCGAAAGTTTGAAGGTGATCAGGTTTGACAGGTCCCTTATTTATTTCCAAAACGTCCATCAAGGCATCTGCCCGTTAAAATTTTCTTTTGAAACCTCAATTATAGCTGTTTCTTAGGATAGCGTTAGTAGTTAAGTCGTTTGAAATTAATAATTGTGGCGGTTCGAATATCAGGACTATGAATCATTTATCTTTACATTTCTTGCAAAAATAATGTGTAATACCCTAAAACATGAATTTTCAATAATTTAAGCTATGGGCTTTTTTTTTCGAATCTTCCACGCTTAAATTGATGAGAGATTTGTAACGTGATCTAGAATGAAATATTTGTTGAATAAAAGTTGCAACATTATAATATTACGTAGTCATAAAAAGTAATACGAGAAAGTGTCTACTGTTATCTTCTTCTTTGGTTCTGTTCTTCCATACTATTATACTATTATTTCATACTATTATTGTTAATACTGCTATTTATGCTATTATTACTATTATAACTATTATTACTATTATAACTATTATTACTATCTTTATAATTCACCATTTTCGTCTCCTGTTGGACGTGCAATTGCGCTGGGAGAATATATTCCGCAATAGTAAAGAAACCCAAAGTGCGACCATGTAGCGGTGGCTTAGAGGTTAGAGCAGCTGGGCGTAAACCAGGCGGCCCGGGTTTGAACCTTGTTCTTTGAACAAACTTAATAATAATAATAATAATAATTATTATTATTATTATTATTATCAATATTATTATTGTTATTATTATTATATTATTATTATTACTATATTGCAAACGAATTATGAGATGATTTGGTCATGATGAGAGGTGAGAGAGCTAGGATGATGGTGGGAGGTGAACGTGGTCTTTTAACCATCCCAGCGTTCGCCCTATGACCGAGGGAAACCATGAAGAACCCCGGTCAGGATGGCCGGTCAGGGAGTCGAATCCGCACCTTCCGATTGCGAAATCAGCGCGCTACGCCCTGAGCCACATTGCTCGGTGTCCTATTACAGCACCACTAATTATATTACGTAGATATCATTTTTGTGCACACACAAACACGTTGACTAATCAAGGCATCTGAAATTGAACTGGTCTCTGCAGTAGTTATTCTATTACACACCATTACTGAGATTAGCTTTGTTCCCTCAACATTTATAATAAACTACATTAAATATCTCACTTGTTTATTGAAACCCTCAGAAGTAATTTTCGCAACTCAAAAATGTCCTTTGAACAGAAATTGTTTGGCCGCCATCGTGGAAGGTGGCACCCACTGCGTGAACAGCCCGGGTCCCACCACCGCGGCGCGGCGGTCTCACTTCGCGGACAGTTATCGGATTACATGTCGTGCTGCTCGCTCAATAACGGGCCGGGCGCACCCGGGCCCAGCCCCTACCCTCCCCCTTTCCCCTCGGCGAACAGTGAAAACAACGGCGTAATGGGGACCTGGCCGGGCGGCGCGGCGCGTAGCGGCTGGGTGGGTGGGGCGCGGCTGGATGGGGCGTGGTGGGTCGCGGTGGGTCGTGGTGAGGCGGCGATGTACGGGGATGGGCGGGGTGGGGCGCGTTGGATGGGGAGGGGCGGGGTGGGGTGGGGTGGGGCGGGGTGGTGCGTGGAGTGGGGTGGAGTGCGGGGTGGAGTGGGGTAAGACGGGGCGCGGCGCAGCGCAGCGGAACGGGGTAGGGTAATGCGGGGTGGGGCGGGGCGGAGCGGGTGAGGTAGGAAGACTGAGACGGAACGGGTAACATGGGACGGGTGAGAGAGGACGGGGGTAGGCTGAACGGGCGAGGCTGGATGGGCGAGGGGGGATGGCGAGAGGGGAAGTGTGAGGGCGGGATGGGCGCGGCGGAACGGGCGAGGCTGGACGGGGGAGGCGGTACGGGAGTGATGGGACGGGAGTGACGGGACGGGCGAGGCGTGACGGGTGAGGCGTGACGGGTGAGGCGGGACGGGCGAGCCGGGACGGGCGAGGCGGGGTGGACGAGGCGGGACGGGCGAGGCGGGACTGGGCGTAGTGAGACGGGTTTGGCGTAGGCACCAGTTCTAACACAGGTGGATAACGGAGGGCGAGATCATCGCAGACGGGTGAAGCGAATGGAAACGGACGAAAGTGAATTGAAATTTCGAAGAAAATGATATTTTGAGGGGGAGCTGGTCGTGATATTGACATCTTACTGGCAATGACGTAAAAAACTGACGGTGATTACGTGTCAGAGCAACAGCCAATAGGGGTAGGTCAAAGAATAAGTGGTGGTTTAGGTATAACGCTGCAGCGTTCAACCAGAGTAGTGAGAATAGAGGGTTTTGTGCAACAGTTTTATTTATTGAGCTAACAAGTCAAGATCGCGAGTACAACCCTTCTCAAATTACACTCAAATTATGTAAACTACAATCATTGTTTGTGTGTGAGACACCGCAAGTTGACCTCTGTGACCAGTATGATTAGTCACTCTGGTTCCTTCGGAACATTTTATGAAGATCGATTCCGAAGTTGTGGAATAGGTTGGCAATTGTCGACACCGCCACCCCTGCCTGTTGCAATGATTGCCTTGATTGCACTGCACTGTTGCATTGCTCTGCCTGTTGCAAGATTATGGAAGCCCTTCGCATGGCAGGGAACTTTTCTGCAGACAGTACGCTCCTCCCGCAGCATTTTTCCTTTCTTCCCTTCTCATAATAATTTATTTAGGAGCCTAAGATTAATTTATTGGGTGGTACTTGAATGTTTGATAAATTTTGGAAGAGTCTTTCTAGCAATTACCTGCTACCTGCATCCGCCAGCCACCACGTAAACACATAACAGGCTGGCTCGTGTGTGTGTGTTGCGAATAGTAATTTAGGCATGCTTTTGCGATCTCAAGGAAGTTATCTATCAACAAGTCTCACTTGTGAATCCAACTTTGCTCTTGTGGCCAACAAGTATCCATTACCACATTCTTAAATATTCGCACTTTGAGGAACAACGCAACAGATTTACAAAACCAAGCCTGGCTTCCGATCGTGGCTTGTTCGTGTACAGAGCTTCTAACTCAGGCTTGCTGGTGTTTGGGCGGGTGGAACAGAAGCGGTGCAGCGCGTAGGAGACGTCGATAGAAGGCTAACTACGAATGACAGAGGAAGCGAGCGATGGGGGCAGAGGGGGCAGGCGATGTGCGCTGGACTGAAGTGGGAGTTGGTCTGTCGGTTGGTGAACAAACATGTAGGTTATCATTTGCATTCGCCTGGTTTTGCTCCCTTTCAACTCTCTTGTTTCGACGACTACTGTTTATACATCGAGCTTAGTTTGAAATTGTTATCTTTTGAGTAATAACCCCAAAAATTGTTAATCACGTCGTCTATGTGGTTTTCGTTTCTATTATGGCATTCACTCCTGATCTACTAGTGAACCCGAGAACTATCCTGTAGGTACCCTGTTTCCTAATGGTAACCTCATTAGGCAATACTGTTTCTAAGAAATGACTGATATTGAATTTTGGTTGGCCAACATACTGCTAGCACGGGTTTCTGCCACACGCGTGAACACATTTTCATAACTCTACGTAGGTAGCAGATTCACGAAATAGAATTCACCACTTGAAAGTTCAAACAATGTGATTAGCGTTCAATAACGAAGGTTAATACAAATTAGAAGTACCACACGTGAAAACGAGACTTAGATTACGCGTTTCTTAATCGAAATTCGATAAATACGCATACTAATTGGATCATTTGTTCTCTTGACAAGAGAAACGCGTGTTGCAAGGCACACTCTAACACCCATTATCACAACCAGATCTGTGACAGGGCATGACAAATCCGAATTAGACTCATGGAAAAACAAGGAGCCGTTCGCAGAAGCGATCCGGAAACTCAGTTATTTATGGCTGCGGTAGATGAATATAAAACCTACACAAAAGTCAAGATTTGTGAATATCAAAATATTTAATAAGGAAAAATTAAGGTGTATTGACAAATAAAATATGCATGTGTTGTGTTCATGAAAGGAAATGTTTAGAAAAATATTTCTAAAAGAAAAGGAATAATTTTGAAACAAAGTAAGCAAAGCATTACGTAAAATAGAGGGGCTTGAGAGAACAATTTTTTTCGCATCATTGGTCATCAAATTAATTAAGAAATTGACCACTGAAATTGTGGGACAAAATTAACAAAACAACGACAAGTTTTTCAACCTTGGTACAAAAAATACTCTTTAGATATTTGTCAGGGAAAGTACGAATTGTCAATCAAATACCAATAGCGGTAACTTCGATTTCAATGTCTTGCTTGAAATTTCATTCCGAAATTCCAAATTAAACTGTCAATCGCGTTTCTCACACCAAAATGGCGACAAGGATCCTGTTACAGGCGACGAAAGCGCGGGCGACCAGCCGGCCAACACGAGCTTGCGGCGGGTAGTGAACGATGCTGATCCGAGCAAATCCGTCGATCGGAGGCACGACTAAATAGGAAGCAAGGAAACGGGAGGATCCCTCCATTGACTGATTGTTAGTGATTCCGGATTTCGTCAATTACTGTGGTCGTTAGTCTCGTACGCGAAGAGCATGTTTTTTTCAACGGGAGGATGCGATGATCTTTCCTCGCTGAATGACGAGATCCTCCTCACACTGATCGTCGTCTAGCGGGGTTTTTACTCAAGTTCCCACCAGCGGGCAACCGGCAAAAACTGCAGAGCCCCTCGATTAATTGATTGTTAGTGTTTTCGGGCTCGTTAACTGCTTTGTAATTGCACTGTGCGCTATATCTTGTGAGGTGCCGGTGATTTGCCGCTGCTGTCACTATAGATCGACGTCCAGCTACACTTCGAAGCGATTCCCCAACCACGATTCTCCCACACCGCAGCACTTCCCCCAGCCGGGATAAGCTGTCGGTCCCCGACAGATCTCCTGACGTGTGAGGTAGTGTAGTGTATGTTAGTGTAGGTGTGTGTTAGTAAGGGGGCAGGATAGGACAAGGAAGAGGAAATGCCGGTTCGGAAGGCCGAGATCGCTAAGGCAGTCGTGCCGTAGCGATCTCGGAGCGAAGGATCGCGGGTTCGAGTCCCACCTCGGGCATGGTTGTATTGTGTTCGTCCTTTCACACCCCTATCATCATCATATCGTGTCATCCTCATAGTTACCATACCGTTACACGCAATAGTGGTCGCTACTGACCTAAAAGTTGATGCAACATTAAATAACAAAAAAAGAGGAAGGAATGATTTCGCGCGGTCCGTGGTCCATTTATTAGAGCATTGCTATGACATTTGCCTAGTGTTTATTGAACAAACCACTGAAAGCTACCGATCAGAGCAGCCGGCAGCTAGAATTCTCCTCCAGAGAGCGACCGAATTTGACCTAGCTGACTAGTTAGTGTAGATAATCCTGCCCCAGTGGGAACTCGAACCTAGGACCTCCCGGTCGGAGACAGTGCAGTGACATCAGTTGATGCACTTAGCCACCTCTTCCGGTAGGGCCCTTCGACGGAATCCGTCCTTCAGTGTTGTTCGCAAGTTCAGCCGCGGTTCGATCCGGGCTGCTTTAACGCAGCAAGCGATGGCTCATTCCCTTCACGAGATCTCATGAACTCTACGTTGGTGCTCGGACAGCCAATTCACCAAATAATGTCCTTTCGCTGGTTCCGCGATATCATATTGCAGAAATAATTCATTTAAGATGCGCGGCCTGGCGAGAAGCTATGAGGCGCCATCGTTAACGTCACTGAGTCACGTTAAGGTTTTGCAAGAACCGCACCAATCTTCATGAAACTAATACTATGCCTAAACGTTCATCGGCTCAGTTCCGTGGGCCTGCGCTAGTCAACAAACGAGGTCTGTCTGAATATATTGTAGAGCTTACCATCATATGTTCCGCAACATGACTAACAACCGAAAGAGCTCTCAGAACGTACATAAGGATTTCTCTATTCCTTTCCGCTGCCAATTACCGCTCTAAATCCGTTATTTTACATCCAATATTTTCTTAGCAATCTTCTGATAAAACATCAATTTTCTTATATAAAGCACCAGCGTAAAATGAAATTAACACTAAATATATGTGTACCTAAGCTGACATTTTCCGGATCGTAACCAAAGAAAGACAAATCGTAATGCACATAACTCTCATTTCGCCTCATTGTTAGTCATAGATGTCGCTCTTGTTAGTGACTGATTGTTAGTGATTCTGTGTACCCTTATACTTTCATGTCACTTAAATCGTTCTGTTATTTATCCATTCCTATGTTCTTCCATGTAAGGTTGAGTAAAACATTATGTAGTTTGTTCTCGACAATTCTGGAATTTGTATTAATTGTAGAAAATTCCTTCACAAAATTCATTTCAGAGGATTATTTTCATCTCTACCTAATTCACTGCATGCTGTACTCAACCCACTCCAGCACCGGAAAACTACATATTAATGCTCTTGATGCCATCTCAATTAGAGAACATCGTTTATATTTTATCGCAATTTAATTCCAGTGCCGCTACCATTAGCAAGTAATTAAGTGAGATAAATGGCCGAAAACTAGAATTTAAAATCCGGGAGTATTACAGAAATTATGGTGCGCTGACTTGTCAAACTCGTTGCAATATTAACGCAGTTTTACCTTTGTAAATCTGAGATAAAGAAACTCTGATGAAGATAAATACTTATATAACTAAATAACATAAATCAAAGTTTCAGAACCAAGTATTTGACACAAATAACATAACGAATTAGTTTAAGACATCTAAATCCTCTTTAAAGCATACTTAAAAAACAGTTCTGCAAATATTTTAAAACGAAACGGTTACTTTTGTAGATAAATATCCCTTTTCATATTAACATTATAAATCCTAAATGCGCATTCAAAAACATTTGTTTCTTGTCTGCGTTTCATAAAATATTCTTGAGAAAATTAGCATTTAGAGTACACGCAAAGCAACTTAACAAGCGTTAGTAAAAAGTTAGTGCTACCACATCATCCATACTGCACTTATTAAATATTCATATTGCAGATACAGCATAGAAAAATTATTTGTATTAAAAAATGTAGAATTATGTTAAAGAAAATAATTTCATTTCTATTCTGCGACGCAGAACCCAATCTAATGGAAAAGATAATTCATTTTCCACTAAAAGAAACAGTTTCTCAGTAAAAGACAATGCCCACCAGCGGGTTGTGGGGCTCAGCGTGGAGCACGAAATAGAAGAAACTGGCGTGATTGTGGTTGGGAGCATCGCATGACTCACTTCAGACGCTATCTGAATTAAGATTCATAAGACAGGGCCTACAAATCATCGTGCGCTGAAGTTAGGAAGAGGAGTGAACGTTTCGGAAAGTCCATAAAAAATATTATATCAGTAGAAAACCAAGGGTATATTTATATTATTGCAAGTTATAAATGGTAAAGTTATGTGAACATTAAGAAACATGTTAAAAATTTAAAATGAAATAAAGATTGTGGGTACGTTCTTTGAAACAAAGGAAGTAAATAATAATGGACTGGGTATTTTCAATGAATATTTTATATAGTACATTGCAGAGATTGGAGGTAACACAAAATAAAGACGCGTATAACTTATATTACTATTTAAAAAACTTTACTCACAGTATATATTACATTCTGGCATTATGTTTTTAGATAAAAGTATCTATCTTCGAATCATACACAAAGGACGATACTGCATAAATACCAAGAACAAGAAAAATGTTTCACACAGTTACTCATTGTCATCGCGCACTACATTTAAAGTTACGCGATAAGATTTATAAATTTTATTCTTTATGAAATATTGAATAAATAAAAAAAGGAGACAAAAGCATGACATGATGTCCAAGACGAAACTACCTAGCTTTAAAGGAAAATCAATGTAAAATTGGGTAAATAGGTAAAAAGAAAAGTGAGTTACAAACCAAATGCACAACACACCGGGTGCACGTACTGAATAAATAAGTATCATTAAATAATCTGTTTTTAAATCAATTTTTATTGAATTTTACTGTTCCGAAAAAAGGGAAAACATCTGATTGTCTTCAATTTAAAATTTAGAAACGTTATTAATGTAACATGCGTAATTTAAAATATATGTGTTTTTACGAAAACTAATTGTTACCATAGGCCCTTTTCATTTAAGCCTTTTGTATCTATTTGTATAAAAAACATTTGGTTCAGATTCTCAGAAGAGTTTGCTTGAATGAATAAGGGATATAGTTCACGGGATTGGTCAATTATGAACAATGACACAATTATTTAGCGAACATTTGAATTTTTTAAAGTTTCTTCATCAAGGCTACAGTACAACGATAAAACACAAAGCATGAAGACAACACACAAAAATTAGCAATCTACAAAATGATATGTTAAGTAAACAAAAACAAAATAATTTAGAATGTTCACATTTTACTATATTATATTATAAGGTCAAGCATCATATTCAGCTTCCAAACCTAACTCTACATGGAATTGCTGCAGTACGTGTATTAATCCCGCGACAAGTCTGAATCAGGCCACGGCCCAAACGCAAATGAATGAGAACTGGTTGTATATCCAGTAGCGAGTTGTCTGGTTATATTATCATGCTGGCTATCTTAACATGTGCCTGACCGCAAACACATGGTTGGCGTGGCATGGAGTTGCTGTAGCACGTGATCCTTACCCTACAACAAGTTCTCATTCATTTCATAATAGACCAATCCGTGAAATACATCCCTTAATTCTTCAACAGTCTATTCTATCCCTGAATTCTACAATTTATATTAGTATGAGATGTATTCATTATTTTCTTTTTCATATTCTCAATTGAAGCATAAGTCTAGCTTCAACATAAAATGAGCATTTATTTTGTACAAAATGATGAACATTGTATTGTACACAAACCACGTTGAAACTGTCAACCGGTCAGAATAGGCAGGAGTAGTCTAGAAAAACGCACTTTGACGGTCAAACGAACTCCAAAACGTGAAATCTTAAGTGATGAGATAAATTTGTAAATTAATACAAATTCATTATACTATAAATACACAAAAATAAAATGTAATTTATAAACAATCTCAACGAAAACGTATAGGTGATTTAGAAGGCGTACTTCCACAAACAATACTTTAACCACATGCTAGCAAATAGAATTATGTTCCAAAATACATCAGATTGAAGCTTCGAGATCCACATGAGAACGTATGCGTGCGGTCTCAAACATGTGATTTCGGTTTATCAGCCTTCATCGCACTGCGCAATCTCACGCGTGGTCATCAATTTATTCGTAACTTTTTCATTTCAAGAGAGAGAAGTAGTAGTGGTATTACAGCACAGACTGTAATAAAGAAGTCGCTGGTGCTTCATCATATTGCATTGTACTTCAGTGAAAGGTGCGACGCTGGCATCCCTGTAATGAGTTTTTCCGCCGATCCTTATCCACTACTTTTTGTCTGACGACTCAATTTCTGGTATTGCTTTATCGACCGACCCACTCGCCGCAGATATCACATATACAAGCGGAAAATTTGTTTCAGGTTAGTGGCCTGCACTTGGCCATGGTTGGTGGATCTCCTTGAGAAATGTAAAGAGAAGACAAAATAGCAACAGTGATAAAATATGTTCAGGATGGAAATGGTTGTTCTTTGGTAGGATGAAAGAAGTTTGGATATATAAGATATCGATTCGTGAGGATTTGGCTAAATAAGTTTGTATATAACAGACTGTGTCTTCAAATCCATGAATTATTTTTCAGTATTGATTTTTAAGCAAGCGTTTTCATTATAATACTGATGATATTGCATTGTGAGTAATCCTCATTTTTAGTTGAACTATTTTTCAAGTCCTTATCTCAAGGGAGACAATGTTCCTGTTCTCGTAAATCATCAATTTTGGATTTTCTTTCGTTATTTTGTGATTTGTAACTTTGACGAGTTATTACTGTCATTATAACGTTTACTGATATACAAATTCATGTTTCCAGTCATTTATTGACGGCAACCATAATGAGGTTTTAGCATCCAAATATAATTGGAGAGGTGAGAGGTCATCCCCTTTTCCTAAATAGATAAATGTGGTGGTTTGCATTTTTCTTTCTCAGTGTGTATTATGGAGAAGGTGTTTCTGAGGATAACTGATGATTACAATGAAATAGCATAATTTAAATATTTTTTCAGAGAGAATAAATGTTGGTATTATAAAGCTAACACTGCTACAAATGGGGAAAAAATGGTTGTCGATGGGGCACGGAACCACTGACTTCAGCTTCGAATTCTCAAATGGCACGCAAGGTGTGTCTTATACCGAAGGCAGCAATACATAAAAAATAGTATATTTTTACATCTTGTTCCATGATTGACGCTTGATAAATACTTAGAGACTTAGAAATATAAAATAATATGAGCCTCAGTTAACCGGGTAAGCGAAAACAACACAATTAATTCTGAATTATGTATGATTATTCACCATGCACATAAAACAACTGTGAACTAAATTGAATGTCCCTACCTGAGTTTAGTTGAGAGCCAGCATTGCCGATAACTTTGCAGGGAATCAGACTGCGAGGTCCCAAGGTTCGGGTCCCGTCGATTTTTTTATACTAACGTGATAGCAAGATCAAAATCAGCGGCTGTTTGTAGAAGACTTCTAGCAGCCAACTGCTCTGATCGTTAGTTTTTCATGTTTTCTCCAATTGATAACCAGCAAATGACGGCGGCGGCGGCGGCGGCGGCGATGGTGTAACGGTTAGCGTTTCGGACTGTTGTACCCAAGTTGGAGGGTTCAAACCCGATCGAAGCCGTGGATTTTTCAGGGCGAAAAAATCCTTCGTACGCCTTCCTTCGGAGGGGAAGTAAAGCCGGCTGTCCCATGTTAGTAGATTTACTTTCATGTAAAAGATCCTCAAGCCTAAATGACGCCTCTGAGTTAAATTCAAATCGCCTGTTTCTCGCCCAAGAAATATCTCCTTTCTCTGCTAGTTGTTGAAAGGAGCGTAGCGAAATTTGCGTGGTCAGACGGAAGAGCGGGCCTAGTGGCCTGAGTCTCGCCACGTAAAATAAGGCTTCAATTCAATTCAATTCAATTCAAATGACAGCTGTACCTTAACAAACGAGACACGGACCATGCGCGATCTCACCAACCTCTTCCTGGTCCTGTCCTCTCCTCTCACTCATACACACACATACCTGCACTACACTTGCATACGTGCCGGGTAACCAGTAGAGAGCTTAGAGCATTGGTCCGGCTGGGACGGTGCTCAGCTATTAAACATACCCGGAGAAGGAATTCTCCCGCAAGTTGACGAAAAGATTGGTGCCGAATTTCACCGCTCGGCGGAAAACAGCGCCACTACCCACTAACGGTCTACGACAATAACAGTTAACGTGAGAAACCAATCAATACACTGAATACCACAAACTGCAGATTCAAGGAAAAGCAAAACAAGACTTTGCAAGGGAATCACATTAATTCAGAAGCTGGAAATGCGAGTACAGTATAAAGGAAATAAAATCGTATGCGTGAAATAAATAAATTGAACTGAGCTTATTAGTTCTCACTTATTATTATCAGTGTTTTGGACAGTTGACTGCAGAAACTACGTTTGGTTTGATAAGGAATTCACTTTACTAATAGTGACTATAAAAACATTAGTACCTAGAGAACTCAAATTGTTATTTGCGATGATTTTTAAAATTTAATTTTTGAAAAAATAAGTATTTAGCAGTACTGTTTAAGGGAATTGTAACATAAAAAACTGTTTATCATAAATATTTGCGTTGTCCAAAAGGGAGAAAAATCAATTAAAAATATGCTCAAAGGAGCAAAACAGATTTCAGATTGAATCTACATGTAATATTGTTTACATTTCTTCCTTCGAAACAATATAAACGTTTTAATCTCCTAATTTCAAAACGCCAGACGGAAACCGAGTTGTTCGTTAGCTAACTGTGAAATGAGAAAATTCAATTTAGCATTTTCGAGTGTGATACAGGGATTTTTAAAATACAAATATTCGAATAGTAAACCAAGTCTATAATTTCAATAACTGAGATAGTTTTCATGAAAAACAGAAAGATAAAATGAATAAAAGACTGAAAGAAAGGAAGAAATGTAGAGAAAGAAGACCTCATTTCTCATTTTCTTACTACATTGTCTTCTCTCAAACACGCTCTACTAAGAATTTTCCACAATTATTCATCCAAACAATACCGCACATTACACAGGTAAACATGCTTTGAAATATGGTAAAATGTAAACAACAGAGGCACTAGGAATGTGAATTCATCTTCATCAGTCTGAACCACTGACAATTTCAAAGAAATTCGTAGCCTGGCAGCGATGAGAGCAGAAGGGTGAAACAGATGCTAAAAATGCATGTTGGAAGAAACAAAACATTTGGAAGAGCAAAGCATCGAAAAGTGGGAGAGGGAGCGAGGGAGCGAGGGGTGAGTGAGCGAATACTGATTTCTGACGCGACAATTAGTTATGAGGTCAATAGTTCAACTCGATTCGCATACCTAAATGTGGCGGTTTCTCGAACTAGAACATGAAATCCGGTGTCAACGTGTGGCGTTTCTCCTCTAGGTATCTACCTCAGCGGGGCACCACTACTAACCCCAAAACGTCCGAGTTTTCGATACGTATGTCACTGTAACGCGTGTACGTGTGAGAGTGTATGTAAAGGAGAGAGAGAGAGCGAGAAAGCGAGAGAGAGCGAGAGAGAGCGCGAGAGAGAGCGAGAGCGTGAGCGAGAGAGAGCGAGAGCGAGAGAGAACGCGAGAGAGAGCGAGAGAGAGAGAGAGTGAGATGAACGACTAGGAAGAAAGGAACACTTGAATGTGCACGGTCCATGTCGCATTTGTTGAAGATATTCCCTGATGTGTGTTTAGCATTTATCGGAAAAACGAGACGATACCCATGAGAGCAACCGGCTGCTAGAATTCTCCCCAGACAGTGGCTTAATTCGGCCGAGGTATGTAAGTAGAGTAGAGAGTCCCCCACTTTCTCGCTTTGAACACTAGACCCTCCCAGCCAGCGACACTGCAAAGGCATCGTAGTTGCTTGTGAGTCGCAAGTAATACCAAAACATTTTAATCAATAAGAATATTAAGCATTACAACGATTTGCGTTAAATATTCATGGTGTAATTGGTCTGGGACCTTACTTCAAACGCATAATCAAAAGAACAAAAACGAAACGCAACCTTCCTTCTTTGGTAAGAGCACTGCGGTTCGGTGGCCACAACGGAAGAAAGACGGTGGTGGAGGTGGAGGTGGAGGTGGAGGTGGAGGTGGAGGTGGAGGTGGAGGTGGTGGTGGTGGTGGTGGTGGTGGTGGTGGTGGTGGTGGTGGTGGTGGCGGTGGCGGTGGCGGTGGCGGTGGCGGTGGCGGTGGCGGTGGCGGTGGCGGTGGCGGTGGCGGTGGCGGTGGCGGTGGTGGCGGCGGCGATGGCCGTGGCAGGGGCGCCCAGAGGAAATAAGAGACTTGTGCCTACAGCTACACGCCCCCCGCCCCTACAACGCAAAATTACACTCCTTCCCCCAACACAAACAAAATTCACTCTCCACGCAACAGAAATATCTAATTGCGTTTAATATGAATTAGAAGTTGTTTTTTTTTGTTTTTAATAAACAAAATGGGGCCGGAATGAAGTCGGAGTGTGGGCCAGCGGCCTACTCTCCCTGGGCACCCCTCGGCGGCGGCGGTGATGCAGCGCAGATTAACACGTGACGCGTTGCTTCGCGCTGCGCCGCGCCGCGCCGCCCGGGGCGCGAGCGGCGGCCGCCAGGAGATATGCAAATGCGCGCGGCGGGCGGCCGCCCCGCAGCACGGCGCCACGCCGCCCCGCACA
This sequence comes from Gryllus longicercus, assembly GCA_038098605.1. Lineage (NCBI taxonomy): Eukaryota > Metazoa > Arthropoda > Insecta > Orthoptera > Gryllidae > Gryllus > Gryllus longicercus. Next base: position 1,073,708 of record JAZDUA010000219.1, read on the forward strand.
TCGGCCTCGGCGGCGGAACATGCCGACGCAGCGCGCAGCTCCGTTCAAGAAGCGAAGGTCGGTGAAGACGTGCAGCGTGGAAACAACATGCTGGTTCAAACTGAACAACGAACTGAACCACTGCTTCTTCATACTGAACAGCATTGAAGAAACAATCTGAACACCAATGCAAAAACAAACTGATCAACTGCTTCTTCAAACTGAACAACTGCTTCTTCAAACTGAACAAGAATGCTGAAACAAACTGAACAACAGCTTCTTCAAACTGAACAACAATGCAGAAACAAACTGAACCACTGCTTCTTTAAAATGAACAGCAATGCAGAAAAAACAGAAAAACTGCTTCTTCAAACTGAACAACAATGCAGGAACAAACTGAACCACTGCTTCTTCAAACTGAACAACAATGCAGAAACAAACTGAACAACTGCTTCTTCAAACGGAACAACAATGCAGAAACAAACTGAACAACTGCTTCTTCAAACTGAACAAGAATGCAAAAACAAACTGAACCACTGCTTCTTTAAAATGAACAGCAATGCAGAAAAAACAGAAAAACTGCTCCTTCAAACTGAACAACAATGCAGGAACAAACTGAACCATTGCTTCTTCAAACTGAACAACAATGCAGAAACAAACTGAACAAGTAGTCCTTCAAACTAAACAACAATGCAGGAACAAACTGACAACTGCTTCTCCAAACGAAACAACAATGTCATACCTACAATAATGGAATACAATTAGTAAATTAATCAGGCGAAATGAAGTAAATTTCGTTGTGGGGAAAGCCTAGAGACCTTTACATTTCGTTATGCGGATCCTAAAGAGGAGTACAGTGAGAAGTCAAGTATTAGCTCATATGTTACTAGTGTGACCCGTGTTTGAATATGGTGCGATTTGTTAGGACTCGTACAGAACATTGCAGCAAGGTCGTCTAGAAAAGTTCTAGCGCAGAATATCAACATTCAGTTACAGAGGTACAAAAAATAGAGGTGTGTGGGAGTCACTTAAAAAAAAGGCGTATGAAGTTGGTGATGTGAAGTGCTATGTACAAAGCATACACAGGCTATCCGACTTGGAATGAAATATGCCGTCATCTAGGAAAATCTACATGCTTGGGTACAGCGGATCACGTACCCAAAATTAAAACGAGAATACAGAATACGGACGTTGGGAAATTTTCATTCACAAACCGAACTATTGGAGACTGGAACAGTTTGCCTGTAACAATCTTTCAACTCTTTCCTCGAAGCTTGAGAAAATCAAAAAATATTCTGCCAAAAATATTATTCTCAAAGATATTCATCCACAATTTGCGATACTCATTTGCAGAATTAATAATAAATCTAATCTAATATAATAATATTAGACTTCGTATCGATTTGGAGAGATATGCTATATGCTACTATGAAATTAAGTTCAGTTTATTCAAATAAAAAAATGATGAATCCAGTCAGTTTATATCACTATATATTTAGACGTTTCGATCTCAAATGCGATAGTGATATAAACTAACTGAAATGATCATTTCTTTTTTTGAATATTTGGTTTATCCAGTGATCCTTGAATTATTTAAGTTTAATTCTCTGTTTTTAACTATTTTTTAAATTAATATAACAAAAATATATTCCATACAGGTAAACTACGAGGAAATAGCCACTGTTGCTTCTAATAATGTTCAATTCGGGAGTCGTTTTCTAAAGTTAAGGTGCCCATGTTATAAAATCAGATCGTATTTCATATCGTTCTTTTTCCGACCTCAAGATGTTGCTTGGGACGCACTTTGAGGGATATCGCGTCAGCTTAAAAGAGACAGCTGAATCACGTAATCTGATAGCATTCAACGACTTTTTCATTGTCAGAATATATTTGGATATCTTATAGATTATCAAGATTCGTCTAGTCTTAATGAATTGTGGACCCAGCTTTTGAATAATTTAGCAATCTTTTGAACAATTTAGCATCCTTTTTTATCTCGATGAAAATAATATTGAGTTTTTTCCTCATGCCCTACTATAAGTGTGTGTTGTTACAATACATAATTTTCAATGTAATAAAATACACCTTAAAATAAAATGATTGTAAATTAACATTAGGTTCCAAAAGAAAACTTTTGGAGCACTGTTACTCCCTCACGGCCACTACAGTATTGACAAACATTGCAATGTACGTCAATATTCATTTCATGTTGTTCTTTTTTTTTACATATTTGTATTTGCAATCTCTTTTATCCGAACAATAGGCATATCTTTTCGCAAAGTACAATGACATATGAAGAAACTGGACATCCACAGTTCTTCATAGATTTATTTTCTGTAGTAAACCAATATAAATTTTTATAACATTATTAACATAGCATCACAATACAAATATGAAAATGTTTGTAATTGATCATATATCTTGCATTAGTGATCAAACCTACTTAAAAGATCCAGAGGGTGATATCTGCACAATATTGTTAACTCTTGGCTATTGTCTAGTAAGTTCAATGCTAGTTAATTTGGATGATTCTAAAGGCGTATGTGTTGGAAGTTCGTCACGCGTGCTCGCGCGAGTGTGTGTCAATGAACTTCCACTGCATGAACGTGCACGTCCACGTGCAAGTATGTGCGTGACCGCCTCCGCACGCGGTATTTCGTTTGCCCTCATGTCCTTTGTGTTTACGTTGAAGAGAATTCTGTTCCTGCGATCTGTCAATAGATAAGAGGAAAATTGTTCCGTTAAAATAGACTGCCAGTTTTGAAATGTGTTGCACAAAAACACATACGCACGCATTTATTTAGAGTATTAGAAAGAGAGACCAACATTTAAAGCTAGGAACACCGATGTCCAGTGTGTTACCAAGGTGTAGCAGGGGAAAATGGAACAGTCAGCTTACATTTTAATTCTATTACTGGGAAACACTCTATGGAGTATCCTCGACATTCGCAGCTCAGAGAACAAGTTGTAATTTCAGACCTCAAAAACATTTGTAAATACATTAGAAGAACAAATATAAATAAAATTCAGTGTTACAACATTTCAATCAGGTGTTATATAATACCGAACATACCTAACCATAAAGATGGTATGTTGAGAAAAAAAATAACCCATTTAGAAATTTGATTGAGGGTAGGTGTTTTGCTTTTTACATCGAAACATATAAAGTACACTGAGAATTGAGTTCTCACTCAAAGAGTTTAGTGATTCATAAACAAAAATGAAAATATAATAACTTTGTCTACTCAAAAATTGCGCGCATAAAATCATGCGGCCTTTTGGACCGTGGAAAATAACTGGCAACCGCCCGCCCCATGCGCCTTCTCCAGGGTTAAGCGGACTGAGGTGACTCAGGGCATTATCTCACGTCATTGCAGTAACTCTGATCGAGAGCTCCTAGGTTCGAGTCCCAAAGATGGGTGGGTTTTCGATACTAACAACGTAGCTATGCCAAATTCAGCCGCTGTCTGGAGAATCCTAGCGGCCTTCTGCTCTGGTCGATAGCTTTCTGCGATTTCTATTATTAACACTAGGCGAATGCCGGTGCAGTACCCCAACAAATGGTTCAAGAACCGCGGTCTAAATTTTGTTCCTCCTTGTCCTCTTCTGAGCACACACACACGTACATGCACTACAATATGACATACGTGTAGAGCTTAGAGCATGTCCTGATAGGAGATACCTGGTCCATGACTGATAGGAGATACCTGGTTAGGGAAAACTCGCAAGCCAACGTGTAGGTCCACGCATATTCAGTCACCTAGCGGGGCAAGATTACAGCCCCCTCGCTCGATAAAACATGAACTACACTTGTGGAACTAATGATCATAGCAGTCGAAGTGTACAGAAACACTAATGAATCAATCAATACTTACATCTAGCCAATGCTAATGATGCATATTGGATGACATTTTAATTACAAAATTGTATTATTCTTATAAAACTCAATGAGCCTATGGAGTTTATTAAAGAAGTTCGTCTGCAATTAACTTTTATAATATATTTTTGCTACGATTTGTCATCCATAACGTACATTTCCAGATTTTACTAACATCTTCAATAATTTTATGTAAATGTCCAGACTTTAACGTTTAGCACAAAAAAGGTATTGAAAAGACAATTTATTAATCTAACATGAGATTTATTAGTTTTCCAAATTATTTAGTCCCGAAGTCAATTCTTGCCACTCTCTCTTTCATCACTATTGCTTTGCATTAACAAATGAATAGGTATTTACATTCTGTCAAAAGTTGTACATGCTTTTGTTTGCTAGGTCGTTAATCGCATTTAATCTTGATTAAAATATTAAAGTTGAGGCACCACGAATCACCTCATAACAACGTATGGATCATATATGAAGTTTCTAATGGAGTGAATATAAAATGAAAGAAACAATTTGTAAAATGAGATAACGATTTGAGTAAAACAATCAATGTATTCAAACAGCGAACTTTCATTTGCACGCCTTTAGGTTTATCCGCTTTCAGTACGTATTGTGTTTCTTTTTTTTCTTTTCCAAAGGACAAGCACTGCCCCCCGATTTCTCGACGGAGCCTCGGCCACCTGCCGTGGAGGAAAGTGGCGGGGCGGGGAGGGGAAGGAAGGGGAGGGAAGGAGAGGGGAGGGGAGGGGAGGGGCGATCAGTGTGGGAGGATCCACGGGGCTGTGCGGGCGGCGTGAGCGCCGCAGTCTGAGCCAAGCCGCTTAACGGCCGCCCACACCACACAGGGACCACACAGAGCCAGGGACACAGTTGGCGAAGCGCTCCTCAAGTGGCACAAAAATATATGAAAATAAATAAATCAAAATAAATAAAACACAATTACGTAAATAAGTAAAAGATGAAAGGGTAAAGTAGTAAAGGAGTAAGTGAGTACAGTAACAAGGTACATAAGTAAGAAAATAAATGTTTGTTTTTCTCCTCCAAACTGCACGTGTGTTTGAGGGGGTTTCTTCCTTCCGGCAATTTCCTAGCAGGGCACCCCCCCCCCACAGCTGAGACAAGTTTTCAGCTACCAAGTCGTAGCTCTCATAGTGTCGCATTTCATTCGATGTGTGTGTGTGTGTGTGTAGCTGGCTGGGTGGGTGGGTGGGTGGGTGTGCACGGTAGAAAATTAGGGCTAGGAAGAGGGAGGCAAGTTTGCATTTGGTCCCACGTCAGTTTGCTTGGATACAGCTCCAGCATTGGCCTGATATAAAACCGAGCAAAACTGACACGATGAGAAAAGTCCCCGCTCAACGTAACTGCAAATACAACGATTATGCTGTCTCTGAACTAAATCACCCGGTACGATGATCGCAAAAAACGACTTCGGAGATGGAAATAACGATAGCACTATAAAGAAGTAATAATGACACCGAATATCAGTGCTAATTTGGTTGTAGAAGCAATGAATTGTGAGAAAGCAAAAACTGGAACGAGTGCTGCAGATGACAGCAACGAATGCGGAGTGCTTGACGGTCTTGTTTAGAAGAGTCGAAAGGAGGACGCCCCTGGCAACGAGAGGGAGGCTTGGGCGGGGTTTGGGCGGGGATTGGGCGAGGATTGGGCGGGGATTGGGTTGGGATTGGGCAGGGATTGGGCGAGGATTGGGCGGGGATTGGGTTGGGATTGGGCAGGGATTGGGCGAGGATTGGGCGGAGATTGGGCGGAGATTGGGCGGAGATTGGGCGGAGATTGGGCGGAGATTGGGCGGAGATTAGGTGGGGATTGGGCGGGGCTTGGGCGGCGCTTGGACGGCGTTTGGGCGGGGAAAAAGCGGGGATGGGCGGGGACTGGGAGGGGAATGGGCGGGGACTGGGAGGGGAATGGGCGAGGCCTGGGCGAGGCCTGGGCGGGGCCTGGGCGGGGACTGGGCGGGGCTTGGGCGGGGTTGGGCGGGATCGCGGCGCGACGGTGCGCGGAGACGGAGCGAGCGTGGGGTGCTCTGTAATCCAGTGACGATCTCCGGGGATTAGGGGGCGCGCGGCCGGGGCTATCTGGCCGGGCGAGAACCTCCGCCACCGCCAACCTCCACCACCGCCTCCGCTACTACCAACATCACCTCCACCGCCCCACCGCCGCGGTCTAACCGCTACACCAGGGGTCAGCCCAACTGAGCCACATACGAGAAGTATCGTGTAAAATCTAATACACAAAAGACAATGTTTGTTTGTTTTTTGTTCTTGCTTAATGCACCGCCGTACCGTTTATCCCATTGCGATAAAACTTTGTCAACTTATTGGAAGAATGTAGGAATAGTACAATGGGAATGTGCATATGCCTGCGCACATACACAAGCGTTGATGTGATTTTATGTAGACTCAAGGGCGCTTTACACCACGGCGCTCTCTACACAGCCCACCGCACACTTAAGTACGATTATTAAGACGTGTTCATTACGTATTATGCACCTTCCATTGTGAAAATTTCTCCCGAGAGGAACAGAGAAAGAAAGAGACGCAGAGATAGATAGATATATAGATAGAGAGAGAGAGAGAGGGAAAGAGAGAGAGAGAGAGGGAAACAAGCAGAAACAGAGAGAGACAAATAAAGAGAAGGAAAGACACGGAAAGAGAGAGACGGAACCACATTCACGAGAAAGACTTTCGACTATTTGCAGAGTATAGCGTAAAACTTGGTTAACGATCACGTGACTTGTAGCATGTGAAGTGTAATACAGTGCAATTGCAAAACATTGCCGGGTCCACTAGTGTTATATATGAATTAAATAGCCTGCTAATCCTATCCACAATAAACACAAGTTGCTTCTACTATTGCAGCTTCTCGGTAATTATTTGCCTCCCCCTCCCACAATCGCTACACTACTACTACAGCTATCACAATGCCCGAATAGCGATTTCCACCTCCTCTTCAAGCATTTTCATTCATTTTAACATCATCGCATCACCTCTAGTATGCCGTCAGCGCCATCCAGCTCCCCATCACCGCGTTTTCCATCACCGCGTATGTTTACCCATTAAGCAGCGGTGCCCCCAGAAGTGAAAGAAACCGAATGATTTAGCGAGTACAGTGGTGACGAAGGCTGGAAAGGTGACGAAGGGTTAGTCGATATCTCAAGGTGGGTCAAAATGGCAGGACTAGCACGCGTAAAATATTTCGTTATTGTCATTACTACCAGAAACAGAAAAAGCGCTGTATATAAATAAAAATTGAAGGGTTTTTTAAAAGACGCAATATAGTCCAAATGGGAGATTTTTCGAAAGGCACAAAAAGCTTCATAGCGTATATGTTCAAAATATTGAATTAATGCTTTTCCCCCACCTGATATCTTTGAACGCTCGGTTGTCCAACTGGCAGCCCGCGGGACATATGAATTGAATTGAATTGATGCCTTATTTTACATGGCGAGACTCAGACCATGAGGCCTGCTCTTCCGTCTGACCACGCAAATTTCGCTACGCTCCTTTCCTATAGGTATTTCTTGAGCGAGAAATAGGCGTTTTCAATTTAGCTCAGAGGCGTCATTTAGTCTTGAGGATCTTTTACATGCACGTAGATTTATTGACATGGGACAGCTGGCTTTACTTCCCCTCCGAAGGAAGGCATACGAAGGATTTTTTGCGCCCTTAAAAATCCACGGCTTCAATTGGCTTTGAACCCGCCAACTTGGGTACAACAGTCCGGTACGCTCACCGTTACACCATCGCCGTGCGCACATATGCGACCGGCGGTGCCATTCATTGTGGCCCGCGAAAGGTTATTATTTAAAAGTGAAAGCCTGTTTCATCCATGTCGGACGAAAACATTTTGCGCCTAACGCACGCGCCTGTCCGGGATCAAACCCACCTCTAATATCAAAATTGGGTAAGTTTAGATCTAAGGACATTTTCTAATGAATTCAGAAATTCAAAATCATCCCAGTGGCTTTCATGGCGTTATACATGGCACAGCCCATTATCAGGCATGCCCCCCCCCCTAATTAATAACAGGTTTCAGTTGTCACTCTAGAGGCCTTGGATGTTGGGCACCCCTGTTTAAATGTGTTTGGTACTTGCAAAGAGGAAATGTCCCAACAGATATAGCCAGTTATAGGGAATAATTTGGTGAAATATCTAAAAATATGGCTATTTGGACTTGTTTGGTTCTTGTAAGAAACTACCTAAAATAAAAAATACCATATCATTATGATTTGTGTATTTCTCGATTTAAAGGGGAAGTAGTTGTGTATTACACTTTTTCAAGATTTTTTATGCCACTTGCAGCACATTTGGCGTTTCATAAACTGCATAACTGTGCTTTACAACAGTTTTCATTCAGTTTTAAAATTTTCATGTTAGTTATTGAAGTAAGTATCACGAATATTCCCAATATTTACATAACATAGTGTTTTTTAATATCAGCTTCTGCTTTTTATTAAAAACCCAATTGCATAACCAAGCCATCTTGAGGCCTTTCCACACACGTTGTTGGCGTGTTGATATTTGTAAGAGTAAAAGTGTAATGTATAACCACGTTAAATCTTCCTTTGAAAGCATTTATCTTCATATCTCTATTATTTTTACGTATTATTTTATTCAAACTCCTATGTTGAATTAAAAAACGAACTATTTTCTCGCGCAAATTGGTAACATTCTCTCAACGAGCATTTTTAAAGCATTTTCAGAATACTCCGTTACTTGCGTAAGATTAACTTCTTTGTGTGCACCGAGTGAGGCGGTTGGTAGCACTGTGGCGGCGCACGCGATGCGGTCCCGGGGCTGAGGGATCAGCGACGCTCCGCAGAGGCGCTGGCGGATAATGCGAATGTTAACAGAGCCGTGACGTCACGAGCGGCGAGAATTGGAGGAAGAAGGGATAGCGAACCACAAGATGGTTGCAAGAGGTATGCTGCTGTGGGGGATGGTTCTGTACTATTACTATTATTATTATTATTATTATTATTATTATTATTATTATTATTATTATTATTATTATTATTATTATTGATTACTGATTTCATTGACCATTTGCCATTATTTTCATTAAATGTCTATTGGTGATGTAATGTACATGGAGTTTCTTATATTTCCAAATAAATTATGTGTTATTTTATTTCTATAGTAAACCCGCCATAGGGAGAAAGAAGTACATTTTTTCTAAGAGGAAACGTGCTTGGTGAACGATGATCAATTGACTGAAAACTCTAAGTAACATAATTATTGTTGGTGAGAGGGAAGTCGATCGGGCTAATGAGCTGGTTTATTGAATTTGAATTTGTTGAATTCTGCTGATAGATTATAATTATACTGATATCGCCGAACAAATGATAAGCATTAAAGTTATTTTAAAATATTACTGTTGTTACAAAGGTGTTTGCTGATGACTTAATTTTATGCTTCCATAAATATAAATTCCTACTTATATTGCAATAAAAAAGCTATTTGAGGCTCGGGAAAAGAGAAAAGCTCGAGAGGCTCGAAAAAAGGGCTCTGAGAAAATGAGAAGAAATAATATAAATGAATCTAAGACACGCGTATAGGCAACGCTCATCACTGCAACACACTCCTGCCCTGCGGGTTGCAGATTCAGACAGTAGACGCCAGAACGCAATCGTTTGTCGTTGCCGAACACTTTTTTTTTTTCTCAACACAAAGAACAAGCTAGAAATATTATGTGATACTGCTCACAATCGGTAACGATACTTTTTTTAATATTTTTAAGAAATCAAAACTTTTTCTGAAAAACTTGTTTGCCTGAAATGCATTAAATTGTGTACGAACTGCATGGTGAAATATATTTCTAGTATGTTACGTTCCTTTTCCAAAACGTAACAATACTGATTTGCCACTTATCGAAATAAGACATTGCAATCACGAGTATAAATTAAATATACATATACGATCGAAGGATTAGTGAAATATAAATATTAAAACAATTTAATTTTATTTATTAGTTTAATTTTTAAACTCAACAATTTATGAAGATAAAAACAATATTTCAAAATTAATTTCTTAATAAAGTAAAATATGTAAAGACAATTTAAACTTTTGGGAAATTAAATAATCCTATCAATAAGTATTTATAAGAAAAGAGGATGAATACATTGGGAAATATTTTATACTTTTTCCTAAATATTATTTGTACTCAGACTAATTTTTTTAAGATTTAGATGAGATAAAATACATGTACTAACTAAAAACAACTCTCACTTATCGATTAGGAAGTATATAGTCTTCAACGGGATTCCAACGTTAACTTCTCTGCCAAGTTTTTATTATTATTATTTTTTTTTTTTTTCAGAAGCAGCCTTAAAGCAGAAATCTCGTTAGGAAGGGCCGCAGTCTCATATACAAAAGAATGTCTCTCTCAAGAAATTTATTACAAAAAGGCAACACAAGAGCTCCATTAATGAAGCCAACTGGGCTAAATAATCATCCGTTTTGGTACAATTTAACGAAGATAGTTCGTAAAATAGACAATACTATGTTTGACTGCAAATAATTAGAGAAATGGTTCCACATCAATGGCTATACTCGGGATTAACACCGATCTAATGAAAATTTACAGTTTTTGGCGCGTTTCACTTTTCTTCTACACTGATGAAAATGTGAGATTTGTATTTACAAGCAGTACATTCACTAACATCAACAGTGTATTCAATATCCCTACAGCAATCTCATTCTATCAAAGTAATGATCTTGTGTACATTCATCTCCTTTACCACAATTATTATATTTCGGAATACTTTCATCAAAACAGTTGCAGCTTCTACATATGTTCTTATGTAGTCATATTTCTCATAATAGATTAAATCAATCTAAATATCCTATGTCTTCTTGCTAGATCATTGCCACTTCCGTTGTGGCCGTGCCAATTATTGTACTTCTAAAAAGATTGAATCGCTACTGTGATCGAAAATTACTGTTGATTTAAGTTATCTTGTTTCTTCAGTTATTGAACGCATGTTTGTACTTGACGGTATCCATCTCGCCATCACGATTTTTATTGGGACAGTTCTGTCCTGCCAAACTTGGTCATATCGGAGCTAAGGACATTATTTGTGAATCACTAGTTCCTCCCTCCCATTGCCTTATTCTTATCAATTCTACAATTACACACTTCTCTCCGGACTCTTCTCTTCGCCGGACATTGATTTCATCGTATTTGCTGCCATTAGTATGACCTTCAAAAACGACCGGTTTCCAGAAGCCTGAGTAATGATAGACTTGACTGTGTAACTGCGACAGTGCGCATTTGTAACGAAAAGCAGTCATTTGAGAAGAACCAAACCAGTCCTTATACCTTAATAACGGCGATCAGGCAACTTTGACAATTGTACTGCCGCATTCGATTATCTCAATCTTCGCGTTTGCTGTCAGATTCTAAATAATTATTGGATACGCTTCTATTACCTCCTTTACATTTCTTGAGCATCACCAACTCACTAAATCAATGACACTTATTCTAACTTCACAGTTATCAATTAGCACCGCTCGGATACATCTGGTTTCGGATTGTGGGTTTCCTCTCTTCCAGTGTCCGTGCATTGCATGGATAGCCACAGCGCCGGCAGCTTTGTCAGCCATCACCACCAGGACACACATCCGAGCGCCGCCCGCGCCCAAGCACACGCCAACCCCCCCGCCCCCGGCGGTCGCCCCCCTGCGCGGGAAGAGAGGGTCCAATGAGCGCGCGGGAGGCAGCGTGATTACGGGGCTGAATTATAGATGGCGGCCTCTACCCCCACCGCAACCCGCCCCGTCCCGCCTCGCCCCGCTCCGCCCCGCGTTGCCCGCACCGCCCAGCATCATGCCACTCCGCGTCGCACCGCAGCCTCATAAGCCCCCCTCCCGCGCCTCTCCCGCTCCCCTCGCCCCTTACGCCGCCCCCGCGCCCCTGTCGCCACCCCTTTGCCACCTAGCCATCCCCCACGCCCTCGCCGGCCCTCGCCACCCCTCCGCACACCCCTTGCCACCCACATCGCTTCCCCACCCCCTTCCGATACGTCCTACACCCCCCTCTACGTCTCATAAGCCCTCCGCCTTCATCACCACTCACCGCCCCCCACCTGCCTCCCTCTCTTGCCGCCCTGACGCCCCTCTCACCACTCGCCACCCCTCCTCCCGCCTCACCACGCCACCCCCCATCGCCACCCCCTCTCAACGCCTTCCTCACGCCACCCCTACCTCTCGCCTCCCACACACTACCCCCTCCCCGCCACCCACGTCGCCTCCCGCACCCCCTTCCGATACGTCCTACAACCCCCTCTACGCCTCCTAAGCCCCTCCGTCTTTATCACCACTCTCGCCCACCACCCTTCTCGTCTTACCCACGCCACACCATCGCCACCCCCTCGGCACCCCCTCGCCAACCCCCTCACCACCATCTTTCCTCGTTTTCCCTACGCCACGCCCACCTATATCCTCCCCGCTCCACCCCCTCCTCGCCACTCACGTCGCCTCCCGCACCCCCCTTCCAATCCACGCACGTTTCCCCCCTTTCCACACACCTTTCCGCCTTATGCTCACCCATCTCCTCACTCCTCTCCTCCAAAGCTTTCCTTCCACCTCCCTCCCCCTTCCAGCTCACACAACCCCTTGGGTCTCCTCCCCTCCCGAGCCTCCCGCCCCCCTCCTCGACTTGCCCCGCCCACGCAGCGCCACGAGCCGCCCGCACCGCCGCTCTCCGTGCGGTGGCTCAGCCGCGGTCAGTGAGCCGCGGGCGGATGAGAGGGGGGCGGGGCATCTGCGGTCGGGTGCGCCGGCAGGTGTGATGCGGCCGCGGCCGACCGAGCTCCTGCCGGGGCGGAGCGGGGCGGGGCAGGGCGGGGCGGGGGCGGGGCGGGGCGGGGAACAGAGTCTCCATTAGCCGGCTCGCTCTCTTGACGCCGCCGCCGCCGCCGCCGCCGGCCACGGCCCGAGCCCGCCACGAGCAGTCAGACACCTACGCAAACACGCTGCGCGCGATCCCCCACTCTCATCCACGTGCGTTGCTTTCTGCTCCCCGCCAGAAGTCACTTGCGCGTGTGGTGGATGTGATGTGTGCGCTTTGGTGCGCACTGCGCCTGGCGCGTTTCGACTGTTTTCGCGTTTCCCTCCTTCGCTCCTTCGCCTCCTTTCCTCCTTTGCTTCCTTTACTCTTCTGTGACCACCACATTTGCGATTCGCGGTATACGTTACTTATTTACACTGGGCTTACAGTTATACAGCGCTATACAATTATAATACTTACAAAATTATAACTTTAAATGTGCGTGACATGTAATTTAATTGAAAAATCTATCTAATATTGGGTAAATGAGGGGAAAATAGCATAGAAAAGCATCGTCGGTAGGCGGAGCACGAATAAATGATGTGATGCGAGTCGTATCCCATTAGGCTAGCTGTACAAACAAAATTAATGTATTATATATTCTAGACGGGATGGAATATTCCTTATAATCTCCTAGCTTACAGATAGCGTCGCACTAGTAACGGGAAACGACACTGCAAGATTAACGAACGTCATTCTGTTCCGCCAGTATTTACTACGATTAACATTAAAGTGCTCTTGACTTTCACCTTTGATGTAGTTTCAAAACTCGATAAGTATCAAGTAATCACATAATCCAATTATACATGATTTCATTAAAATAAAATGTTTCAGATAATTGTTTTTTCTCTTTACTTAATATCTTTCAACGCCTGTTCCCTTAGAAGTTCATTCTCTATGGATTATCCCTCACAAGCTGCGTGTTGGCTAGCGAACTATTGGTTGTGGTGAGTTTTCGTTGTCATTTACAATGAAATGTTTATATGAGACACCATTGCCAACAATATTGTTTATTATACGAGAATCTTTTGATGGATTAGCCATCATTAGTTTTCTTATGGTAATGATTATGGCTAAGCTATTGAAAGCTACTCTAATAATAAACAACATTGTTGGCAATGACGACTCATATAATTAGTTCATTTGAAGATTTCCACTTTCCCTCTTCACGGCGCAGCGTACCGCGTAGTCTTGCTCTCTCCCCTTTACCAGCCAACGCTCTCCCTTCGCCACATACCCTGGCTTACTGGGGCACCGCGACTCCCCCCGTCTTCCTCGCCCCCGCCACCGCCTCTCCTCAAGGTGGGGGGAGGGTCGCTCCGGTTCCCCGGTGCTCCACTTTCAACCCCAGGCTCCCACTCCCCCACCCAGGCCTCGTGCTCCCCGGGTTTTTATTCGTCGCGTCCCGCTCCGGGATACAGATGCGGCGCGGGCCTCCAGCGCCCACGTGGATTTTTCGCCGGGCGGCCACCACTTTGTTACTTCTGGCGGGCGCCGCTAGACAGCGCCCGTTCATCCCCTTCGTTTCCCCTCTCGCCCCCAACCGCTTCTTTCTCCTTCCCCTTCCATCGTCCACGGACGGCGCCGTCCGCCTGGGGGTTTTATTACGGCCCGCGGCGGCGGCGGCCGAGCGTGCAGATGCGTGATATTTTAGATAAATTTTATATCAGCCTCATTTTGGGCGCTCGAACCCTCGACTCCTCCCTCTTCGGGACTCCCCTCCACTTCCATCAGCGTCCGTCGCGCGCACAGGCGGCGGCACACACGCCCACTCGCCAGTAGAGTGGACGATAAACTGCTCGTCCGGCTGATGGATGATTTTGTATCCGCGTCCCCGCTCCTGCCCGCTGTTTACGAGGACGCGGGTGCGAAATGATATCGTATCGACGTGGGGTGGGAGCCTGCGAGTTGGAGTGGCGCGGGCGCATAGCGGGATGTTTGAGGGCTTGGTGGGCTGGGAGATGCTCGTCTGGGCGGGGCGGAGCGGGGCGGAGCGGGGCGGAGTGGGGCGGAGTGGGGCGGAGTGGGGCGGAGTGGGGCGGAGCAGGACGGAACGAAGCGGGGCGGAGCGGAGTGGAGTGGGGCGGAGCGAAGCGGGGCGGAGCGGAGCGGAGTGGGGCGGAGCGGAGCGGAGTGGGGCGGAGCGGGGCGGAGCGGGGCGGAGCGGGGCGGAGCGGGGCGGAGCGGGGCGGAGCGGGGCGGAGCGGGGCGGAGCGGGGCGGAGCGGGGCGGGGCGGAGCGGGGCGGAGCGGGGCGGAGCGGGGCGGAGCGGGGCGGAGCGGGGCGGAGCGGGGCGGAGCGGGGCGGAGCGGGGCGGAGTAGGCGGGGCATAGGGAAGAGGGTGGGGTGAACGGGGTAGAAAGAGGAAGGACAAGACGAGACAGAACTCGGTAACGAGGGAAATGAAAGGCCGAGGAGGGGGGGGGGGCGAGAAGGGATGCGATGTAGAACGATGCACTGGAGGGGGCGTACGGTGCCGGTTGCAAACCACGTGACGCGAGTGTGCATACGAAAGCGCGTGCAGGCAGGTGTTCGCATAGCAAGTGCGCGGCGCGAAATGCGATGGCTTTATTTAAACGCAGCCCTGCATTTAAATAGCTGTCCGTTTTGCACCTGGCGTAAAATGCAATGAGCGTCGCGCCGTAACTGGGAGGGGAAAATCTCGGAGGTGCGAAACGGTGTTTTATGCTCACCTTTAGTATCCGCAGGGCTACCATTTATTCATTTCATATCTGAAAGTATTGTACGCCGTGTAATAAAATAAATGCAAGAAGAAAACGTGAAAAATCTCATAGTAAAAGTAAATGTAGTGTATTTTAGACTATTTAAAATACGCAAGAACTCATGAAACAAGTTCAAAGAAAGTCATTAAATTCCCTTACAAAACTGAATATTAATCCACACGTAGCTAGTGGATAATACGCGAATGAAATTATACTTATTATGTTGAATCTAATTACGAAACAATTACCTAAAAATACGTTAGCTGTAAAATAGAGCAGACTTCATCCCTTTCCCGCTACGCCAAATAAAACTGCAGTCTATAAAATCCTTCATTGGATCCTCTAGTAAGATCGACGGTAATAGTGAGGGATGAAGGAACGCTTTGAACTGCAAGTTGGGGCGATATTTGGAAGAAGATAACGGTATAAAACACCAATAAAAATGCGGTGTAGGAGGTTTTCCTAATCCTCGAGCAAATGCTGAGATGGCCTCTTGTTTTGCTTCTGGAAATAAATGTAACTTCAAATAAAACTTGTCCCTATAGCACGTCGCACACAGTTTTTAACTGTTTTTGATGTAAATAAACAAACAGGTAGTAAGGGATGAAGGAAACGAAAGAAGTGAAAAAAGAATGCCTAATGAAGATAATCATATACATGAACATACTGATGAAGCTCGAAAGGTAACATTCAAGTACGTAATACCAAATGTAGTTGACTAAAAAATGCGTTGTTCATATACGAAAATGAAAGCTAGAGTTTGTGGAGAAAAGAAGATATGAAAAGAAGGAGTTGATGAAGTAATTCGATAGCAAGTAGCAATAGTTACATATTTAAACCAGGAAAGAAGAGCTCGAGAGAAAGGTAAATGAAAGAAAATGGACATTGGTTAATTTAAAGAATAAAGAGATAAATGTATTGCTACAAAGAAAAAAAACTGACGCGATGTAAAATGAGATTAACACGACAGGGAAAGAAAAGGGTGAGTAGACGAGTGTGGAATGACGGGCCATCGAGGTTGAAGAGGGCGAAATGAGGTCGGCACAATGTGCAGGGGACTCCGCCCTTAGTGGGGATGTCGTGGTCAGAGGGAGAGCGGCGGCGGCGGTGAAGAGGGCCCAACGGTCGCCCTCCCCCCTCTCCCTCCTCCCGCAGGGTGATTTGCTCGAAACGCGCGAAAAACGCTCCCGTATCGCCCGGGCCAATTACTCGACGCAGCGATCGATGCATCAGACCGACGGCGGTGATTCCCGACCCTCAGCCTTTCTCGCAGCCACCCCTGCGCTGCCCTCGCCGCCGCCCTGACCGCCGGCCCCGCCGCCAGCCCACGTGCTACCCCCACCGCTCTCACCGTCGCCCCCGCCACTTACTCAGGCACCATCGCCGCCGCTGCTCTGGACCTCGCCGTCAGCCCACGTACTACCGCTGCCACCCCCACCGCCCTCGCCGTCGTTCCCGCCAACTACCCACGTACCATCGCCGCCGCTGCTCTCGACCTCGCCGTCAGCCCACGTACTACCGCTGCCACCCCCACCGCCCTCGCCATCGGCCACGCCACCTACCCAGGTACCATCGGCGCCGTTGTTCTCAACCTCGCCGCCAACCCAGGTCCCACAGCCGTCACCCCCCTCGCCCTACCCATTCCCACGCCGCCCTCGCCACCGTCGCCGCCCTCGCCACCGTCGCCGCCCTCGCCACCGTCGCCGCCCTCGCCACCGTCGCCGCCCTCGCCACCGTCGCCGCCCTCGCCACCACCGCCGCCCTCGCCACCACCGCCGCCCTCGCCACCATCGCCGCCCTCGCCACCACCGCCGCCCTCGCCACCACCGCCGCCCTCGCCACCACCGCCGCCCTCGCCACCACCGCCGCCCTCGCCAATGCCCTCGCCACCGCCGCCCTCGCCAATGCCCTCGCCACCGCCGCCGCCCTCGCCACCACCGCCGCCCTCGCCACCGCCGCCGCCCTCGCCACCACCGCCGCCCTCGCCACCACCGCCGCCCTCGCCACCATCGCCGCCCTCGCCACCACCGCCGCCCTCGCCACCACCGCCGCCCTCGCCACCACCGCCGCCCTCGCCAATGCCCTCGCCACCGCCGCCGCCCTCGCCACCACCGCCGCCCTCGCCACCGCCGCCGCCCTCGCCACCGTCGCCGCCCTCGCCACCGTCGCCGCCCTCGCCACCGTCGCCGCCCTCGCCACCGTCGCCGCCCTCGCCACCACCGCCGCCCTCGCCACCACCGCCGCCCTCGCCACCATCGCCGCCCTCGCCACCACCGCCGCCCTCGCCACCACCGCCGCCCTCGCCACCACCGCCGCCCTCGCCACCACCGCCGCCCTCGCCACCACCGCCGCCCTCGCCAATGCCCTCGCCATCACCGCCGCCCTCGCCACCACCGCCGCCCTCGCCAATGCCCTCGCCACCACCGCCGCCCTCGCCACCACCGCCGCCCTCGCCACCGCCCCTACTCCTGGTGTCTCCGCTTCTGATGCTTCCTCCACACTCCCCGCCCTCGCCCTTCCTCCACTCCACCGCGCCGCCCTCACCACTCTCGGTGTCCGCGCTCTCAAAAATCCCCAACTTCCTCTCTCCGCTCTCGACACGTTTCTCGCTCTCGCTCTTAATTTGGTCGACATGCTCGTTTCTCCGGCGCGCTATTCTCTCCGCATCCACTTCCATCTCCACACCTCCTCTCTTCTGCAGCGTCTACCGTCGTCATTCCGATTGCAACCCCAGTCCCGCGTCTGTCTCTCCCGCACTCCCTTCCTTCCACCGCCACGTCACCTTCTCTCTTTCCATTCGATTCCGCCATCGCCCCAGTCCCGGCAGCCCCATCCCTTTCGCTGGCCGCTCTCATTCCCTCACAATGCCCTTACTTGCCCTCTTTCTCCCTTTGTCCGAGCAAAAAACCGCTGATTGTTCTCAAGAATAATAGACTCGGATTGAAGGAAGATCAGATAATTATTTGTAGAAAAAAGTCGCTTCGTAGTGACAAAGCTACAGAGATGGCTACCTCTGCACCATGAGAGACGTCCGGCTATGACGAATGATTCGTTTTAATTTTTGTTCTATAAATGTGGCCATACTCATCTGTGCAATTGTATATGAGTATCTTCGTTTCGTTTCAATAGAGAATAAAACAGTAACATTAACACAATTGCATTAAAAGGAAAGGGTTGGATGAAACCATTATAACTTCAGAACAAAGAAAAATGGAAGGTATAAAGTAGAATAACAGGCATTAATACATAACGTCGTATATAACTTCTCACAAAACATTTTATTCTCCTTCAATTCTTTTGTATTAATATATAACATTTTAAAATAATATATGGAAGTAATTTTGATTGCACGTTCTCGTACTCTTACAGTTTCAACTAATATACATTGACAAAAATATTCCCACATTTGTGTAGATCACGTTATATACCATTAAACATAACCTGAAAAAACTCCGTAACTCCCTCTAAGTCTATGTACATGAATTGCAACTTGTCAATATAGTATGTGATATTTAACAAAGCATTGTTGAAATACTGAATAACTAAACAACAACAATTTGTGCATTAAGAAGGCCCTACATGTGAGAGTTTACAATGATCTTAGTATAACCATAGCCAATAAGTAGTTTCAGCACAACTTCATAGAACGAGAGATTTCCCCCTTCTCATTTTACAACTTGGGTCTCTGCGCCGTAAATGAATTTGAATAATGAAATACATATTAAAAACGCGCTAATGAAACATATTTTGAGAAGTTATACATTTCTATAAATTGAGCAATATCTTCAGATGGACGTACCAGTATTGAAAAGAATCGTAAATGTTCTGATAAGAACGGTCTAAGATTAAATCATTATTTTACTCCCCACAAAACCTACGAGTATTGGCTATACATCAAACTCAAAATTCTTTGTAGTACTTCAAGAGAATAGAAGTTCTTTCGTTTACAATTTCAATACAATACAATTACAATATTGACAATCGTTATGGTCTTACAGAATAATAATTTGCATCATAAAGAAACATTGAAGCCAACAAAAAAGAGTCGAATGAAACAACATAGTTATTTAACTCTTTAAGTTAGCTGTTATGCATAAAGAACTGCACAGATGGTTGCCATAAACTTCAAATCTCACTGGAAATATAGAGAGCCATGAAGATGAGTATTTATTTGTAGGTTAGTTATGTATCTTCATATGTCAGTAAATGGGAAATTACCATTGCAAATTGGAAATAATACAGAAGTGTAATTGTTTAAATGCATACTCGAAATTAGCCTAGAAATAATTGCAGATCCATCAGTTCAGCAAACAAATTGCATTTTTCAGATATTTACTGAGTTTCTCGCGACAGTTACCACACTTAGGGATTTTCATAATTATATTATTACAACCAACACAGATTTTAAGGAATATTGATATAAAGAGTACAAAATTTTCAACGTCTATACCCACTGTACGCTTATAAATTCAGCTATACAAAAGTAGTTACTATTTAGAGTTGAATGCACATTTATAATTAATAGTACTAGTACATAGAGTGACGAGAGTCTGCAGAAAAAAAACAATATAATATAATTCGTATTCGGGAAACGTAGTTTGAAATTTTAAGTAACATTTCCTATCCTAGGCCAAATCAATTCCGAACTCACTGAAATGATCCGTAAGAGTTATTAAAATTTTAAAAAAAATCGCAATGCCGTCAAAAAATTTGACGTAAGAGATTTCAGCGGTGCTCCCGTGTTCGTTATGGAAGCAGCATACAAAGAATGCAGCGCATCTGCGTGTGCATATCGATTCCCCTATTAACGAGATATCCGAGCACTTTTGAATCGGGGAGGGAACTAATTGGGCCGCCCTTACGCCGCCACCGGCGACCTCTACCTACTACGCCCGCACCAGGCGCGTCGCCCCCACGCTACTCGCGAGAAGAACCACTACCCCGGTTTTTAATTGGAAGGTACTTTCATTAAAACGTGTTTTTTTTCGAAACGGGGTAAGCAACGCATGACGCTGCCACGCACACAGCCCGGCGGAGGTCAAGCGTGCACAAAGTCAAAATTTTAAATTACGTCTGGGGCTCCACAGGCGGTCCCGAAATTTCGTCACACCCTGCGTGCCACGTTTGCGAACTATTCACGTTTGCGAACAGTGGGGATGGTTTTTTGACTTTCCGTGCGGTTGCGGGATGTTGTTTAATGCATTTCCGAAAATACAATCGTGTTTTCGGAAGAAATGCGCTTTATAGAACTGTGGAAGTTTGAGATAAAATTATTTCTTTCTTCAGATCTTATTTCTAGTAGACCTGAAAGGAGTCACCAAAAATAACACCAAAGTAAGAATTTGGGGGTTTTATCAAATGGAGACAAATGGAATTTTATTATTTTCATTAGTATATTAATTATATGTTTTAAATTTATTTAGACACACGTCTACACCAAGGCTCTTTGCGGTAATTTCAGTTGTAAGAATATTAGAGTTACAAAAAGAGATTATTACATTTTTTTGTTGCCTCAAAACAAATATAAAATACTTATAAACATTATGTCTCCTCAAACTATTTTATTTTTAAAATTTGATTTACAAATGATTAAGGTACTATCATTCTGCTGTTACAGTTGAATTATTCTCAGGAAGCTCAATACTGCAGATAGATGATGTTTCTTCCTAGGTAACATGTATGAGTGGAGTATTTAAGGAAGTATTCCATTAAAGAAAGACATAAATCTCGTAATATCAATATAAAATTTTAATTCTTCTGCAACTAAAATCTAGTTTATAATTTCTGTAATTAGACTTCCGGGTTCAGCAAATAGAGTAGAAACTTTTTTTCTTCGTAGTTTGCGTGCGCCGCAGAGAACGGCAGGCTTCTGACAGCCGGCAAAGTCAAATATAGCCTAAAAGTTCCGCCGCTCCCAGCTCTTCAGTGTTATGTATCGCACGGAACGTAGCGGAAGTGGGGTGGAAATGAGGCAGAAGGAAATGGAAATACTTGCATATCCATTATATTGGGTGAAGGAGAGAAAGTGAGTCGGTCTGAGGCGGCTGGAAAGTGGAAGTCGGAGGGGTGAGAGCGAGAGAGCGAGAGAGAGCGAGAGAGAGCGAGAACGAGAGAGCGAGAGAGCGAGTGAGCGAGGGAGAGAGCGAGAGAGCGAGTGAGCGAGAGAGCGAGTGAGAGAGCGAGCGAGAGCGAGCGAGAGTGAGAGAGAGACAGAGAGAGACAGTGGAAGAGGTTACTCGAAGACGGTCACAAACAGCTGACAAGCCACTGTTTTGCGAACGCAAATCAGACTGATGCGACACCTTGATGAGCTGAGGCCAAATAATATTATATTTCGCCTTATGTTTCGATTTTTCTTTCCCAAGTTTTCTGTTGCATATTTTTCTCTTCCGGTCACACTTTTTTCTTTTATATTTATATTTCCCGTTCTGCGTGAACACCATGCGTTTTTTCTTTCTCTGTCGTTTTCTCACTTCTACTTTTTATCTCTTTCCAACTCTTTGACGTTTGTACACCATCTCATTTTTATTTCCCACACTTTACACGTTTGTTAAGTATACTCTTCCTTTTCTTTGCCTCTCTTGCTCTCTCACCAGATATTTCTTCTAATATCAAATAGTCCTTTTTTTTATACTAATTATTTTCTCTTTTTCTTTCTGTCTCTCGATGTTCGTCTCTCTCAATACAATTCAAAACAATAAATGTATTTCTTTTCATTCCGGTCTTTTATAACAATGTTATTAAAAAGTGTAAAACCAATGTGAGTTTCCTAAATCTATGTTTTAATTATAAAGATTAAGATTTAGATAATGAAGGTTATTTATAGGTCATTCAAAATACAAGTGAAAAAATAAATATTATTGAATATACTTCATTCCAATAATAAAAATATTGAACAAAATTATTCTTCAATTATCTGACGAAATCAATTTTGATATGATAACAGTATTGAATCCCAGACATCACGACATAAACTCTTCTCTAATTTCCAAAAGGAGCACTACTGTTACAAACCTTGAGCTGGAAACCCATCCACACTATGCTTTCACATTCCATGCCATAAATGAGTAAAACGCATCCAAATATTATGTAAAATGTGCATATTTTTTACAAAAGTTGACAAGGACCTTTTCAGGTAAACTATATTAGTCCCAGGGAAGAAAAACATCACTTAATTCATACTTCTTTTATTAGGACACGAGTTCAAAGATTCCTTTGGCTTTTGCTTTGGCTTGACACTATAGTCATAAATAGTGTAGTGGAACATAACCAATAAATTGTACGTGCAAGAAAAGCCGTATTCACATGTTTAGAAATGCACAGCAGTGCACGTCATCGGTTCAGGAAACAAAACATGTTGTAAAACATGTTGCAAAGCAAAGGTTTGAACACTACAATGGCATTTATTTATATTATTTGTCCAGGTATGTGGATGGGGGTAGAGTAAAGGGTAGAGCAATCCTCAGGAGACTGTTTGCTTCGTGCGTATACATAGGCACGCGGCCGTGGCAAGGGTCATTAGCGAGTAGTGAAATCAATCCAAAAGAATATTCCACAGACTAAAAGCTTTTTCTACCCTCACTTTCTTCGGATGTCTTTTCAATTTCACGTTTTGAATCCATTTCTACACTTGGATTTCTCGCGATCTGGTTTGAATTTCGAATCAAGGAGAATGAAACGATAATCAAATTAGGGTGAAGTGTATTGAATATACAGGTTTCTATAATTTAGTTTTTTATTTCCTCTTGTTCATTTTATCTCAATTAAAAGTTAAACAAAAATTTACCGATCAAGTACAGTCTGTTTGAAAGTACTAGGATATCAGGCTGTAAAGAGGTCACGTGAAAACATTTTATCTGGAATAGTTTATAATTCCTCAGAAAATACGGCTTTTAAGATTCTATTTTTTTACACTCGAAATTAATAAGAGAAAATGACTTACAATTCACGAGATAAAAACAATTGACCGCCTAATAAATTTCTCAATAGTTATTAGGATAGACTGCTTACGAGTATAAATGAATTGAATCACAAAGACTTGGAATGCATCGCACAATTATATTCTACATGAATGATTTTATGAATTGAAAACTTTTCAAACAGCATTTAGATAGAAAGAAAGGCAATCATTTTGATTATTTAATTTTGGTTTCCTTATAGTAATAATAATGTAAAAATAAAAGTGTTTAAATGAGGAAGAAATCAGCTCACTAGTTTTAATTACAATAACAAAAGTTTAACAAAGTGATATATATCTTTATGCACATAAGCCCAACAAGAAATAGAAGCAAAACGTTTGTGAGTACTACCATAATTGTTTCTAAGATCAAATTGCTTTCCATTAACGAGTAAAAGTTGAAGATACTATTGATTAGTCGACAAGTTATATGAACTTAGGTTAAAGTTAAAAAACATGAACTGAAAGAAGATAGTGCATGTGTAATGAAAAAAAAATGTTTAACATTTTATTTTGTGAACTGAAACCTGAAACAGTATACAATTTTCAATTACATTGTTTTATATTTTACTTAATGTAATGCAGAAAGTTTCAAACGAATTCTTTGAAAGTAAATACTAAGGAAAGTGTTTTGCAAGATGTTTGATGTTTGTTTGCCACGAGACTACAGCATTGGTGCAACGCAACAAAACTGAAGACAATACTCTCGTGTACGTATTCAAATTAATAATATTATACGCATAAAATTTATTCTCTTGACACACTCTCCTGTAGAGTGCAGAAATGCACTCAGGAGGGCAAACAATATTTACAAAACTTTATTGAGGCAAAGTTCTGTTCATTTATTGGGCGACCCAGAGCAAACAAGATATGATGGAACAGCATTAATTTCCTGGCAAAAGTAAGGAAAAAATATTTGCTACCTAATATGGATAGCACCGTGCGTGGGATAACTGTCAATCGACTTTAGTTGGTTAACATCTGGTCGACTAACCAAGATTCGAGACTCAAGATCGGCAAACAGCTGGCTGATTCCTCCTCAGCTCAAACCCCTCCTCCCCTCAAACCCCTCCTCCCCTCAAACCCCTCCTCCCCTCAAACCCCTCCTCCCCTCAAACCCCTCCTCCCCTCAAACCCCTCCTCCACTCAAACCCCTCCTCCACTCAAACCCCTCCTCCACTCAAACCCCTCCTCCACTCAAACCCCTCCTCCACTCAAACCCCTCCTCCACTCAAACCCCTCCTCCACTCAACCCCTCCTCCACTCAAACCCCCGGTTGATTACACCGCTACTTGATTACCGTAAGCCATTTTGGAATAACAAAACATCAACCGAACATCAAATTTCCAAGGCAAGCCTTTTTTCCTCTTATCCCACCGTCCACCACTCTCAGTCTCGGCGAATTCGTCCTCCTAAATCCTCAATTGCGCCCACCGCGCCTGCAGCGCAGCCTCTTGGCCGCCTGCGCCTCGAGATGAACGACAGAAGCGAACGCGGCGGCGGCGGCAGGAAGCAAATATTGTTGTTTGCCGGAGCCTCGGGGCGAAGTTCTCATTACTTACCCCCCTCGCGCGGCAGCTTAGCACTTGCGAACGCCAGCCACCCCTACCCTCGCCACCGCCTACTCGATCGCAAGGGCACACTGCTTGCAAACGCGCAGAGTGCTGCGGAGCAAGGGTCAGGGTAAACAGAACGGAGAAACGGGCCGTTCCACGTTGTAGGGGGAATGTGAGAGTGGATGAGAGAAATTTTGAAAAGGAAGTGAGAAATTGAGAAAGTAAAGGATTGGCTAAAGCAGTGGTTAATAGAGCGCTGTAAGACATTCCATTTGCTCGCTCGTATTCTCCCCAAGGGTCGTTCTCGAGTGTCGTATGATTGTACGTCTTTCGTTTATCGTGAGCTGACACAGATCACAGCAATAGCTCTGACGTCTTTGCTACGGTTCTTGAGAAAAGAATGGGCGATAGCGAGGCAAAACTACTTTAGCAAAACAAGGCCTTTCATGTCAATATTCCATTTATTGCAACAGCTTTGATTGGATCTATAATAAATAGCCAAGCAAATGTGTGTGAAGTTCGTAATTAGTGGACAAATATTATACAAATTTATTTTGAAACTTGAATTATTAAAATTAGTCATTAATTCTTTCCGAACCAATAATGCCCAACTTTTAAATTAAGAACTATCAGCTGCAGTTAAGCTTCTTATATTTGCTCAATGTGCTGCAGGAATGCAAAATATTCTTGGTATACCCACCAGCCTAACTTAAAACTGAACTTTTTGTCCTCACAATACCTGTACTCCATGTTTAGACGTTTACAATCATCACCATTTCTAAACCAATTCTCCGCATAAATATCTAGAAAAAGGACTAAAATAGAACAAAATCAAAATCCCAGCCGTAAAAGCAAATCAGGGACATTGTGTTGTTGATTTTTCATATTAGAACAAAATCAACCAATTAATCATTAAAAGAACCAAGCCACAAAAATAATTCTGTTCTGTGTTATTAATGATTCAGGTACGTGTAATAACTACGGTTTAGAAAAGGATGTGATCGACATTTTGAAATTATTAAAGATCCAAAGTAGAAAAAAAGTAGGTCCTATGACACAACACCTAATTTTTGAAGCCTAATTTCAAGAATGTACTTTAGTCAAATAGAATTATATATAACTCATTGCCGTTCACGTTATCATTATACAGCCATATTATAATTTTTATAATGAAATCACAATACGGAATAATTGCTATATTTCACAAAGCACATATCGAATTTAATTAGATTATTGTTCTGAAATAGCCTTTTTTACTTCCACTTATTAACTGGGGCCTGGAATTTTAATCTGCAGCTCAAAGCGTGCAGTTAACTCCCAGATCTTTTACAATATTTTGGTAATTTACTATCATTCACTCTGATTGTCTTCGATTAATTTGGTAACAGGACTAACAACGGGTGTTGTTCTCGTGCATACCCTGCCAGCAATGGATAGATGAGAACTTCGTTATTCCACTGAACTCTTTCTATTCGTAGGTGTTCTAAATATTTACAGATGCACGCACGATGGAAGATGATCATTTTTTCAAACCCAAAATTTTCCCTGAAATAATTGCACTTCCTTCCGTACTACCTTACACTGCACGTCTATTGTACTCTTGAAACTGACCCTTCCATATTTACATCTCTTGTGTTGTTTGTCCGTTACACGTTTGTTGCAATAGATCTCCTCTGACACTGGACATACTGGTTAGTAGACCTCTCCGTGAACGTAACAAAATGAACCTTTGCAACAAGTATTTGGCTTCAAACTACGAACTGAAAGACGACTGAAGGAAAAACTCCAAAACTCGTAAAAAAGTAACCTCACTTTGTGGTATCTACAGGAAGTTATAAGAATGTTCACAACTAGTTTTGAATCAGAAAATAATACATTCAAGGAATGTGTATACAAATTTAGAGTAAATCTGAATAGTAAATGAATCACATCTGTATTTCCTGGCATTCAAATATTCAATTTATAATAACTACAAAATTGTTCCTGATTTAAATAAACAGAAAGAATCGACCACGCTTAGATCAATTAGTACATACTTTTTTGCGTTAGCGTTTTAGGTGTTGGCTTTAAAGTATATAACTATTCTCAAACGATTACTCGAATTTTAAACGGCTGTTAACCTTTCTTTGATACCGTCTAAAGAATGTTGGTTTAATGAATCGTCTTGTAAGAGTATTACTTTGATCTAATTAAACTGCATTTCAAAATATTTATCCTTTTAAGCATGTAAAGACTTCCACATCTTCCACAAGACCAAATGCACAATACTTCACAAGCAACTTAAAAGTTCACAACTTCTGACGATATTACAAAGCGAACTGTAAACGTTGAGTAAAGATTCATTGACGCCGCCGTCTACTCGCAAGCAATTTTTAAAACCAAGAGGCAATAAAGCAGGGGAAGCGCGTCGTAACCTAAGAATCCGCGCCCTCGCCCTCGCCCGCGCCCGCGCCCGCGCCCTCGCCCTCGCCCTCGCCCTCGCCCGCGCCCTCGCCCGCGCCCACACCTACACCCGCACCCGCACCCACACCCGCACCCGCACCCGCACCCCGCACCCGCTCCCTCGCCCTCGACTGTTCCCTCGTCTGCGCCCTCGCCCGCGCCCGCTCGCCGCCCATCGCCTCCGTCGCGCGCAATTCGGACTCATTCCGCTCAAAGGCGCCTCCGAAGCGCGACACCCGAGAACAAGAACGCTCGTAAACGCAATTCGCCTCCGAAGCCGTTCAGCGTTAATGGGGCGCGAACTGCAACTTAAACGACCGCCTATGCCCCGGCCCCGATACGGAAATCCAAATTACCGCACTCCGTAACTCTTTCGGCCCGGGTTTCGCGGTGACCGCAAGCTAACCGTAAATTCCACCGGGGGCGCCCCTCTCCTCGGAGCAGCCACCGACGCCCCCTCCGACGACGACGGCCCGTTGAGTGACCGGTGGCGCTCCCAAGAGGCGGCCGCGGCGGCGGCGACGGTGGTCGACGCGACCGTAACTCACCGCGCGTACGAAAGCCAACTTTAATTGCATCGTAAATTCGGCAAAGAAGTCGGCGCGGATGTTTCTGGAAAGTCGAATGAAGAAAATTCTGGGACCGCTTCGCTCCGCGCGGTGCGTGTGGTTGGGGTGGTGGAGGTGGTGGGGTGAGTGGAGGAGTTCCGGTGGGCGGGCGCGCGGTGCGGAGCAGTCAGCGGAGCGTGGAAGGGGGGTCGGAGGAAGGGATGGATGGAGGGAAGGAGTGGGGAGGCGGCGGATCTGACTCCACATTCTTGTGTGAGCTTCGCGGCGGTTGGAAAAGTTTAAGGAGCAGAGAGCCAGCGCGCGCAGGATGCTCCTGTCTGCAGAGTTTCGGCGGAGGAGGTGGAGAGGGAGGTTTTTCGAAGTCAGAAGAGGGCACGCGCCCTCTCCTGGAGGGAGTTGAGGAAAACGCACGCCAGACGGTGAAGCAGGCGAGAGGGCGACGACTGACGGTGAAGCAGGCGAGAGCGTTGACAGATAAAAAGCTTCCGAATTTGTGAGTTGACGTACAAGTATGTTGACGGGTAGGTTTTTATCTATAACGATGGTTAATTGAGTCAGAAATCAGACAAACAGAGAGGCAGACAAGAGTGTGGCGTCTTACTAAGCGTTTTGACGGGAAGAAGACCGTTCTGGCAGGTTCGAGCAAAGGGGTTCATGCGGATGGCTGGACGTTCTGACTGCTGGGCGTTCTGACCGCAGGGCGTTCTGACCGCAGGGCGTTCTGACCGCAGGGCGTTCTGACCGCAGGGAGTTCTGACCGCAGGGCGTTCTGACTGCAGGGCGTTCTGGCAGTGAGGAGTAGAAGGCAAGAAGGCTATCTGGCAGACGGCAGGGCCTTCTGTCCTGAGGGGCAGGAGGAAGGGAGGTTGATCGGATAAGCAAGTGAGAGGATGAGTGCATGAACAAGTGGAAAAGTAAAAAAAAGCGGTCTGGGTAACATTGACAGGACACGAGGGCAACAGGTAAAACAGTTGTTAAAAGGTGTAAAGCAGTAATATACGAGGCAAAATTCTGCAGAATGTGGTTTGAAAAATGTGTGAGATGATCGAGGAGTTTAGATGTGCTCTCGTCTGAAGGACGTTAACAATAGAAGAGCTGGAGCAGGGGTGGTTTTTTAAGCGTACCCAATCCTTGAAACTCGAAGAGTTTCAATAGGCAGAAGTAGCTGAACGACTATGCCGCACGTATAGCGACAACTAAAAGTTACTAGTATTGGATGAGTTAATAATTCTAGAACATCAACAACATTGAATCTTGTGAGGAGTTTCGCATAAATGAGGAAATAATGAAGAAATATACAGATATGTCAGGGAGATAAGGTAGATGTTGATAGGATATTGCCGTGATAGATGAGCAAGTTGTTGGAGACGGTGATGGTGACAGGGTAATACAAACGGGTGGCAAAGATGGGGCATGTGACAAGGCCAAGGTTGAGAAGATAAGGTAAGAGGTCGATGATGTGATTACCAGGTGAAGCACTATGGATAAGAGAAGATTTTATTAAGCAATGTTGGAGTGATAGAAGGGTTATTAATAGGGGGTTGATTTTAATCAAATGTCATCTCTTTTGTTTTCACTTAGAACAATGCCGTTTTGAATATAAATTCATTTTATGCTATGACAAAACTAAATGACTTTTTTTTCATTTTTCGACTATTTTGACTAGTAAATAATTGTTTATCTTTTTATGCCACTTTTAATGTATTTTTTCCTGATTTCATCGATTTTATTATAATTTTAATTGTACTTACTTCAAAAAATATTTACGAGGTTCAATAAATATTCACCACAGATTTCTTGAATAGCCTATTTAATTTCTTGGCTCAAATATCGTTATGTCAGCCGTTGTAAGTACTATGTAATCTACGGTTCCTGTGACACCCATCGGCGCCGTTGTCAGTTCGGCCGATTTCGCGAAAATAAAGGCAGATATTTTATTTCAAGAACAGTCCAAACTAAATGTTTTCAGGCTGAGTTTACATGAACAAAAGGAAGAATCCTCGATTACATCAGTAATCAGTGCCAACAGCTTGAACTGTTCATCAGAAGTTATTTTGATCAAATTTCTTACGTCATTTTTCTTTGTTTGTAGGTCATTTTAAACGCATTTTAAGAGTATTTTATTAATCATTTTTGGCACTGATTGAGGGCATCAAAATCCGACCCCTTGTTATTAATAATAGCACACAACAGGTAAGCATCTTACGGTATGCAGGCGGTTCGGTCACGATGTGCACGTGAGAATCGCGAGTGGCAATGTCAGCTGCGAAGTTGTTAGTCACATCTAGAGCGCCATTGCGTTTGCGGAGGATGGAGACGTCCGCCCGGCGGGTATCGCGACGAGGGCGCGGGGCGAGCGGAGGGCGGGCGCGGGGCGGGCGCGGGGCGGGCGCGGGGCGGGCGCGGGGCGGGCGCGGGGCGGACGCGGGGCGGGCGCGGGGCGGGCGCGGGGCGGGCGCGGGGCGGGCGCGGGGCGGGCGCGGGGCGGGCGCGGGGCGGGCGGAGCGCACGGGGCCGAAAAGACGCCCCAAAAGAGCCATTCGAATACCGCGCAACTTGGCGGGGAAGTGGCGTAGAAACAAGGCTGAGCCGTGTCTCTCGCCCGGCTGCGTAGGGGCTGGGCGGGCGGTGGCTTCTTGCTTGTTGATCGTCGGAGCAAACTTGTACCAAGAGAAAGCGGCTGCGTCGCGGCGGCTGGGAAGCGAGCGAAGCAGGAGCAACGGAAGAAGAAGAAGAAGAGAAAGAGAGAGGGTTAGAGAGCGAGTGTGGAGAAAAGTGAGCGGAGATGCTTCCGGAGAAGTTGGGCGCCGCCCTCCCCCCCTTCACTCCCCACACCGTTTGCTGTTCTGCTTTAAATTCCCGGCATACAGTGCTCACGACCCCAAACAAAGTAACTCGTACGTCCTGGGGAAAACGTATTTCCTCAGCAAAGAAATCTATCCTTCGTCAACCGGCTGCAGACAGACGCAGGAGCCGCCCCCCCTCTTCCAAGGACGAAGGTTTCATCTAGGCGCCGCGAAGGCCCTTCAAAGTTCCACTAGCGCCTGTTTGCACGACGTATTTGAGACTTCTGGGATTCGATTTCATCTCAACGAGGCCGCTCTTTTTGTTCCGTCGCCTCCCCTCCCCATCCCCCTCCCCACAACCCCTCTTCCGCTTCCCCTCCCGTGTTCCGCTTTCGCATGCCTCTCCAGCACCGGAAAGTCGTGTTATTAGTTCTTCCGCTGTAGAACACGGGCCGTGATTTTCTGCAAAGCCGCGGAATCATTGCGTGAGCACACGAATGGAGCGTGCATAAAGGGGCACGAATGCTTCAATGCGCCACCGCGCGGGTATGATTCATTAGAGCGCGCAGCTCGCTGGAGAGAGATGGCTATTTTCGGGGACCAGCTCGCGAGTGTGCATGATTTGAATGCGACTCTAATCCGCTGCCGGTAGTCGGTAAATCATCTTTTTTCAAATTGCGGGCTGGCATGCAACGGAAATAAGACACGATTTTACTTCTGAGTGAAGATTTTCCTATTTCCTACTAGAAGAGGTTTTATTATATTTTGCGTATGTGCGTGCGTGAACTTCCCGTTTCCTTGCACAATTGTTGACGAAAAATAGCTAAGGATTGTTTTCACAATCCAATCTAAAACGTACCATGACATGCGGAACTTTTAAATACCTTCCTAGTGTCCATACGTATGTGTGGACTACATACGTGTTGATGACTAACATCAGTGATTAAAATTTTAACTATCGTTTTGTACCTTAATAGAGGGAGGCAATATTGCGATTACTTTTGTAGTAAAAAATATTAACATAAATTTTATTACAAATTTAGTTCGGTTTAATAACAGTTTAATAGTTTACAGGAAAATTTAGTAAGAGGAGTCATAAATAATTGCAGGCGCATAATCTATAAACGATGTCGTAATACAGACATTATCAGGGTTTTTATTAGTTAATACTGAATAGGTTTATTTGAAATTACACAAATATTATAACAAATGAATTGATATTATACTTGTAATTAAAATGATATGAAATAATGAAAAAAATAATCATTTTAATGAGTGGTAGTTATTAAGAGCATTCATGTTTCTCAGAGAGAACTGATCATAAAAAACTATAAATAATTTGAATTAATAGGAGAACGTCAACTTCATATACAGAACGTTTTGCCGTTTTCAAATCAAGCAGTTTTGTTAAATGTACCTATAAAAATAAATTTGAAATAAAAAATAGGAAAATAATGTAAAATTGTCTCGGTTTGTAATATTACTTTTAAGGAAAAGGTATAGGAAAGTAATTGTTTGGTAACTAGGATACGCTGTATTTTTAAACAAGAAAACATTCAAAAATATACGAGCTACAGCTCATACTACGCTTTTCAGACCTTTGGTCTGCAGCTTAAGTTATTACGTTTGCAATGTACTTTCCATTGTGTGGTACTGCGCGAGAAGTCAGTCGTTACGTGTTCCTTGAAATTTGTTTCAAATTGTTCTAACGAACGACTTTTAGATATATAAAAGTAAAGCGATTATGTTATCGATCCATACAAAGGATATATGGATATCTAGCCATGGTGCCAAAAGTAGAAAATAAGTAATACCTAAGGTGGTGGTATCGTACCATATAGTGAGCTGAAGGTGTCTGATAATATAAAATAATGTTGAAGAAATTATATATTTGACTAAAATACAATATACCATTTTTTCCGACACAATACAAGACTGAAATATTTCCATTTAAACAGACGCTAATAGAAACAATGTATTTAGAGATATAATATAATTCCACCAGCGTTTGCAAAATCTTTGTTATCGTAAACCATTTTACCTATGGTGATTGCATTTTCGCATTTCTTGCTTGTGTCATTACTCTACAAATACTCTTTCGTTTTGAAACGCTTATTTTTAATCATGATATTAGTACGTAACAACCTATACATTAAATGACAACCTGACAAACTGGTGATAAATGGCAATAAACGTGTAATTAATTGTTTGTTGAGGTATATTAAGTTTCTATTCTTTGTGTTTCTCGAGAAATGAAGGACCCTTCTGTTGAACATTTCAACAGATTTCTTGAAACTGTAAACGTGGCAAATAATTTTATCAATTTCAATGAAAAATAATTTATTTTTGCTGTAGGAATTACCTAGTCAAGATTTCAGTATAGCAAAAACGTATTGTTCACAGTTTCACTATCTCGAATTTTGCTAGTGCCAAGAATAACAATTTTTATTAATTAAATAGATCTCGTATTTTAAGGAATTGTTTGTTCATAAACTCCATAAATAGGATATAAACCCAGTTTTAGATCGTTAAATTCATTTAAAATACCAAAAATTAAGAAAAAGAACAATCCATACAATCAGGAACAACAGTATTCACCCTAGGAACTTTTATCAGCCTTATACCTTCACTCCAGCGGGCATACGTATCCCTTCTCAGGAGACCAAAACGAGTCACTATAACATTCTGCTCTCCGAATCTTCCCTCTTTCCTTCGACCTCCCCATCCCTACACGGCGGTCGTATCTTGCACACTCCCTCCTCTCTCCTCCTCGTGTCCTCAGCTGCGTTGGCCCACACCCACACGCACAAACGCACACACACACACGGACACACACATGCGCGAGCGCCTCGTAAATAATTCGCACCTCATGGAACATTACGAGGTGATGCCGTTTCATTTTATACGTCGCGTAAAATAAAAAACACGAGCGCTCCCGATGCGCCGGGGTTGAGGGATCGGCGCCGAACGACCCTGTCGCGGCAAAGCTGCTCCGGAGGGGAGGACTTCATGTGTGAAGTAATAAGCGCATAAATACTGCACTCAACGTACAACATCGTAGATGTTACACTCTCCGTTTTACTTTTTTATGGTTTCGAAGTTCTCTACGTTAAAATCAAATTTCTATTTCAATTCATTTGTAATAAGAACATTTTAAAATATTTGTATTCATACTGTTTCCATATAATATGTTACGTCTAATTGCAAAGTATTTAAATCATTGCGAAGCAAATTTGTAGCATGTTCATAGATGCGGTCAAATACAACTACAAATGGACAATCGTATAACTTGTTCATCATAATTACACAAAGACACACAAATTATACAATGAAAGCCTACATTGTACGTATAACTTGTTGTATATTTTTATTGACTCTGACAATATCAAGTAGTTTTGCAATAAAATATTTGCAAAATTTAAACCTTTTGTATTAATACAGTTTGATGCAACTCGTATAGTATGCTCAAAAACAATTTTTACGTTTTTCCTCTTCATTCTCTGATTTTTTCTTAAAAATATTTCACGAAAAAATGTATTCCCAAAATTTATAAACCTCACAAAAGCAGATCATCTCATGACTCCAGAAAATAAGAAATCATTAGTCCCAAGAGAACGTTTCTCTTTTGTGGTGGAGCTAATAACAAATTGTCTGCACCTATAGCCATTCTAAGGATTTTTTCTTAAAACTGTTCCATGAAAAAAAGTATTCCAAAAATTTATAAAGGTCACAAAAGCAGATCATCTCATGACTGCAGAAAATAAGCAACCATTAGTCCCAACAGAACGTTAGTCTTCGATGGTAGAGCACATAATAAATTTTCTGCACCTACTCGTACAACCGTCCTAAGGAAACCTGTGCAGCGCCCTCGCTGTGCGTACCAGAACCGAAGCTCCACCAGGTCGCGCAAAGTTTGCTCTGTCTTGGCGGAAAGCGGGGAGCAACGGGGCGCGGGAAGAACAAGATGGATGGAGACGGCCGAGTGACAAGTGAAGGGCGCGAGCAGGTTTCGCGAGGGCCGCCCACTGAACGAAGAGAAAATCCTGGGAATCGGAAGAGACAAATCGCATGGCCTGCCGAGGGAGTCGGCAGAAACGAAAACGGCGTCGGGGATTCAGAGGATCTTTAGAAAAAAAATCGGTGATGCGAGAATAGAAGGAAAGAGCGAATCAAACAATTGAAGCAAAAAGCTGAAGTATCGGTGTTTCGTCGTTGAAAACAATTAATAAAGCTTTGTTCTTGGGACTTGGAAAGCATTATTCAGCAGTGAGCGGAACTTTTGAAAGGAGGAAAAAAAGTCGCAAAGAATATCAATGGTATTATCTTAGAGCTGATAATTCTTCGGAAATGTGTTTGATGTCGAAGTCAAAGAAAAAGGACGAAACATGCACGTTGATAAAGGATCAGATGGTAGGTGATACACAAAACAAAGTTCCGCATTTTAGAGCCGTAAAACAAATAAAAGGTGTGAAAAGTGCAGACAGATCTATACGCTGATAAAATAGAGTGGCAATGGAAAACAGTTGAGAAGTGTAAAAAAGAGAGGAATTGGGAATATTGACTTCACGAACAGACAAAAACATTGACAACTATTGTGTTGAAGTTTCTACACAATCAACTGTGTAAAGTAGCCGGGCTCTAGGGTAAAATTTAAGGCAAATTTTTTCTTCATACTTGAACTCCTTGTTTATCAACTTCATCTCTATAAGAATATGCCCCTGTGACTATTTTATTTCAATATTTATGTTTGAAACACAGGAGACAATGACACTCACCATAGTTCCAATACCACGTTTATGTTTGTCACGTAGGAAACCATGACTCCCACTGTTTCAGTCAACAACGTTTGTTTGGCACGTAACAATTTCCAGGTATTCAACAAGACAGGGTTAACGAAAATCTTCACCACGTAGAGGTCCTCAAATCATTTGTGAATATGAAACACAGGAAGAGTCGAAGGGAAGAGCGAAAAGCGGCTGAACAAAAGTCTTGAGGTACTTCACCAAGGCAGCAGGAGGGAAGCCCTGGTGCAGGAGCAACATGGCGACGGGAGCGATGGCAGGCCGTGGGCGGGCGGGCGGGCGCGGAGCAAGGGTGCAAGCGAAGGGCGCGGGGGCGGGGAAGGGTCTCGATCCGTAAACATCAAAGGGCGGCGAATGGCGCCGCCGATGGAATCAGGGAGGCGATCCCCAACGAGCCACTCGGTCGGCGCGGGGGGGGGGGGGCGGGGGGGCCACGCGGTCGCGCTCAGGGCGAGGGCTCACAGACCCATCGCGGTGGGAGACGGAAGGCCAGAGAGACGGTGAAGTGGGAGGAGGATTCGAAGGTGGATTTGGAGTCGATGGCAGCGACGAAAGTAGAGTGGGATATAGGAGTCGAAGACAGACGAGAATATAAAGCCGAAGGTAGACAAAAGACAGAGTCGAAGGTAGAGTGGAAGATGAAGCCGAAGCTAGAGTGGAAGATAGAGCCGAAGCTAGAGTGGAAGCTAGAGCCGAAGCTAGAGTGGAAGATAGAGCCGAAGCTAGAGTGGAAGATAGAGCCGAAGCTAGAGTGGAAGATAGAGCCGAAGCTAGAGTGGAAGATAGAGCAGAAGCTAGAGTGGTAGATAGAGCCGAAGCTAGAGCGGAAGACATGCGATGGTAGGGCGAGAGATAGAGGCGAAGGTAGAAGAGAAGATTGAGCCCAAGTCAGAGTCGTCGTCGACAGCACAGTAGAAGTTACAAAGTAGAAAACGAAGGCAGTGAAAGATGGAATCGACAAATGTCCTGGAATCTTACCCGAAGGGTGAAATAAATAATAAAAATCACAATCAGTGAAAAAAGAAAAGAAAAAAAAGCTTGTGAAGAGATAGAAGAATTGAAAGAGCCAAACTACAGAATTAATAATGAAAAAATAGTTCAATGGATTAATGATAATAAAGAATAAAACTGTTCATTGGAATATAGTAAGATTGAAACGCAATGATTACGAGAGAGAGGAGAGAGAGGAAAGAGAGGAGAGAGAGGAGAGAGAGGAGAGAGAGGAAAGAGAGGAGAGAGAGGAGAAAGAGGAGAGAGAGCGAGAGCGAGGGGGAAAGGGAGAGAGACAGAGACAGAAAGACAAAGACAAACACAGAGAGAGACAGACAGAGGGAGAGAGGGAGAGAGATTTATCACACTAGAGGAACTAGCACAAAATTACTAGGATTATGAAAGTCAGTTAATGCGAAAAATGCGTAAGGAAGCGAAAAGGAAAAAAAAAAAGAAATTTTCTCTTAAAACAGAAACCATAGAGAACAAGAAGTGGTTGATGTCCGTAAATGATGGCAAGTGTAAAAGGTAAAGGATACCAAAGCGCTATCGCCCACACGCACAGCATGGTCCAAAGCTGTATAGAGGTAGCCAACCGCACCTGCCGCCTATCACCGCCTTTCTGAAAGACCTTCTCCCTCTCCTCCCTCACAGCCATCCCCAGCAGCCATGAGGCTCGGCGCTTGACGAGGTCACTGCGAATGAGGTGTCGCCGACGCTCCACACGCTCCACCTGCGGCCACGGCCAGTGCGGCCTCGGCAGCGCCTGATAGAGCGCCCAGCAGCGAAGGCGTCTGCGCGCTGAGATGCAGTGCTTGCCACCGGGTTACACGTTTCCCTCCGATTCTTTCCCGCCTTTTCAATCGCAGCCTCCGAGAGAACCAATCGAAACCTCGGGATGGTTCTTGAGCGCCAAATTCTCACATTTTACTCCCTTGCGTATTTCCTTTAACCAGGCGGTGATAAGAGCATAAAAACGAAGATTAAATAGAACAAAGAAAACAAATTAGTATATTAATTAGTTTTTATTTTTCAATTTAATTTCAGCCAGGGTGAAATACTTTCCCGTGAGAAAGAATACAGAATGACAGCCACACATGAGACGTCTGTGTCTAGCTGAGCATGCCACACAGCCAAGTCTATATTGTCTTCGACAGCAGAAACTACGCTTTCAATTGAAAATAATATTCTCTTTAGCTATCTTTAAAAATAACATTTATTTCTCAGAAGGCTTTAACCAGGTTTTATTACACAAGCAAGTTAGAAATAATGCATTTGTCACTCACTAATTGCCATTATAAACGGGACCATTAATATTACGCTTCATGCGTTTCAAAACACATGTCACAAATTCGAATCTAATGGGTGGAATTTCTGTTTGTCCCGCAATCGCCTTCATTCACAACCCCTAGTCGTCCTCACATGTCCCATTGCGGCGCTGTGCCATCTCCGTCCCCGTTCGCGACCGGACCGCTCTGTAGAGCCGTCTCTAGTGAGCTAAGAGCCCTTCGGGGGAGGTATTCGTTCAGGCAGGGGACACGGCGAGGAGGACGCAGGGAATGTTATAGTCGCTATACTTTTCCGATACTGTCCCGCATTGAGTGCGCTTTCTCTCAATAGCCGCCTCTCAGGAAGACTGCAGATAGACCCACCGACGAATAGAATGGAATAAGGGGTCCGCGATCGAACTAAATTGGACCAAGCGACTTCATCGCTGGAAACGTAACGGAACCGTGTTCAATATACCGAAAGAATATTTGAGCATTGCGTAATATGGAAGAGACATCATTACGAATAAGTTACAATTGTGTAACATCTCTAGGTTACACATGTGATCAATTTCCATGCGCCAATGTTAAATGAGCATATAGAAAATTACCGTATAATGCTTGAAGTTCAGGTTTTTATTAATAGTAGGCTCATGCCTTAGAGCTTCTGCTGTGAATTAAATATCGGAACAATTTTATATATTATTAAGCATGGCAATAAGCTCAAAAATAAAGCAAGCGTTACAAAATACAAAGGTATGAAAATGGCAATATGAAGAAAGATTTGGTCGTTAATTTACTGACACCTGTAAGATTATATGTTCAAAAATATGAAATACAAAATGTACAAAAAAATTGTGAGTTTTAGTAACCAATTTTCAATCGTATTACCCACATCTCTCCTTCATATCCTGCAAACCATCTGTTACTAATTTATCCAGCCGTGTGAGAGATGTAATTGGTGGTTTTAGGTATCCAGAAAGTCTGAGAAACACAAAAGCAATGAAACACTCTATTTTGACCGATGAAAACATTTTACAAAACAAAACATTTTACTGTGTTAATCTACAATTTTTCACCTAATATTATATTTATAATCTTGATCCAAGCGTGTCATTGCTTTGACACAGCTGCCGTCAAAAGTCGATAAAGAAAACAATCATTGTTCACGTGCGTAGTTTCAGCAAACCAAGTTTTGCTGCTGGAGATCAATAGTACTATCTGATATGTGTAAATGAAATGTACTTGAAATTCGTATGCTGCGTAGTTTGTGAAATCAATAGCCGACATATGGAGGTTGTACATTCTAACACCACATAAGGCGTTTGTGTTTTTATAGTTTCTGGAATAGAAGCCAATTAATATCTCCATGTAATTACACTGTTACAATTCCTATTCTTGTTAGTGGAGACGTGATGAGATATCTACCTCAGATCGGGCTATCTCAGCTATAAGGCAAATGGTGCTACAATAGCACATATTTTTACGCATCATTTGAAACTGCTACGAAATACTATACTACTACACGAGACTGCAAAAGTATTTTCAATCTGCCACATTTTTCCGCTTCGAGACTAACACAAGTTCCCTGAGTTAATTCGCTATGCACCTTACCTCGATTATTTCCTTTTCCAAGTCCCGGCAATAATAGATTTCGAATAAGAAATTCGCCGTTATCTGGCGCACTATTACATCACAACACTTACTATTACTACTCTGCTTACGAAGTAAGTGCGAGAAAGTAAAACTAAAAGATGTTCAGATGGGCTTCCTCGATACGGCAGCGCCCCAAGGAGCAGTGCGCAGATTTTGCCCGAGTGCGAGTCTTGCGGTGCGTCCTTATTTCTGACGAACTAACCAAAAAACAGAAGTCATGCTACGGTCTCTGAAGCAGCCACAAATAGATTCATTAATTGATGATTGAGTCAACTGCTAAAGTCATTAGTCCTGGACTTGTAGTGTATATTTTCCACCAGGACATGGCGGGGATCTTCCCTCGCTCGATGCTGAGATCCGGTGCCGACCGGAGATGGTGAGAACTGGCGCCGGATAGCATGTTTTTTTTTTCAACAAGTCATTTCCCACCAGCGGAGCATCGCCCTAGCCGGGACAGGCTCTCCCGGCATGTGTGGTAATTTAGTGTATTCAAGTGAGTGTGTGTGTGTGTGAGAGAGAGAGAGAGAGAGAGAGAGAGAGAGAGAGAGAGAGAGAGAGAGAGAGAATTGAAGATATGACAAGAAAGGGGAAAGAAAGATCGTGAGCGGTCCGTGGCCCGTTTCCTTAGAGTTCAGATCCGGCATTCACCTGGAGTTGATCGGAAAAATCCGTAAGAACTGTCAATCAGAGCTGCCGGTAACTGGAATTCTCCTCTAGGCAACAAGTGAATCCCATCTAGCTATCTGGCTAGAGTTCAAAACCCTGCCTTCGTCAGGACTCGATCCTAGGTCAGAGGAACTGCAGTAACACATGCTCTGAGCCACCTCTCCAGGATCCATAAACCGACAAACAAGTAGCAAGTGCAGAAGCAAACATAAATAACAGATGATAATAAATTAGTTATTATCTGACTAGTTTATCTTCCTATATACTAAAATTCGTGTATTTTGTATTGAACTATGAGAAAGTGATCTATTAAAAAGATACACAATAATACAGTTTGAAGCAATATTTCTCTCTTTGCCCTTTAATTACTGATGCACTTCTTATTAATAGAATGAAAATATGTCCATTAAAGACATTTTAATAAAAAAAAATATTTCACATTGAGATATAATTATTGGAATCTAATATATAATATGCATTTGTCTTAAATCAACATTTTGATGTAAAGCACTCCAATTACAGCACACATTTTATTTTTATCAACTTTTTCTATAAAAACAGATAATATCTTAAATATTTTGTTAATTTTTTTAGTTTTACAGGCATTAACTAAATATTATTTTGTTGTAAAATATAACATGTATTACTCAGGATGTTCAAAAATTATTTTATTCAGTTACGTGTTTCATTGTTTCAGGTGAGTGCTTCCCAAGACTTTACGTGTTCTTCGTTGCTGAAATGTGAGTATGGGATATGTTTATACTGCATTTTAAATACATATAACAGTATTTAAGGAAGCAAAAGGGTTTTGAAAACCTCTAAATTTAACACACGTGTAGAGAAATATTTCAAATAGTTTACCAAAACTCACCGAGAAAAGGCCTCATTATTTGCACACATACATTTACATTCTCACACATGCTGTTTACAAATAATCGCACATACAAACATTAAACCCAAATACAGATGAACAAAATAATCTTCTAAATAAAATTACACTTTACCCATAAGTGCTTTGTCCATGTATGTTGCCAATTAATCATAATTGTTATGCCTATGGAAACATCGCAAGGTTTTATGATCAGTTTACATATTC
Source organism: Gryllus longicercus (assembly GCA_038098605.1). Lineage (NCBI taxonomy): Eukaryota > Metazoa > Arthropoda > Insecta > Orthoptera > Gryllidae > Gryllus > Gryllus longicercus. The sequence continues at coordinate 1,114,931 of JAZDUA010000219.1, forward strand.
AACAACCAGATCACTATTCGTAATGATCCTTGTATAATATTAGGGAAAATATCTGATAGGTACTTCAAATATTATTACGAAGTTACTACAAAATAAAATTTCAAAAGAACATGCATGTATAAAACAATATCTTGAAAGAAAATGTTATTGTTGCGACGCTCTTGTTGAAAAGTTATTTTACAACTATCCCCCGTTGCATGGACTAGACCAGACCTCGAATTCTGACAAATATTTCAGACAGATTATTCTCCGTCCGAGATATTGAAAATACCGTCTTTCAAGCCTTCCAGGAAAGCTGACCATTGTAATACGTAACATCCTCCAGCTAAAACTTCAAAACTACGTGTTCGTGGAAGCTCGCCCGATCGCACGCCACAGATGTCTAACGGCACAGATGACACTATCAACCACATCGCCGGTGCCACCGCCAACAACACCACGTCACCGTTGCTTCCACCACCTCCATTGTCAACGTCGCCGTCGCCGTCTTCGCCACCGCCTCCTCCAATCTCGCTGTCCGGGCAAAGACGCAGCCCCGTTTCGGCCACCGGGCAATTGCCAGTCGGAGACAGTGAATACGGAGAGACCTGAGTTCCCTGCGAAATTGCGAATGCCTGCCGCCCCCCCGCTCGCAACCACCCACCCACCTCCACCTCCACCGCCACAGCCGCATAACCCCATTCCTGCCGACACCGCCCCCGCTGCCGCCTCCACCACCGCCCGCCCCCGCCTCTGCCTCCACCGCTGCCGACGACGACGACCACATCAACCCTTCCGTCGCCCCCGTCCCCCCAGCTTCATCCTTCACCACCATGACCTCCGCCCTCTGGCTCGCCCTCCGCCCCACCCTACGCCTCGCCCTACGCCTCGCTCTCCGCCTTCACCCCCCGCCACAGCCCCATCCTCCATCGCCGCTGACCACATTCTCTACCGCTGCGCCCCGTCACCCTCGTCGCCACCGCCCCCGTCCTACCTCCACCGCCGCGACCACCTCCATCTCTATCGCCTCCACCTCACCTCCCATCGTCTCGGGGATGGCGGCGTCCGCCCGGTGTGCCGGCCGGCTGGCAGTCAGCGCGACGGGCAAAACTCGACAACAATGCGGCCACCGCGACAGACGACGGCGGCCCACGAGCAGGCGGCCTGGGGAAGTGGGCAACGGAAGGAGGCGTGCACGGCGGTTGAAGCAATCTCGGAAACAGATACGAGGAAATGCAACCAAACTTCTGCCTCTTTTGAATTATCGTTTGGAAAGATTTCTTTCAATTGCAAATATACTTTTTTTTTCGGAAAATCTAACCCAGAGTAGGGCGAGCCTAGTCGCGTCATTTCGTATATCAAGGATGAGCATGACGCTTACCTTAAAATTAAACAACTTAAATAAAAAAATAAATAACTTTATTAGATTATAAACGAGTCATATGTTTACTGTAAAGTATTTATAAAGCACAATCATGTTCATTTAAAAAATATTTATTTAAGATTTATTAACATAATTTTCTATTATTATTTTAAGATATTTTTACTCAAGTACATTTTCGAAAGAAACTACTGGTGCATATTCGTAAATCGTATATCACAAGACTTTTCTGGCAACCCTGGTGAGCACCAAATCTCATAAGCGCTTGTTCATGGTCGTGAGCATCTAGTGTGCCTATTACTTTATAAAATATATATGTTAATCCTAAATTACAGTATAAACGAGGTTTAACTGATGGCATAACAATGAAATAAGTTATGTGAGACGAAATTATAAGTGTACATGTTAACAAGAATGCTCTCAAAATATAAATGAGAATTTGTTTTGTTTCCAACAAAGAATTTAAATACAACCTTCGTGTGACAGACAACGACTGTATTACAAGTTCTTGGTGTACAGGGGTTCATGTTTTGTGCATTATATTGGACAACAGACAATAATATAAACAGGAAAATGTATACAAATTTTAAAAAAACTAAAAAGTTAAAGTATTAACTTATTGAAAATTGCGAGGAATTACTGGCTAAGTGAGAATGGATGTTTATCCGAAGGCAGATGATGAAAGAGAAGTGAAATCATGAAGGCGAAATTTTCAGATCTTAAGTATATTTATGATTGAGAAAAACCTTTCGGGACTTAAAGAGGCACGTACTATTTCATTGAAAGCAATGTGTTCAATTGACATAGAAAGGCAGAATATTACTTTTGCTATCAAAATGTTTAATGACAACAATGTGTGTGCACTGCGAGTATTGCAAAACAAAAGGAGATTACGAGGGAACAATTAACTTCCTGGAGTTCATTATTAAATATTGGAAATTTTTAAACGTAAAAACGCCTCTAACAAATAACGGTAAAATAACAAGTCACAGTTACCACAAGGGAAACACGCAAGTCGGCAAAACCGCGCGCGTAACGCACTTTATTCAAATTAAGGGACATGTTCTTCGCGAGAGTTCTTACACTTCGCTTGGTCTAATTGGCGCAATGAAAAAGTCCCCATTTCTCGAAATCCTTACTTTTGATATTTACCAGATTTCCACCAAAGCTGAAATTTGATGAATAAAAAAATGTAAATCTTGATGGATATGAATTGGCATGGTGTCTAGGCCCTAGGTGACATGCACAAAGCAATAAATATTCCGAATTAATCTCTTCGATATTGCTCTCTTTGAGCAAATGGTTGATCTTGTGAGATTATAGATTATTGTAAACATTCAGTGCTGTGTTATTATTTTTCACTGTGCTGAATGTAAGCTTTTTGGTTTTCATTTCAGGACAATGATTTGGTTAGACAATTATACATATTGAAGTCTATTGTACGTGAGACACAGTAAATTGTCATTTCCTTCCTCTCCACAGTTCCATGATATCTTGACACTTTGGCAGCCGTGATATTATTATAATTTCTATTCATTGGATAATATTATATTTTATGAATGATTTCGTAAATAATACAACTCTTTAAGGATTATATTATGCAGTAATTTCATTTTACCAGACGCTACAGTCATTTTCTCATTGGCCATACAAACATTATTCAAAACAATAACTTAAGAGGAATCGAGCATACTGATCAGTTATGCCAACTTCACGAACATTTCGGTGCTGCACAATTTACCAACGCGTTTTCACTCTACTCAGACAATGAAGTTTGGCTATTATTAGCTCTCATTTTGAAGATCATTTAATAAATGTCTGTAATAATACTTTTTTATAATTGGGTTTATGCTAATTGTTTAAATAATTCGTATAAACTACACTCTTATACCTTTATTTTTCAACCCTTGCCACGGGATCTGTTTTATCCCTTGCCACGGGATTAGCACAGAAACTAGTCAACAATGCTTTTTGAGGTGTATTAAAATAGTTTATTTCTTACTCGTGAAAAAATAACAAAATTACACAAAACACTAACTGAGATAATTTATTTTAAGGTTGAAAGAAAACACATCCACACATTGAGAATACAAATATTGTAAAATACAGTAAATATCGAACTATCACCTTCATTATCAAAATAGATACACATAGAAAACCTGACGCAATAAACGCAATAAACTGACGCAATAAACATTAGGAATGAGACTATGTCGGATATAAACATCGATATAAATGCAGAACCGGCCGGTTCATTTCTCCATTACCAGCAATGTTTTCATACATACATTGTACATTTCGATGTACGTCCACCCTTAACTATTTGTGAGTAGTTAGAGCGTGTGTATTTCTTTGTGCATTTATTCAAAACGTCGACGTCAAAACCGTTGCAATACAATTAATTTTACAGGTAATAAATATATCATTGCATTCACAATTATAATGAAATATTACAGGTGATTAACCATACTGATGATTGTTTTATATTTCACGAAGTGTTGTCAAGAAGCAAGAACGAGCTAACCCGGGCACAACCCAGCGTTGCCAGATGATTAAATATATAACTTAAAAAATCCTGGTACATTCACTAACCTATCTTGTACCAATGTTAATTGTTTTAAATTCTGAAATAGTTTGAATTTTAACGATAACTAAACTATTACGTTTTAAGTTCGTTATACCTAACTCGATATAATTTTATAACTATAAAGTAAATGGGTGAAATGGAGCGTTCTATCCTTTTCTAACACAGAATTTGTTACAAAAAGACCATCCTATGTTATTTATAATACTGGTTTTGTTATTAAATTATTCCATTAGAAAATATTAATGAATTATAAATTTTACATCATCGATTACCGTAAACTCAAAATCCTAGCATTCAAAAGGACCGGGACGTGTTCATTCTGGTACATGGAACCTTCATTAAAATCCTGCTAAAATACCAGAATCCTGGCCCGTTTGGCAACACTGGCACAGGCCTGCGCAAACGTGAGCCGCGGGGTGCTGAAGAGACCGGGTGGCTCGAAGGCTGGTTTGTGGTCAGCGCGCCGCATGTTATTTTTAATATCAGTTATGTAATTAAATTATTCAATTAGAAAATATTAACGAATATTAAATTTTACATCATCAGTTACCGTAAACTCGATATCCCAGTATTTAAAGGGACCAGGACGTGTTCATCCAGGTACATGGAACCTTCATTAAAATTCTGCTAAAAATACCAGGATCCTGGCGCGTTTGACAACACTGGCACAGGCCTGCGCGCACGTGAACCGCGGGTGCTGAAGGGACCGGGTGGCTCGAGGGCTGGTTCGTGGTCAGCGCGCCGCAGCCCGCGATGTGGAAAACTCGAGAACAATGTGACCGCGAGGCACTTCCACTCGGGTTGGCATGGGAGGGGCGGGGAGAAGCGCCACCGAGCCAATGGTATGCCAAAAGAATGGCACAAGCGCGCGGTATAGTAAGGTGTGCTATAAAAAAGTATGGGACTGCATGTCGTTGAAAAAAGATACGCATTAATCTTGGTAATATTAATTAAGCCTACAAACAAGTTTCAATGCGCTCTAAATGGGAAAAGCGAACGCAAGAAGAAAGAAAGAAAAAAGAAATGAAAGAAAGGAATGAAAATTAAAGTATAAGAAGGTATGTACATGAAAAGTACAGGGAATGTAATGAAAGAAGGAAAGTAGAAAAAAAAGACGAAGCTTACCTTGGTTGCGTAGGTCACAAAGGCAAGGCCATTTTACTCGGCTTAAAGGGTCGTGTAGTCAAATCGTGTCTCGCGTACTCATGTTTATCTCTTATTTTATAAATTTAATTCCACAGACCAGCATAACTTCTTTACAAGGATTGTTTTCATATAAATAACAACTGAAAACACAAACATACAAAAGTAAATAACAGATAGCGAAATACCTTTCAATCAACACTTGAAACAAAGAGTTACATTCATAAAAAACAGTCATTCTTTAGATAATGTCTGTGTCTAACTCTGAATCACCATTGAATTTCCTTCATTCCTTTCACTATATCCAACCGATATTAATAACATGTTTCCATAAAACTCGAAAAGATTTTTTGTGAAAAGCATTTCGCATTTACAGAAATGTTTAAACAACCCTTTTGCTCAAAATCGGCTCCCCATTTTTCAACAAAAAGTGTCATTTAGGACGAGATTTTACTCGTCTATAGTGTAACACCCCCCCGGTCGTCTCGTGAGAGAACGCCCGGTTAGCGGCCCGGTTAATAGCTCAGTCGGTGATGGAAGGAATCGTTAAACAGATACTGGTAACATGAAACAAACACTTTGATCACTGGTAAAAATTACTTTTATTCCTAGGCAATAAAATTAAAATGCCCCAGGGAAGTTACACTTGTAAATTGAATAAAGAAATGTGAGAATTAGGTGGAAAGAAAAGAAGATGAAAAGTTAGTATTCAGAGTAAAGCTTAAAAATTAGGAAGAAATATGACTAACGTTACAATGGCAAAATACAAAAGTTACAAATCGACGTGCCATAGCGCGGCAACGCATTACAAAACTTTTCACAGGGGCGAATGCCCTTAAATAATACCGCCTGGAAGAAAGGTCTCTGCGCGCCCGGGGAGGGCACGGCGCGGTCGAGGAAACGGCTGTCGTCCTTCGAAAGAATTCAGCGTAGGTCGATGGCCTCCCGGGCCAACAGCTGGCGGTCGGGTCGTGACGTCACCAAAGGGGCGGCGGCGCGTGGCTGCGTTGACGGCGTCTGGTAGTCTGGTTGAACTCGAAGCGGAACTGGTAGAACTGGTAGTAACTGGTAGAACTCGGAGCGGCCGGGCGATCTCAATCTCAGGAACGTAGTAATTAACTATGCGTACCTCTGATTCTCATTATAATAATTGTCGAACACAACTTCGGACAGTTTAGCAATCCTTCGGAGAAACGTTCGCCTCTCTTCACGGCGAATTCCCACCCCAGAGAATTTTCTCTGTCTCCTGCAGTCGGCTCAATGCTCAAAACTCGCAGTAAAATAATATAAGTCCCACATAGGCACATTCGCCCGAATAATTCCCACCCCAGATAAGTTTCTCTCCCAACTGCCCTCAGCCTAGAACTCAGGCTCCTTCCGACAAAAATTACAAGTCTTTCAGAGACACACTGGTATCTCCCCGACGAATCATTACGCTATTTCAACCAGTCGTGACGGGAGTAGTAAAGGAAGTTTCAACTCTTTGCGTCACTGTGAGCGTACAGAATTTTCTTATTCCTTCTAGAACACCGGCCATGCTTGCACAAGGCAGGCGTTGTCCGTGAAAGAATTTATCACTCTGGGATTCCCTGGATGTAAGCGAGCGTTCTAGAAATTTCGCAGCTGGTCATGCGAACACGTGCCTCTCAGTGAATCTTTCGACGACTGACCCTTATAACGACTTTCTTAATGGGCCGGGGGCGCAAATGGCTGTCCGATAAGCGGAGTTGCGCGCGTGTCGCCATCTGTTTATCCTCCCAGCTGCCCTCAGCCTTATGAAATTTTGTATGCGGAAATCGGTATCGCTACAATAGTATCCTTAATGTCGCCTATTAGTTCTACCTTTAGTGAACCAAAAAATTGAGAAAATTTGAAAAAAAGTACTTTGGGTGGCAATAGAAGGCAAATCGAACCCAGATCAATGAAACTAAAAAACTAGTAGGAGTGAATGGGTGCCATTTTGTAGGACCACTGTTTTTTATGAATTTACCTGGGCTTAATTCATGACTTTTGTGCAGCATTTCATAACACTTTTACACTCAAAACACTCATATCTAGATCGAATTATGATTGCTTTCTTATTTTTATAAATGTGGATTATATGCGACGAAAACTGGTGAAGGTTGTTTTCAAATAGAAAGGGTTCGCAGATGAATGTAAAATCATTACTCACCATTAAACCATTTCCATACATTTACTTATTATACAACTTCAGAAGCCTTAACGTTAGTTGTGTTAACTTTCTTTATTAATTATTTTTTCGCGTTAAACTTCTACTACATCTTCAGGACAACATGTAGAGGGATACACGTCTCTAGTAGCGGTTCACTTCATATTTTTTTTAACAATGGGCAAGTTAATGTAGTTTGGCTGCGTATATTGCAAATCAATTTTGTATTAAAACACATTTTTGGGTAACGTTATGAACCGTAACTACAGAACTGTAATTTATTGTTCAAATGTTTTCGTAACAAATTTGTGAGAAACCAACTCAGTGGTTCAATTTTTGGTCTCATGTACACCATTGCGAACTTAACTTCTATGGAATAGAATATTACATGGCATCGTGTAGTAATTATTTCGCCGGTATAGGTTAAATGTTCAATAAAGAGGCGATATAATTGACATCAAAACGTCCAGGTTTACATATCAAGTCAGAAATTCCTAATTCCTGGCTAAAGTGACGTGGTTAGCTCTGACAGCTTCAAGGCTGAGCAAGATATGAACTAGGGAAGTGGAAGGAAAGGGATGATCGTTGAAGGCAGGGAACGGACGGAAGGAAGAGGATTGTCGAGAAGGGGGAGGGTGGGAATGTAGATGTAGAAGAGGAGTGAGGGCAGGAAGAGAGTGGGGACGCATGAAAAGGAGAGAAAGGTAACGAGCGTGACAGGCGGGCGAAAGATGAAGGGCGGGGACACAGCAATCTAGCAAGAGCAGCGGTCGCGGGGAGGGCGAGAGCGGCGGAGGCGGCTTTCTCGAGGGCGGTGTGGGCGACGAGAGCTGCAGGGCCCTGTAACCGTTTCCCCGCAATTTAACCTCCTCCAGAGGCTGCCTTTCTTTAGCGCCGCTGCAAAACCCTCTCGCGTGGCTCATAAGCCGCAAAAGGGACCGCGTGCGCCGGGCGGGCGGTGGCGGCGGTGGCGGCGGTGGCGGCGGTGGTGGCGGCGGAGCGGTAGCGGCGGCGGCGGCGGCGGCGGCGGCGGCGGCGGCGGCGGCGCGGGACAAAAACCGCCGTCACCTCCGCGCCGTCCAACGTCGATGGTTCTTCCTTTTCAGAGGCTGCCAAAGCCACCGACGTCACACAGTTCCTTTCACTCTTCCTCGCCGCTCGTGTTACCTTCCTCTCCCTTTGATGTTGCATATTTTTGCTTTTGATTTCTTGGCTTGTTTGTTCAGCCTTCTGCATGTGATAATTATCCTCCGGAAAATTTTTCATTTTTTGTGGTTGTGTTCTTCCTCCGATTTCTATTTTTATACTCTCGTCTATTTCCTTTTATCTGCATTATTTCGCTTTTGTCACTTCCTTTCTCTTTCCTACTTCTACTCTTACTGTTGTCATTTTTGTCAACATTTCTGTCCTGTTGTTCTTAGTCATTTCCCAGTTTCATATCTTTATATCTTCTCTTTACACAGACATATCTTTATTAAATGACATTTCATTTCAATTCGAATGTTCAGCACTTAAAATGTCTTACATATATTCATTGAATGCATACCAACTAATTTTAATTTTCCTTTCACTACAAACATGTATGTGGGCTCTACTTTGTCCATTATATTTCGTTTCATTGTTTTTGGCTCTTCATTTTTCCTTTGATGATGTGTTACGTTCTACTTTCTTATGGAATGCCTCTCTGTCGTTCATCACGTCGTTTCGAGGTACGGTAGCAGGTGACTGCAGATGCCTCAGCTCCGTCGGTTTAAAGGAACACGATTCAATCGCGAACTCAGATTTTCAAACGCAAAACTTTCGTGAAATAGAAATGATATCTAGAGAGTGGGTAAGAACTGTGAATAAAATAGAAAGAAAAGTTACAAGCGCAAAGAGGACAAAAATAAAACTATTATAATAGTTAAAACTTCTATTAAATTTTATAGAACTTCAATGAAAAACAAGTTGAAAAATAAACTTATGTAATAATTATTTTTTATGTTTCTAAAGATCCCAATTTGTTTTGTAAGTTCTTTTACAAACATTTTTACTTTTGAAACAAATATATTTATATACTATTAGTTATTTATTGGGTCAGGATCAATTGCATTAGATTTGGTTACAATATACAAAAATTAATTATTTTTTGCTTCTATTGCATTCTTTTAAGTTTAATATGTGTAAAACATGTTTTTACTTTGCATCACTCTCTATTAACGTACTAGATTATCACGTATAACATCACAGTAGGTACATTTCTTAGTGCAATTTTTTTTATAATGAGATTTGGAAAGAAATTTCTCTGATAATTCGAATATCGTACAATTGTGAACAAAAATTAAGTTAATGTGTATGATGATCACGTATCATGCTCTTTGTTTTACTAACACAACAATCGAAAACTTATCCTGGAAGCTACATTTCACTTTTTTATCATGTCTGATGTCTCGTCGTCGATGTATCCGAAGATTAAAGGGAGTTTCTTTCTCAGAAGTCATTTTCGCTGTCTAGATACAAAAAAGACTGATTACGCCCGTGTTATATTTTGTTCCTTTCACAAACAAAAAGAATACAATAATCTCAAGAGACATCGCACGAAGTATGAGTTCTGATGAAATTACTTCGATATTGGAATACAATGACCACGCTTACCGCCCCAACATAATCACCTGTTTTCATGATACATAGGGCAATAATATAAAAATGATTCCGAAAAACACTAGTTACAAATTATTAACCATTTTTACATTGATTTGCCAAATGATTAGTTTTGAAATTAGGTGACTTAATGGCAATATTAAGAAGGATATGTTATGAATTCGTATTAAAACTAAATGAATTTTTACATTGTTTTATAGTGTGTTTAAGATTATTCAAAGTGCACGAAAATTCGAGTATTTTATTATGTATCAATCACACTACCCCCTTTATGATAAATTAAAGGCAATTAAAGCAATTGAAGGCAATACTGAAGGTGATGCAATTAATGCAATTAACGGCAATACTGATGGCGAGGTTAAGTGAAGGTTAGCATAGTTAATGTCTCACGATTTCAACACCTTCTTAACTATAATATTTCTCTACGAATTATGAAACTTATAGATTATACATGAGCATTTTAAGGAGTACCATTAGAAGAACCGTACAAAACGTGTTCGATTAACGTTCGTTCTCACTGGCTATCCTCCGCACTCTCGAAGTGATACTACGCTCTCTTCCTGTATCTGAAATCTATTCGTAGGTTCCTGTCAAAGATAGGAACTATCGGTGCCGCTCGTTGTCGGTTGCTCTGGGCAGCATTGGTAGAGCGCGCTCTGTGTCTCTGAGATCTGCTTGTGAGAAGCGCCATGGGTTTTCTTTTACAAAGGAGAAAAGAATTGAATACTGAATTTTCATTAATTTAAAAAAAGAACCATTTAAATGATAATATTTAAAAATGACATCACCCCGTGCTCGCACACTTTCAATTTCTCGAAGCAGAAGTACTAACTAAGCAGTATCTAAGCAATAGCTAGGCAGAGATATCAACTAGACAGAAGTACCAACTAGGCAGAAGTACCAATTAGGCAGAAGTAACAACTAAGCAGAAGTACTACCTAAGCAGATCTCCGCAGTGCTTTGTGCAATCGAATGTAATTATATTCGTCGCACAGCATGCCTTACTGGAGTGTTCACATATGTGTTACAACACCGCTTGAAATGAGAATAAATAATGCGTTTAAAGGATGTTTATTAGAAACGCTTCAGCTATACATGGAGTCAAGACATTTAGAGACACCTCTAGCATTCACTATGCATTGTTGCCTTTTGCCAAAGAATTTTAAAAAGATAAAGATCTACGAAGGAAAAAAGGTGAATGAATTAATTGAGAAAACGACCGGGAAGAAATGACGCCGAAGAAGATGTAAGAAGGAGGACAAGAGAAAGAGAAACACGACGATGGATATCAGAAGAGGCAAAAAATAGAAGGGAGATGAGGAGGGTTCAAGGAGGCAGACGGGAGAATGGAGCAAAGACGAGCGAGAGCGGAGAAAAGAGAAAGGTGAGGCGGACAAAAAATTGTGGCAGACAAGTGCAGGGGGACAATGAAAGTTGGAAAAAAAAGAGCTGAACGGGAAGGAAAAAAGGAAGTTGGAGCCAGGGGCCAGGGAACGACCAGGCAGAGGGCGAGAACAGGCGCCGGGCCGCGGGCAAGGCCTCACGCGAGAGCGGTTGTGGCGCGGTGGGGGGGGGGGGGGCGTGGGCGGCATTTGTCGCGATCGATGCGCCCGCCGCCGCACGCGGCGCCACCTGCGGCGCGGCAGAGACAGACGAGCGGCGGCGCGCGCCCGCGGGCGAGATACACGGCGCGATGCACGGCCCCTGTCTGGGCCGGTGGCAGGGGCGGGGGGTAGCGGTGGTAGAGTGTGCAGGGGCGCGGACGGGGGCGAGATGGGGCAATGCACTTGGCAAATGTGAATGCAACGAATAGAAAAGAGGAGATTCTATACCTCTTTCATATGTTATTCAATGACTGCCTGTGAATGAGATTAAATTCATCATTCATTCAAGTGCCAGTAACTAGCTACTTTTCTAGATGAAATGAATCCATTGAAAATTAGTTAAGATAAATGTGTAATTTACATTTACAATATACGAAATAATTTCGTACGACCCCGAGATTGTGTCGTAAGCTTTGAGCAACTGAAGCAAGATAGAAACTGTTCGTTTTGCTCATAGTTATTTTTAAAAGGGTTTAGAAATATCCTGCTACGATTTTGGAATGACTGTGCCCTTAAACAATAAAAAAAGTTATAAACCTACCCGGTAGCTATGAAATGTTGGCTATTGGAGCGCAATCCGGCGGTTTATTTCAGTGGTTTGCGGCGCGAAATTTGGTTTTGCGGCGCAAAATTTGGTTTCGCCGTTTAAGTCAATTTAGGGTTAGAACATAATGGAAATTGAATTTTCAAAATATAGCAACATCGAGTAGAGTGGGCGTTGCATGGGTTCTAAAAGTGAGGATGAAATAAGACTAACTAAATTGGATTCCGGGATAGATAGTGTCAAGCAAGTGGCAATTATTACAAATACTCCAAAATTTTACCTGGTGGCACCTTCAAGCACGCAATAGCAAGCAAGCAAGCAATAAAAGAAATTTCAAGGGTACAAACTTTTAATTTAGTATTAAAGACATTAAATTGTTTTAATTTTCTTTGCCATGAATTATTATATGATTTCGTGTATTAACATTTGACAGGATAGCCCTAGTATTCAAACAAAGTGTTCATCTATGAAATGTTTTTGAATATGAAATCAACCAACTAATGAAATGTGAAAATAAGATATTTTCACATTTCGAGTTTTATTTATTTTCTTGTATTCTAATGCTCTTTGGTATCACGTTTTTTGATTGTGTTTGTCAACGACAGAGAAGTTATTAATTAAAATTTTATTATTATGTAAATTACTTGTCTGTTGCGAAATTATATTTTTCACAGTTTTATTTTGGTGTTTTTTAAAGATGATTTATGAAATAGCAAAAATTTACTATTAAATGCTATATACGCCATGTTGCAACAAAATAAAAAATATTTAATAATTGATCTTACCTCGAAGAGAGATTTAGTGATTGAAGATTTTTTAGTCGTGTTGTAATTCACTTAAAGCTCCACGTTGCATTTTGTCAACGGTGTGGTTTTGTACACACGTTTGTCGTGTGTAAGTTTCATTGTACACACGACATTACAAAAAACTATGTACACAATAGTGTGAATTGAAAATGTATAAGCATTATACATATTCACATATTACGCATCAGTATTTATTTTTTGTAGAAGAAGATTCAATTTATAAAAATAATTGGTATTTAATTCCTTTGATCCATTTTAACAGTTGTCTCTATTGCATCAAAGGAATACTCGTAATATACAAAACAAACACAGAGTGAGAATATTACTTATTGCACACGAGTGCAAAAACTCCTAAACCTTAAAATATTTTACTCTCTCAATTCACATAAAACCGGCTATCAAATGAGAGTATTTTTTAATTAATGTTAACTTCGAAACTATTCTTTCATTACACTTTTCATCTTTTCATAACTTGGAATAACTCTCAAAAGAGACGCACGTGAAGCCGCATTAATGCGTAAAAGTGACTTAATATGTAACACATTACACCAGCGCCGCGCGCGTCTAAACAACTTTAAAATTAACAAATCAAGATTTGAATTACGATGCACAGTGTATAAAAATATCATTATGTTTGTAGGCGTGTTTTCACAAGACAATTAATACGTTATTTCCTGAACATTCATTTCACTTTATTTATAAAATGTCGAAACAACGTGGAAAACAAATAATGAAAGGGTAATGTTTGTACTCGTATCCCAAAATTATTAGCTGCATTTCCTAACATCATACAGAGTTATCGTTTAGTTATCTGTCGTTAAACAATGGGGCAATTAAACGGACGCCTAGTAGTAACGACACGTTAAAATTAAATGAGACTCGTCGCACTTAAAATAACGTCAGTCCCGAAGTGGATCACTATTGTGCTGAGTATCCACCCCCGCTTGTTCCCGGGGCTCCAGAACCACCACCACCTCAGCTGCACGAGCATCCCTCTCCCCTGCCGCCACCGGGCACGGCACCGCCTCCGCCTCTTCCGCTGCCTAATTGGTGGTCTGCCCGTTAGTGCGAGGTCGCCGCCGCGACCAGACGTTGCCTTAACGAGCGTCGGCTTCCCCGCCCCTCCCCGCCCCGCCCCGCTTCGTCCCGCTTCGCCCCGATCCACCACGCCACGCCCTTCTCCACCCGCCCCGCCACGCCACGCCACGCCACGCCACGCCACGCCCCGCTCCGCTCCACCCGCTCCGCTCCACCCGCCCTTCCCCGCCCCGGCCCGCCCCGCTCCACCCGCCCCACCCCGCCCCGCCCTGCATCCACCGCGCTGTCCGTTGCCTCTCCAGCCCGTCGCTGCTCCTTCCCCGCCACGCCCACCGGGCCACTCCAAGCTCCTCCTCGACCGCTGCCCCTCGCCGTCCGATGCCACCGTCCTCTTGTCTTCCACGACGTCTCTCTCTCCGTCCTGCGCAGTTCACCATCAGTCCACTACCTTCGCCGCCGTCCTCGCTATATTGATAATTGATTGTTGATGATAATTAGTTCCGAGCGCGTCAACTGCTAAGGTCATTATTCCCGTAAGTGTAATGCACTTCCCCCCCTTGGGATGGGGCGATGATCTTTCCCTGTTGAATGGCGAGATCCGGCGCCTACCTAACACCTGCTAGCGGAATTTTCCTCAATCAGGTATCTCCTACCAATGGGGGACCGCCACAGTCCGAACAAGCTCTTTGCTCCCACTGGTCTCCCGGCATGCGTGGATGCGTAGTGCATGTTAGTGTAAATTTGTAGAAGTACGGGATGCGAATAAAACAAGGAAGACGAAGGAAAGATTGTGGTCCGTGACCCGTTTGTTAGGGTACTGCTCTAGCATTCGCCCGGTTTTTAACCCAGTCCCAGCTATATCACACCTATTCTGCCGCAGGGTGACCTGGACAGTTCCGGACACGCCCGCCCCGTCAAGTGGTGTTACTCTGCTTTAAAATCTATTGCCCATAAACATCCCGCCGCCCCACGGCTCGCGGTTTTTCTCGCCCTCTAACTCCATTACCTTCGCCGCATGTCCCTTGACGACGTGTCGACCATTTCTACTCCGCCACCCTCACTCCTCTTGTATCGTCTTGATGCACCGATCACGTCACCCTTCTCACCTCGTCACCCTCTGTCGCCTGTTATTGGCCCGTGTTGCCCGTTCCACTGAGTCGTTATTTCATCACCCTTGTCATATCGGTGTTTGCTACCTCTAACAGCCATATGACATCTTTGTCAGCATTATTAGTGTTATTACACCACCACGCACGCTGTCCTCGCGCTCTCGCTCATTTCCGTCTCCCTTTTCGTACCTGACAAAGAAAAGTAGTTTCTACTTTACCCTGTGCGCTGTGACTTGACTTACATTCTCTCACGGCATTTTTCACCTTCATTCCAAGCCTTTTGTAGCGCATATGTTCTCTCCCTCTCTATCTTTCTGGCTCCCTCTCTCTCTTTCTCTGTCCCCCTCTGTCCCCCTCTCTCCCCCTCCCTCATCCCTACCCCCCTGTGGTGAATCAACCTGTCTTTGACAGTCCATACTGCCCCCCAGTATCACAACCGAACTTCCGTTTCCCCCTGCATTCGACCAAACCCTGCACTTCCGCAACTCTAGCATTCCTACCCCGCTTGTTCGCGCAGCCAGTGCTCCATCTCCCGCCACTTTCACAGCGAGTGCGTCCCGCCACATCCCCACGCCCCGATTGCTCCCCTCCCCCGCCCCTCCCCGCGACCCACCTCTCTTCCTCGCCCGCCCCAGCGTCCCTCCTCCACCCGCCTCCGCGCAGCACCCCGCACCCACCCCACAAGCGCCCCGCCCCCCTCGCGTCACAACCCTTCACCGCGCTCTGCGTCCTGTCACCTTGCCCCGCCACGCGCCCCGCCACGCGCCCCGCCACGCGCCCCCCCACGCGCCCCCCCACGCGCCCCCCACGCGCCCCGCCACGCGCCCCGCCACGCGCCCCGCCAAGCGCCCCGCCACGCGCCCCGCCACGCGCCCCGCCACGCCCCCCGCCACGCCCCCCGCCACGCCCCCCGCCACGCCCCCCGCCACGCGCTCCGCCACGCGCCCCGCCACGCGCCCCGCCCCCGCGCCCAGCCCCCCTACACCCGTACCCCAACCCCGCCTCGCGCCCCAGCGCACCGCCCGGTCCCCCTGCCACACTGTCCAAGCGAACGCCCCCTTGCGAACGCGGTGAGGCCGGCCACGCCCACGTGGGCGCTGCTTCGCTGCCTTCCGCGTTCTTCACCGCCCCTGTTCCCCCACCTCCCTCCACCCCCCACCCCCGCACTCGCGCTGCCACCGCCGACAACGCTCAGGTAGCCGCGTTCTCAGAACCCGTCATTAATTATCTCGTGTACCCATTACTGGGCACTTTTTTATTTGCGAAGAAAAATTAAATGAGAATTTTGAGAAAGACTGGGAAGTGAGCAATTAAACTCTTTGTCAAATATCCTAATGCAATTACGTAGTGTTCTTGAGATTTTCAATAAATTACGCCAACACACCGAAATTGGTCGGTCACGGTTCCCTGTAAAAACCAGTTTGCTGCAACTTCCGCGGAATCCTGGCGCAGTCCTAAAAAATTATTACGCATTGTAATGCCAAAACACCTTCTTTCATATGAATATGTATTGTTTGTTATTGTAGAGTAAGTAAAGGCAAACATTGTCAATGGATCGAACTCTCAAAATGTTCATTAATGCATTTCTATATTCATTCAAAATTAAAATATTGCATCTCCTGTAAAGCTGATTTTTCGTGTAAAATAAGTCATATTTTACTCTATAATGCCTCTCTGCACGTGACGCAGAAATAATTCAAATATTAATTCCTTAATATAATGAAGGGATTTAATGTGTAGGACTTTTTAGTGTGTGGACTGTGTAGGACTGAAGACACAGCACGATAATCCATGACTTTGTAAGAGGTTAATTTTGTTTTACAAAAATATATATTCCAAGGAACAGTAAAATATTTTATGTCAAGTTGTACAGAGATTGCATGGACAAAATTAGGCAATAAATTTTGCCTTATGTAGTCAGTTATAAGTGTATTTAGTTATTTCGCAATTACAATGACATTGTTGATTGATGTATTTCCCATGCAATAAAATACGATAAATGTCATAATTTAAAAAAATATATATATAAATCTCTAATTACAGAGTTCTTGTGTTAAGTATAAAACAATATGCGACTGTTGTATCACATGTTCGTTGTAACACGTAAACGGTTATATTGATATTACGGTAGAAAGGGTGAGAATTCCACTCATGTAATAAACTAAGCGATAACAACGAGAGAACAATACCATGAACGCTGATGAACAGAATGGCTAATACGTTATTACTACGGAACATAATGATAAAACAATATTTGGGTAATAATGGGCAATTTGATGCGGTGAGCAGAGTACCCAGAGAGAACGAGTGTGTTCTGATCCTTTTTTCGTCGTTACGATACAGCATTTTCACATAATACCAAATTCATAATTTGCGCACTTAATTTTACAATATCCAAGTCAAGATTTGACTTTCAAATTTTGTACTAAGAACAATTTTGTTTACGAAAGCAATTGAACTCGTTTCTGCTGTTTTTCGATTTCTTTAGGCCTGAAGTATTATTATCAAGGCAACTCCTTAAAAATTAAATTAACGACAATAGTTTGGGAAAATATTAATCCCAAAACGAAGAAACGAATCGGCGCTGCAACAGCACTTTGAGCATACTGAGTTAGTCTTAGTGAGAACACGTGTCATTTACAAAAATACTAAGAAACAATATAAATAAATAAAAATACTAATAAATAATAATAAACTCTTTGCCGATCAGATGGCCGAGATCGCTAAGGCAGTAGTGCTGGAGTGGTTTCGGACCAGAAGATCGCGGGTTCGAGTCCCGCCTCGGGCATGGATGTATTTGTGTATGTCTGTATGTGTTGTCCTTTCACCCCCATTATCATGGTATCATCATTTCATCTTCCATACCCCCAGGCTAACAACCGTGGGGGATAAAAATCGGATCCAGCTAAAATGCTGGTCCCCCAAAGAATTGTTGCAAGCACCTGCCACCGCGATAATAAATAAAAACTGAGCCACGGTAAAAGCAGGATGCTTGCATGCGTGGTCCTAGTCGGCCGATTAACGAAAAAAAAAAATAATAAACCCTTTATTGCTAGTTTTTGATTTAGTACGATAAAATACATTTCAAAATAAAAAACTAATATCTCTGTCAGATATTGTTAAAAATGGAATGGACCTTAAGGAAATGAGTCTTTATAAAGCGACTCTCCTCCAGAGTTACCAAACAAGTGACGTTTGCAGATCACACACAGGAGCAGATCTATTTAAAACATCCCTCACGATATTGAATGTGTATACGGCGATCATTATTTTTTCAGTTAACTCGAAAAGAAGTGTTTCGGGGCAGCAAAGAAGAACAGCAAAGTGCGCACATACGTCCGTCGCGAGACAGCGAATTTCAATCTCTGGAGGGCGGCGCGGGGGCGTCCCAGGGCGCGCGCAATCTCTCAGAAGAAGCCGCCTCGACAGCGCATTCCTCACGCGAGCGCGGATATGGAGCGGCGAGGGGACGGGGCAGGCGTTGCGGGAGGGGCGGGGGAGAGGGTGTGGAAGGGGACACGGAGGGAGACACAGAAAGAAAGGTGGTAATGGTAGAAGCACTGCAATGGCTAAGAAAGGTTTAAGGAAACAGTAAATGAAGGGGCTAGTGGAAGTGAAGAGATAAGGGAATGGGACAAGAGAAGGAATAAGGGAGCAGGTAAAAAGAGATAAAAGAAGGTGCACAGGAAAGGAAAATGGGAGTGGCAGTGGAGTAGGAAAAGGGGAGTGGGGAATAGAATGGAACCAACGTGAGGAAACTAAATCTGGGACATTGGGGCTGGAAAGGAGATTAGAAGGGGGCTAGAAAACATCTAGAAATTGTGTAGGAGGCAAGGGAAAGTGCTAGAAGGGAGCAGATGAGTTCAAAAGAAATCCAGGAATGGTGTGGTGGTGGTTTACAA
The DNA here is from genome assembly GCA_038098605.1 of Gryllus longicercus. Taxonomy (NCBI): domain Eukaryota; kingdom Metazoa; phylum Arthropoda; class Insecta; order Orthoptera; family Gryllidae; genus Gryllus; species Gryllus longicercus. The sequence goes on from JAZDUA010000219.1 coordinate 1,133,834, forward strand.
ATTCAGAGAAATCAGAAATGACAATGGAACGTGAGGAATAAGGAAGGAGCAGGGAAACGTGATATGGTAGAGGAAGGAAGATAATGAAGCGCGATTTCAATAAACACTGCAACTTCCTGGTGTCACATTTGTGCTTCTTAAAGCTGTCTCTCTATGTGGATATCAGTGCCACAAATCAATCATATACTCCTGACATTCAGTTTCTACAAAAATACTATCTTATGTTTACTCCCTTTACGGGTGGGTAGATGCAGGTTTGCTTTCGTCGCCGATTTGGGAAATTTTGTTGGGTGGAGTACGACGAGATTAATTGCGAAGGTTTCTCCCAAGCTACAACTAAGAGGAGGGAATACGTGATATGATCATCTGATGATGATGCTACATTTGATAGATGATAATAGTGGGAGAATAATTCAGAAAATTAGTTCGATGTTTCATATGACAAAGTCGGAAAAACATCCAAGGAAAAGATGTTACTGCTAAAGTAGAAATACGTCATTTGATTTTTATTACAATGGTGATGGTAAAGACGTAAAAAATTACAATATAGCAAATACATCATGATGGAATGAATTCATATTCTCTCAATCGCTATCTCTTTCTCTCAATCGCTATCTCTTTCTCTCAATCGCTATCTCTTTCTCTCAATCGCTATCTCTTTCTCTCAATCGCTATCTCTTTCTCTCAATCGCTATCTCTTTCTCCCAATCGTTATCTCTTTCTCCCAATCGCTATCTCTTTCTCCCAATCGCTATCTCTTACTGTTAATCACCATCTCTTTCAATCTCCATCTATCAATCTCTCCATCTCTACCCTTTTGCAAAGATACTCTATATCCTTCACATTCAAAGCCCCAATAACTTTTACTCCATTCATCTACAATATTATCCATTCCAATTTCCTAGTTTCTCCCATTTTCTCTTGTATGTCACAAAGCAATTATTGTCCTTCATTCTCCCCCCTGCCAGAAACCCTTCCCATCTCTGCATCCGCACCACTATCACGCCAACGAAAGCCTTTTCGAAGCTACAGAACAGCGACCCTCACAATCGCGGGAGCGTTTTGTTCACCTGCAGCCGACGCTGTCACCGCGTCTCCTCGGCGCGCCGCCGCGCCCGTCACAACCGCCATCTCCATTACACTTCAGGAATTCCCTCTCGCGCGCTGGCGGCGAGGAAATGATTTATACGTCTTTTAAATCATAACAATTGCGAAATTAACGAGCGCCGTCGTTGACAAACGGAGTGCGCGACGCGGACGCCGGCGGGAGGAGGGGGGGCGGGCGTGGGTGGCCATCTTCGCGGGCGGCTGAGGGGGCTTTGGAATCTCCCTTTCACAGACAGATGAACAACTGCTAATAAATTGAGCCGCCCGTCCCTCCTCATATTGGTCAGCGAGCCAATGTGGCGTGACGTTCATAAAGTACGTCTTCCTGCCGGCCGCGGCGAGCGCTGCAGTCGGGTGGGCGTGGAGGGCTCGTTTTTCCCCGACGGCCCGGGGCGTCAGGCCGAGACGGGCGGACGGTGCGCGTCTCCAGGGAGGGAAGCGAGAAAGATGGCGCGGCGCGATGGAGATGGAACGGCCCGTAGAGCTTTATGACTCGCTCGCCGATTCGCCAGTAGAAACTGCGTAAAGTGAGTTGATGAAAGGAGAGGTATTCATTTTTCAGTGGATTAAGATACGCCGCAGAAACCAGGGCCTTCTTACGTTTCACATTTCATTATTTTGCTTTGTTGCCACAATATGGTTGCGGCAATTATCTTCCCTATACGTTAGGTAGATCTTAGCAGACATGTTAGGGAATTTTAGCATTAAAAAGGTGACATTGTATATCAATTTTTATACTGCATAATTTCCTTTCCGTGACCTATATTAAGTGAAAATATTTATTGAATATTCGATAAAAGTAATTACCATTGAATACTTTTTTTTCTGGTTTGGACGATTTTGATCGCCATCCCACCTCATGTTCTACTTTCGTGTCATTGAAAAACGCGATGTCACGCCAAAAGGAAGTTAACTGGCATTTTTTCGTTCATAGAATAAACCCAACTTGGAACGAAAAAACTGTTCCATTCTTTATTTACATAAACTGGCAAATGGAGTTCCTTCGTTCTAGACTTATCGTTTTATCATTGACATATATTTTTATTTAAAGCGAAACTCAATAGTATTCTGCCCAATATACAAAAACAGTAAATAACAATTTAAAAAAATGATAGAGTGACTATATTTTCTCGTCAAAAGAAATGTCAAGTTGACGCAATTATGAGAGAAAAGAAAGAGGTTAATGACGAAGAGAAAGTGAAATACGGAAATAATCTAATTATTGAAATTGTATGGTGGAATCTCATTATTAAAAGAATCTATTTTATCATCTACACATTTTTAATCGATTAATTCAAAATGTCGTAGCTGAGATATATATTTCGAAAAGATATCCATACTACGTTACTCGTACAAATATGAGTTTCCATAAATAGAATTCTCTTCATGAATCCAAGATCATGAAGTATTAACAAAAAATCTGAAGAGGAAAAAAATAATTGCGTAACAATGTAACCCATTTAGTTCAAATCATAAGTTTTTCGAGATTTGCTGAAATATAATTTATTATTTTCGAATAATCGCATGCTCTTGCTTCAAAACGATTGATTCCCTCCCCTTGGAAGTCGCTGATGTCGCCAAGGGGCGGGGGAGGGAGGGGGGGAAGGGAGGGGGGCGAAGTGCGGCCGAAGGACCCCGCGCCGTCGTTCTCGAAGAAGTAATTCTCGGCGCTGCTGTTTTAATTGGGAGCGGACGTGGAAGCGGAAAAAAAGGGCGGCCATGTAGAGAGGGAGTAGAGCGAGTGGGTCAGACTAGTGCGTGGGATGACCAGAACGGAGCGGAACGGAGCGGAAAAAGCGGAACGAGGCGGAACGGAGCGGTATTAAGCGGAACAACTCAAAAGGGAGCGGAATAAAGCGGAAAGACGCAGAACGGAGCGGAATCAAGCGGAACGAAGCGGAACAAAGTGGAATGAAGCGGAACGAAGCGGAACAAGGCGGAAGAAAGTGGAATGAGGCGGAACGGAGCGGAACGAAGCGGAATGAAGCGGAACGGAGCGGAAAAAGCGGAACGAAGCGAAACGGAGCGGAATGAAGCAAAACAAAGCGGAACGGAGCGGAACAAAGCGGAAAGAAGCGGAACGGAGCAGAATGAGGCGGAACGAAGCACAATGAGGCGGAACGAAGCACATTGAGGCGGAACGAAGCAGAATGAGGCGGAATGAAGCGGAAAGGAGCGGAATGAAGCGGAATGAAATGAAGCGGAATGAGGAACGGAGCGGAACGAAGCGGAATCAAGCGGAACGGAGCAAAACGGAGCGGAACGAAGTGGAACGGAGCGGAACGAAGCAGAACGAAGAGGAAGGAAGCGGAATGAAGCGGAATGGAGCGGAATGAGTCGGAACGGAATGAGACGGAACGGAGCGGAACGAAGGAGAATGGAGCGGAATGATGCTGAATGGAGCGGAACGAAGCGGAATGAAGCGGAATGAAGCGGAATGGAGCGGAATGAAGCGGAATGGAGCGGAATCAAGCAGAAAGAAGCGGAGTAGAGCGGAACGAAGCGGAATTAAGCTGAATGGAGCGGAACAAAGCGGAATCGAGCGGAACGAAGCGGAATGGAGCGGAATCAAGCGGAAAGAAGCGGAATGGAGCACTTTGGAGCGCAATGAAGCGGAATGAAGCGGAACTGAGCGGAATGAAGCGAAATGAAAGCAATGGAGCAGAACGAAGCGGAAGGGAGCGGAATCAAGCGGAAAGAAACGAAATGGAGCGGAACGAAGCGCAATGAAGCGGAATGGAGCGGAATGAAGCGGAATGGAGCGGAATGAAGCGGAATGGAGTGGAATGAAGCGGAATGAAGCGGAACTGAGCGAAATGAAGCGCAATGGAGCGGAATGAAGCGGAATGAGGCGGAATGGAGCGGAATGAAGCGGTATGGAGCGGAAAGAAGCGGAATGAAGCGGAACTGAGCGAAATGGAGCGGAATGGAGCGGAAAGAAAGCGGAATGAAGCGGAATGGAGTCGAATCAATCGGAATGGAGCGGAATGAAGCGGATTGGAGCGGAACGAAGCGGAACGAAGCGGAATGGAGCGGAATGAAGCGGAATGAAGCGGAATAAAGCGGAATAGAGCGGAATAGAGCGGAATCAAGCGGAATCAAGCGGAATCAAGCGGAATAGAGCGGAACGGAGCGGAACGAAGCGAAATGAAGCGGAATGGAGCGGAATGAAGCGGAATGAAGCGGAATGAGTCGGAACGGAATGAGGCGGAACGGAGCGGATCGGAGCGGAACGAAGCGGAATGAAGCGGAACGGAGCGGAATGGAGCGGAATGAAGCAGTATGGGGCGGAATGAAGCGGAATGAGGCGGAAAGAAGCGGAATGGAGTGGAATGAAGCGGAATGAAGCGGATAGAAGCGGAATGGAGCGGAATGGAGCGGAACTGGGCGAAATGAAGCGGAATGGAGCGGAATAGAGCGGAATGAAGCGGAATGGAGCGGAATCAAGCGGAATGAAGCGGAATAGAGCGGAACGGAGCGGAACGACGCGGAATGAAGCGGAACGGAGCGGAACAAAGCAGAAAGAAGCGGAACGGAGCAGAATGAGGCGGATCGAAGCACAATGAGGCGGAACGAAGCAGAATGAGGCGGAATGAAGCGGAAAGGAGCGGAATGAAGCGGTATGAAATGAAGCGGAATGGGGAACGGAGCGGAACGAAGCGGAATGAAGCGGAACGGAGCAAAACGGAGCGGAACGAAGCGGAACGGAGCGAAACGAAGCAGAATGAAGCGGAAAGAAGCGGAAAGAAGCGGAATGAAGCGGAATGGAGCGGAATGGAGCGGAATGAGTCGGAACGGAAGGAGGCGGAACGGAGCGGAACGAAGCAGAATGGAGCGGAATGATGCTGAATGGAGCGGAACGAAGCGGAATGAAGCGGAATGGAGCGGAATGAAGCGGAATGTAGCGGAATCAAGCAGAAAGAAGCGGAGTAGAGCGGAACGAAGCGAAGTTAAGCTGAAAGGAGCAGAAGAAAGCGGAATCGAGCGGAACGAAGCGGAATGGAGCGGAATCAAGCGGAAAGAAGCGGAATGGAGCGAATTGGAGTGGAATGAAGCAGAATGAAGCGGAACTGAGCGGAATGAAGCGGAATGAAGCGGAATGAAGCGGAATGAAGCGGAACTGAACGGAATGAAGCGGAACTGAACGGAATGAAGCGGAATGAAGCGAAATGAAAGCAATGGAGCGGAACGAAGCGGAAGGGAGCGGAATCAAGCGGAAAGAAACGGAATGGAGCGGAACGAAGCGCAATGAAGCGGAATGGAGCGGAATGAAGCGGTATGGAGCGGAAAGAAGCGGAATGAAGCGGAATGGAGTGGAATCAATCGGAATGGAGCGGAATGAAGCGGATTAGAGCGGAACGAAGCGGAATGAAGCAGAATGGAGCGGAATCGAGCGGAATGAAGCGGAATGGAGCGGAACGAAGCGAAATGAAGCGGAATGGAGCGGAATGAGTCGGAACGGAATGAGGCGGAGCGGAGCGGAGCGGAACGAAGCGGAATGAAGCGGAACGGAGCGGAATGAAGCGGAATGAGGCGGAGTGGAGCTGAATGAAGCGGAATGGAGCGGAATGAAGCAGTATGGGGCGGAATGAAGCGGAATGTGGCGGAAAGAAGCGGAATAAAGTGGAATAGAGCGGAACGGAGCGGAACAACGCGGAATGAAGCGGAACGGAGCGGAACGAAGCGGAATGAAGCGGAATGGAGCGGAATGAATCGGAATGGAGCGGAATGAAGCGGAATGGAGCGGAATGAAGCGTAATTTGTCGGAGCGGAATGGGGCGGAATGAGTCGGAACGGTGCGGAATGAAGCGGAATGGAGCGGAATGAAGCGGAATGGAATGAGGCGAAACGGAGCGGAATGAAGCGGAACGGAGCGGAACGAAGCGGAATGAAGCGGAATGGAGCGGAATGAGGCGGAACGGAATGAAGCGGAATGAGGTGGAACGGAGCGGAATGAAGCGGTAAGGAGCGGAATAAAGCGGAATGAAATGAAGTGGAATGAGGCGGAACGGAGCGGAACGAAGCGTAGCGGATCGGAGCGGAACGGAGCGGAGTGGTATGAAGCGGAACGAGCCGAACGGAACCGAACGAAGCGGAACGGAGCAGGACGTCACTGAACTGCACGAAACGACACGGAACGGAATGGAAGGAAACAAAACGGAACGGAACGAGACGGAATGGAACGGAACGAGATGGAATGGAACGAAATGGAATGGAACGAAGCGAGACGGAACGGAACGGAACGAAACGGAACGGAACGAGACGGAACGGAAACGAATATTTCTTTCCTTAATTAGGTAAAACTTAATTTTATACAGATTTTCTTTCGATGTCCTGATAGAATGGGGTAATTACCATAGCTAAATCTCCAAAAATGTGATTTAAGGTAAAAAATAACCTCGTTTTGTTGATTCCGTACGAATAATATAATTTGCGTTACCTATGCAAGCCAGAAAATCAAATTTTAAGGGAGTAAGATGTACTGTTTCTATGTTTTGCAAGATCGTAATAGATGATCGTAATAGATCGTAATGTAGATAGAGTACATTTGGTTTTGCAAATTAATTTAGTGTCTGCTGAAATCCTAAAATCGTGTTTTAGCTACATTATAGTAATAAATAACCAGCGGTCTGCAGATGAAAGAAAGCTAAAGAACATCGCTGTGATGGAGGAGGGGCGAGAGAAAAACAACAAAAAAGAGACGAAAGGTGGCATGGGGAGAGAAACACGCCGCGCCGCCCGCATATTTGTAGCAGGGGGCGGGTGCTGCACAGGCCACCTGCTGCGGGGGACAAGGGCGAGCCGCCGCGTTCGCCCCCGCCGGTAATTCGGTCAACTTCCAAATTGCATCGTATTAGCCGCGCTCCCTCGCGTGCCTCCGACAACCGCCCCACGCGGCCCCGCTGTTCGGGGGCGTGGCCCGGCTGAATGGGATTCGCTGTCGCGTGGTTTCGCCAGGCAGCTCCCGCGGGGCGAGGAATGTAAAAGGTCCGGGTGGGGATGGTTTACGAATTGAATGCGACGCCTTACGTAGAGATAGATCGAGGTGGATTGGAGATGGATTCCAAAGAAAACAGGATAATATAGAATCCAGAATATGGAACTGCTATTGTGTTCCGGCTTTTGGAAGGCATGGAAAATGAGACAGGCATCTATAATCCAAGGGAATGAGTATTCGAGTTCGACATCTGCTCTATAATTTCTCCCATGAGTGTAGTGTTTATTGTATCAGGAGTGGAGTTCATTTATCAATGTGTATCAGGAGTGGAGTATATTGTATCAGGGAGCAATAACGGGAATGTACGATTTATTGAAGGCAAACTAAACCGTTTGGGGTAGTGGCTTACGGTTTGTCGTTGTATAAATAAGTAGGGAATGCGTGCGGATTGCGGAGATGTTAGGGGAACGACACAACCAATACCAGGCAGGAGGGTGAAGCAATATAAGCTAATTCGTGAAGGAGGGTGAAGCATATATAAGCTAATTCGTGAGGAAGGCATGGAGGGGTAGCTTCCTAAACAGGATTTAGATTTAGATTTATTCAATCAAAAAAAGCAGTAAAAACTAATAACAAGAATAATAACAAGATTCATTTGCCGGTGTGACATGACGATTGTATTCCACCGGCAAATGTGTTAAAAAAAGTATAGTAACAATACAACGTTCGAGTGTCACGAGGCCATAAAAGATGTTCTGTGAGAAAAGAAAGAAGAAACGGATATAGGGAGAGACAAATATGAAGCCCAAGATTAACCAATTTATTTTGTGGTACGGCTTTTCTTTTGTTAAGGAAACAGCGGGAGGTATTCTGAAAACCTGTACACATACTCTATAGCTTTCATGTCTTTTCTTTATGGTTGACATTACTTTTTCCAATTATTAATCTGCACATCCTACATAAATTAAAATAATCACCATTCCTGATTCTACAAAGGAGTAGAGTAGACACGCATAGAATACTGTTAGTTTCTTTTACCCACAAATTTCAAAGAACGGCGTAATGTTTTCTTATTATAGAAAAATACATGACAAATGTCTGTTTTTATGATCAGCATCTCATGTTGAGGTTCCATTCATGAAATGAAAAGAAACAAAACTTTCAATTATTATTTCAAAGGCTGTTCATCATGCAAAGAATCTCTGCAGTTTTGAGGTGCGTTAAAATAAATCCCTTCAACATTTTACTAAAATCAGTTTTTTTTAAGAAATGTGTTCCTACCCCCTTACTTGTCGTAACAATAGAGACAGATTTTTTGGGTTACAGTCAAGGTGAAATGACTAAATGAAATTCGCAATTCGTAGGTTACACAATACGTCAAGGTCTACACTTGTATACCATAAACGTGAAAAATAAGTATGGGGGATAGTATTTGCTCAATGTGAAAGAAAAAGGCTATTTAGAAGAAAATGTAATTATAAAGAATAATTGTATTTTCTTATCCAGTATGGCAGGGATCTGAGATTAAATATAATATTTATTTTTATTCTCAAGTTCCTGCATTTATGGTTAACAAAAATAATTATTCCATTTTTCTCAATTATTATACTTGTGAAACTATTTCGAAAGTTGTACAAATCAACAATACATCTTGGTTTTGCCATGAATATTCTACTGGAAGCATAAACACTTGAGAAAATCAAAACAATGTATCAAGTAAGAACTCCTAAGTTTCCAAAAGAAAAATCAAGAATACAGAAGGCGCTAAGATCTTAAGATGAACACCTCTTTACTCATTTTGTCATGATGCTTTAATAAATATTCCATTTGCTACGTGCTTCTTCCCAAGATGAATTTATTATGAACCTCTTCTTTCTGAGAAGCAACGAATAGGTGCTCCGAAACAAATTGGTGTTCTCTTAGAGGTGAATTAATGAAACCTGCAGAGTGGCGAGGCCGAAAGGAAAGCAAAGGTTGCAAAAGCTTGAAGGCTTACAAACAGAACATGACTTCTCGAATGTTTCGAAACAAAATGCCTCCTGCATTTTCGACTGCAGTAATGATAATCATTACACCTTAATTAGAGTAAAGTATTTTCTGTGAAAGAGCCGCTTGGGGTAAATGTAAATGTTACGGTGGTTGAAATTGCTTCCGCGATACAGATGAAGCCGAGGATTTTCGAGACGGACTTTAAGACTTGCTTAAAACGCTTTGCTTATATTATTTTCCTAATTTACATTCTTCTTCTGGTATTTTGCAAAAGTGTTTCTTACCCAAATTTTATATCTTGTTCGATATTAAACAGAATTATTGTTATTACCTTTTGTATTTTACCCAGTTCTATACATTTTAACACACGTTGTAATTGATTTGTTGAGTATGAAATCTTTCTGAATTTTATTTTACCATACTAATTAACCTAACGTTAATAATAAACGCGTTGTCATGTTTTCAACATTCCTAAGTTAAATATGTTTTTTTTCTTTCTCTAAAGCTGCGAAACAAGAACGCCAAAAAACGGAAATAAATGTAGTTTTATTAAGTCGAGATTGCGATTTAAACCATCTAAACGCAAAATGTGCAAAGTAGTTTAATGTTTCTGAAAAGAGTTTGTTCAGGTTGGGTTTCATAAAACCGCAGACCGACCGCGCTCTTTCACTACCTGTTTCGTAGAGTTGTATGGATATATACGATAAGATAATCTAAATCCGTTTTCTTTATACCCGTCGCAGGAGATTTGGAATAAGCAGACCAGGAGCCGGAGACAATAATCCTCTGGGAAAAGGACTCCCAGAGAAGTCTTTGCTTTGTGCAAGGCGTCGGGAAGATTCGCTAGCAGATCTCGAGGGCTGAGTCCCTTTCAGAAAAGTTGAGGGTTCGTCCGCGAGATACTACCGTTATGGTGCTATTGGCGCTCCTCTTTACCTACGTTCGTCAGATGAACGTTGACGCTCGTGTTCGATTCAAAATTTTAATGACGCGCGTTGGCAAACTGTGTGTGTGTGTGTGTGTGTGTGTGTCTGTGTGTGTGGAATGAGATAAGCCGCGGAAAAATGAAATGGAAATAAAAAGATACAGATTACTATCGACGCGTTTCTGATGTCCATTAATTAGATAACAAAGGCTGCAGGGGTTAACTTATTTTCAATTTCACTCTTTGGGCGGACAATAAACAACCTTCAGTGATTGTTAATGCCAGGGAGTGCTTGACATTCCTATTTGGCTGAAAAAGAGTATGCTACGCAAATGAAAATTACAAACGAATCCAATAAAAAGGCAATATACAATCTGTAATTGAAAGTTTTTCCAATCCATTTTTAGTACAAGCTATTCAAACCTCCATTTTTGGCATTAAATGCTCGACTCTGAACTTCTTTTATGTACAGTTTCATGGATAGAATCGAAAAGTTTTATACATTGAAACAAGATAAAAATATTTTCCTACTTCAACTATATTTCGGAATTTTAAATAAATTTTTCATAATGCTTCTTAAAACACACACTATAAATGGAAACAATATAGTTAATGCAGCCAAGGAAAGGGCGTTCTCAAACTGTCATGTGAGTAGAATGAGAATTACGTCTAGTTAGCGAAAACGTTTGAATAATTAAAGAAATAATGTCGGCGTCAATACCGAAAAACAAACAGACTCAAATGTAGTTCTGAGAAAAAAATCATGTAAAATGTAATTTTAAGAATTTTAAATATCTTTTAATTTCAGAATACTCTTAAAATAAGTTTATATTAATAAATTAAAATCACAGCAACTGAATTTCGCATATTTCTCTGTAATTCTCTGTACCTATCTAGTAAATATCTGCAAAAAACTCAATTTTAAAATGTAAAGCCGAATGTACACCTTTTTAGCAATGTTTTTAAAAGTAAAATAGTGTTCTTTTAAATCTCCAAGTTTGTACATGAAATGCAACCGTGACAATATTATGATATCCTTTCTCAATTGAGAAACGTTTCTCAATATTTCACTTCATTTTTTGACCTTTCAAATTTACTTTTGACAGAAATCGATAGGTTATTTTTGAAAAAATGTTTTGTTAAACATCAAATTAGAAGCTTGAAAAGCATAATTGTTCACCTTTTCGTTATTGTCTCTCTTGTAGTAACTAACTGAAGGTACCAATAACTTTATCGTTGATGTGACTCAAAATAAATATTTAAAAAAAAACTTTAAACAGACGTATTGATTTCCTGAATTACAATCTCGCAAAACCCTGCTTCAGTAAAACATGTTTCAATTTTTTAAACTCGTGGGCTGCACGAAAGTTTGTAAAAGCGCAGTTTGTTGCCGCAGAACAGTTACATAGCACAGCTTGGAACGAAAAGTATTTTGATGAAAGTGGTATAGTTCTTTGAAAGGCACTAAAAAGTTTGCTTTGCGGGCACGTAGTACGCCTTTACGTTAAAAATGAACTTTACGCTGCCAACATTTCCGGGTTGGAAAACTGCAAACCAATCCCACAACGAAAAATTAGTAGTAAAGTAATCACTAAACATTGTGGACGTTATTGATTGCGACATCTTAATATTTAAAGTCTCGATAAAACTCTACCTTGAGTGACAAGTAACCAACAAAAACGTATGTGCTTATTTAGTAACAAACTTTAATTATAAATTATTTATTCGTAATTTACGATCATTAAAAAAATGACTTATTTATAGTCGCTACACAACGTCAAAGAACATCATCAACCCCTGTTATTGTACAATAGTACATACAAACATAATAGTTACAATTATGACAAAATTATTTTCTCAATACAATTATTATCAATGTTAATCACATTTACACAATAAGTAAGGTTTAATATAACTACAGTTTTAATACGATAATTTTCATTTATATGTAGTATTCTGATATTTTATTGTCATATTATATTCCTCAAATAAAAGTTCTCAAACTCAAATAAACGCAATTTATTAAAATTATTTATTTAAATATGTATTCCCTTTGAAATATTAACAACCTCCACAATAAATTATGAAGATCATTGTAATAAAATCTGATATATTAGAAATATTCATTCAAGTGTCACCTATTAAATAATGTTTATTAGGGCTATTTAAAAGTCAATTAATTCTATTACGAATTACTTTTCTTCGGTACGACGAACATATTTTCTCAAGCAATTCACATTGACATTGACTGCCAAGAATACAAGAACACCTTTCAGTTTGAATCCCACTCGTCAATATGTTACCCAGGCAAAGATTCGATGTTTAGATCTTCTGTCACCTGATAAAACAAAAATCATTGCAACATTTCGCGTAAACGTACTTTTACAATAACCGTAACGTTACATTTCAGTAAAACCAATTGGATCACTCTCGCAATCTCATGAGCCGGTGCAAATGACGTCATGATAGAGCCTCAGCCGCATCGTTGCGCCGTCGATGTCGCTGGGAAGCGCTTTGAAACCGCTCCATCCGCTGCCGTTACGGCAAACGGGGCTCAGAGCGCGGTGCACTCTCTTTGTGCCTCGCGTTCGAAATGCTGTGGAATATGGGAGACGAAAAAGAGACGTGGCAAGCGTAGCAACCAACGATGTCACGCCAGAGAGTCGCCTGTGTGGGGACGAGGGAGTCTTTGGTTGCGTAAGTGAATGATCCAGCGAGTTAGTAGTAAGCATCTAAGTAGTGAGTGAAGAGAGAGTAAATGAGCGAGAGACTGGGAGAACGAGAGACTGGGAGAGCGAGAGACTGGGTGAGTGACTGAGGGAGTGCGTGACTGAATGAGAGAGTGAATCAGTGAGCGAGCGAGTGAGTGAATGAATGAGCGAGTGCATGAGCGTGTGAGAGAGCAAATAAATGATCGAGTGAGTGAGCGAGTGAGAGAGCAAATGAATGATTAACTGAGTGGGTAAGTGAATGAGTGGGGGAGTGATTTGAATAATGGTGATGAAAGCAAGTTAGCAGGAAGTCGGGTGGCCGGGAGATAGTGCGTTATTGTGCATGGAGGTCTGATAGGCGTAGGGGTTGGCGGGGAATGGAGGGACTCGTGGGAAAGGAATAGATGGGTACGTGTAGTGGCAGGGGAGAGTAGTCGAGAGATGTTTAGACAGCTAGTGAGTAGAATTGTTGGTGTATGTGTGTGTGTGTGTGCGTAAGTTTACGTGTGCATGAATGGGAATGCGGTAGATGGATTATAGGGCAGTCATGCGGACATGTTGGCTTTGATGTTGGTGTTGGGAAAGACGAGTAAAAGGAGGGGCAACATTCAAAACAAAATACGAGACAAAGGACTATCATTTTCCATCCGCTCAAGATAGATTTTCGCCGATACTTTCTGTCAGCTGAATACGGCGAAAGGGTTGATACAAAAGTGGTATTGCTACTGAACTCTGCAGTAAATAGTCCCTCCGACTGTTACTGAATGGAAGTTCTGTGAAAATATTTATGGTGGGACAAACGTAATACATCGACGGTTATAAACTTTCAATTCCATCATCATTGTTTTTTTTTAAAGCTCTCGTATTTACAACACACACCTATTGCACTTCTCTTACACAATGCAAATCAGGAAATATTTATGAATAATGATTGGAAAAAAGTACTAATGAAACTAGTTTGATAATAAAAAATCGCATTTAAAACCGAAGTAACTACTTCCAATGGGCTAGATAAGCCAAAGACGAAAATAGATGTCATTCTTTTGAAATTAATTTTAGAGTACCGTTAATACTTCTTGTTTGGATTAATAATGATGAACTTTCTTTAAGTTTAGATTGTACATCGCATGTTCACGTTCTCGATTAACATCGACTTTCTCGTAAAGAGTCCCTCTGCATAGCACACACACCTTCCGCCAAGGGCCTGGATTCGATCTCTGACCAATCCATAAAGAATTTATGGCGGACGAACGAGCTCTCGGGGATCTCCCTTGTCCTTGGCTTTTCTTTCCTCCAATGCTTTACCACCACGCATCTCACCATCATCGCCATCGCTATCATCAGACCTTCACATACGGGCCTCAACCACTCTATTCTTTTAAGGGCCGCTAAATACAATAAAAAATAGTCTTCATTGTACTCGCATACCCTAATTAAAAAATAGGAACTGGATTTGTATCTTATTCACTGGGTGGTTGATTGATTAGTGATTCCGGACAAGTCAACTACCAGGGTCATTAGTCCTGTAAGTGTAGTGCAGGTTTTTGCTCGGGAGGTGGCAGTGGTCCTTCCCTCGCTGTATGGTGAGATCCGGCGCCGACCTACCGTTGACTAGCGAGGTTTTCCCCAACCAGGTATCTCCCATCAGCCGGGCAACGCCTCAGCCAGGACAAGCTCTAAGCTTCCGACAGGTCTCGCAGAATGAGTGCTTGTGGAGTGAGTGTTAGTGTGAGTGTGTAAGAGGAGCAGATAGGACAAGAAAGAGATAGGAAAGATTGCGTGCGGTCCGTGACCCGTTTGTTGGGGTGTTGCCCCGGCATTCGCCTGGTATTGATAGGAAAAAGCACGGAAAACTACCAATCAGAGCAGCCGGCCGCTAGAACTTTCCTCCAGGCAGCGACTGAATTCGACCTAGCAAACAAGTTAGTGTAAAAAATCCTGCTACCGTCGGGACTCGAACCTACGACCTCCCGGGGAGAGGTCAGTTGATGAGCCATTTCTGAGCAATCTCTTCCGATCTGATTCACTGGAGCACACGACATACTCGTATCTTGCAACATTTCACATACATTTTTGGAAAATGATGTATCATATTCAGATGCTCTACAGTACTTCTACAATCTTTAAAATGCGAGCCATTTGCCAACATACACTTAGTGATAGGATAGGAATTGCATTGGCTTACCCTATGTTACCTATCTTACACCACGCACTAGCGGTCATATCTTCACTAACTGAGTTCTGGGGACAAAATATGCACTACGAAAAACAAAAACAAAATTGTGGGACCTCAATGTTCCTTAAAACTTGTGTTTCCAAGATTGAACTCCGCATTTGATCACATAATAAGATGTAAATTTTGAATTATATTTTATATACAGAACACGGTTCACTACAACATTTAATGACAAGGGCGAGAGAGATAAAGAGGATAAACACAGAAATATTGAAGGCTAGTTCATCTAATACCAGAAATGTATCAAAGAGAAGAATAAATAAATTGACCCGGTCAGTCATCAGTTTCTTAAAAGTATCATTCCATTCACTAGAATTGCCATGGTGCTCCACAAATAAGCGGTCAGGTTCTACGGCCGGAATGAAGAAAATATGGAAGATTCTTCAGAGAGATTTTGACGCAAATCATCAGTCTTAGTACTTATATTTTCTTTACATACGTAATATATTTTTTCTACAATAAAAAAAGTTAAAACATTCTTTTAAATGTAATAGATTTTTAAATCCCTGTCCTTATTTACACACAATGATAATTTTATCACGAATAGTACGTCTTTTATAATAACGCAGCGGAAGTATTGAGTGATATAATAGGAAAAACTAAACAATTAACGATGAATAAGTTGATTTCAATTCTATAAGATAAATGATTCCGTAAAAGTTCAAATTAAAACAATTGTGAACCGGAAATATCATAAACTGAGAAAACTGGTAAGGGTATGTAGCAAGCACAGTGACACCATTAGCCACTTTATCAATACCGCCATAAATGTTTATTCACAATGATCAGTTTACAAGACTTGAAACATTGTGGAACTTATTTTCTTCATTTGATGTGCTCTGCGTAGGTCCGTCCCCTTCGTAGGAGTGCTCCAGGGGTTCCATCCAATACAGCAACGCTGCCGACGCCTGAGGCGCAGAGGCTACGGCAGCGTCCGTGTCCCATGAGGGATAGGGGGTCGCAGGGGCGACGTGCTTATTTGCTCCTCATTTCTCCAGGGCTTCCGCAGGGCGCGCCCACCCCAACAGCCATCTCGCCAGGCGTCCAGCACCGCCCCAACCCGTCTCGCCCCGTCACGCCCTGCCTTGGCACGCCCCGCGCCACGCCACGCGCCACGCCACGTTCCACACCTCGTGCCGCGCCACGCCACGTGCCACGCCACGTTCCACACCTCGTGCCGCGCCACGCCACGTGCCACGCCACGCGCCACTCCACGCGCCACTTCACACGCGTCACGCTTCGTCCGCCATGCCACGCTTCGTCCGCAATGCCACGCCACGCCTCATCACTCCACGCCACGGCACGCCATGCCATGCCACGTCGCTCCACGCCACACCTGCCCACGCCGCGCCACGACACGCTGCCGCCATTGCAGCCCAACTGCGACCAAACGAGGGTAGGGGGCTCAGGGCATCTACTAATGTCGCTGTAGTCCCTCTGACCTGGAGGTCCTAGGATTATAGTCCTCCGGCAGCAGGATTTTGGACGCTTGCGAGATAACTAGGTCGAATTCAGTCTCTATCTGGAGACGAATTCTAGTGATCGGCTACTCTGTTCGGTAGTTTTCCATGGTTTCTACGATCATATCAAGGCGAATGCCCGAGCAGTCGTCCAACTTCGATGCCACGGTTCGTGCACGGTCTTTGCTTTCTCTCCGTTGCTCTTTTCTCACCCTTTACTTACGCCTACGTACTATACGCGCAACTTTTCTGGATATTACACAGTGGGGGTAGGGAGGCTCTGACTGGGCCACGTCGTAAAAGGGCATACCAACTGTTTGCATGAACGTATCACGCCAAAGCGTGGCCTGAGAAATACTATGACTTCTTTTGTAGACGGAGGGGGATTTTGGTAGCATTGTCAATTGGTACGTGTCTTTCCGAGTCGGACACAACTAAGTTTTGCAACGTTGCATGCTGCTCAGCGCTGGGCACGGACTACGTAGATCGTATGTCAAGAACACTTGCGTGAGAAATGCATGTACCATACTACACCACATAACAGAAGACCAGTCGGCAACTAGAGTTTATACCGACTGCGGTGGTGCCACGCTGGTGGGAGATACCTAGTTGGAGAAAGTCTCCAACAGCCTACGTAGGCCGGCCCGAAACTCGCCATCCAGTGGGAGAAGATCCACCAACTTCCACAATAAAAACATGCCTCACACTTACGGGACTAGTGACCATAGCAGTTGGTGAGCCCGAAATCACTAATAAATCAGTCAGTAAGTCCCACTGCGACCAAGTCTCTCGGTAGCAAAAGAACTTCGCTCTCGATTCCGTTCTGACCTCGGATCTTCACCTTGCACCTCCATTGCCATCAGCGCCATTTATCATATCCAATTTCGCAAGTACGTCGATCCCAATCACCGTCATTTTTACTGCATATAGTGTCTTAATTACCTCCCCTACCATGGTTTTATCAGCTTGACGGGTCTTGAATTTGCGGTTCCAGAGGTGAACTGGATTTCTCGGCAGAAATCACAATTGTACTGTGATTTTTGCAACTCTCCGCCTGGAAGGTATCAGCTGTTGACAGTTTCATCCAATCAGGAGCTTGAACATCATCATGACGTCACTATGGTGACGTTCAAGCTCTCGATTGGATGAAACTGTCAACAGCTGATATCTGCCAGGGGAGACGTGCGAAAATGGCAGTATAGTGCATCATTCGCGTACAGTTTTTCGTCTTTAATCGACGTCATATTTCGTTGCGATTTCGTTCCATTTTTATCTTCTCATTTTCAACTCTCAAACCTGCCCTGCCACCTGTCTACCACCTCTCCTTCCGTACCACTGACTCAAGCCCCAGCACCCCGATGCTGCAGCCTCTGTATCTAGCCCAACTATCGCTACCGCCGCCGTCGCCGCCAGGAACGTCGCGTCTGCTCCTCAGCCACCTCGGGTGCGACGTGCTTCGTGCCGCCTTCTGGCTAACGCGGTTTCGCAGAGCAGTAATTCGATTTGCGCTCCGCTATTGGCCCCGCGCGCCGCCAGCGCACGCAGAAGCCGGCACAAGCGCCACCATCTCGGCAGCCACGGCCACATCCATCGCCAGAGTTCCTACCACCACAGTCGCCACCACCACCAGCGCCACCACCACCAGCGCCACCACAACAGCCACTGTCGCAGCCACCGTCACAGCCACCATCAGAATCACCCCTACAGCCACAGCAACTACCACAACCACTACCACAGCCACCATCACCATATCCACGGCCACCAGCCAAACCACCACCACAACCTAGCCACCGCTACTATCGCAGCCACCACCACAGCCATCACAGCCACCACACCACCACCACAGCTATCACCGCAATAACCACCACATCCACCATCACAGAAACCACCAGATCCACCACCATAGCTACTACCAAAACCCCAACCACCGCCAACAGTGCCACCACAACAACCACCACTGCTACTTCTTGCACTACCTCTCCAGCCGCCTCCGTCACCACTACAATCGCCGCCATCACCAATTCCCCTGCCCTCAGCCACCCCCCCCCTCGAGCTCCGTTGCTGTCATCGCCATCGCCATCGTTGCGACCACTACCACAGCCACCACCACCACCACCACCACCACCACCACCACCACCAGCATCCTTGGCCTGCATCCCCAACGATCCCTCCGCTGCCGCCGCCGCCTACTCCTCCCAAGCCTTAGGGCGTTGCTGCGCTCTGCGTCGCGCTGTCTGCCACGGTGCCGAGGACGTGACGGCGGAGGTGGCAAGGGACACACACAAGCAACCGTTCCAGGTACATTTTGCGTAGTATGAAAAGCATTTCCCAGCTTTCTGAAGAAAACCCGAAATTGAAAGGATTGACTTTATTTTAATTGTGATGAGTTTGATCTTTAATCTAATGGTGATCGGTTATATTTTTATAATTTTGTGTGTTTTTATACTACTAATATTACAAAACATGTTTTGATTTGACAAGTAAATTGCATAATTAGACTTATTTTTGTTAAATTATTCTTTTACAATTTAAATATAATAATAATAATGATAATAATAATAATAATAATAATAATAATAATAATAATAATAATAATAATAATAATAATAATAATAATTTTCATAATTAATGTTTCACTACACGTCTTAGTACTCTATTAATTGCAAGTTGTATATCGGATAATCTTTATTTGATTATCTCATCAAACCATGAATATTCTCTTGATAACCCAAATTAAATTAAAAGATAGAATGTAAATCGCTGCTGTCTTGCGAGTCACAATCCAAAGCAAACACTTTCAAGACTTTCGCAGAATTTGAACTCGTTAAGGCCCCTAAGTTACCGCAGTTTCATGGTATTTATTCAACCAGTTCAACATAATTTTGTGTTAACAGACATCCTTACTTGATACATGTTAGGGTCTGCAGAATTATTTCTCGTCTGTTTGTTAATACATACACTGGCAAAGGAAATAATAACAACGGTCAAAAGACATTCACTTTGTTTCATTGAACTTGATAATATTTGTACTCGAGTACTTCAGCTCGATAGGAATGTTCATGATTTAAAAAATGTATCACTCCGAGCATAAGTGCTTACGCCATTCTTCTGTCATTTGGCCGTGGTACTTGTTCTCATTGTTCGCCCGTAGTAATGACAGCCGCCATCGTCACCGTTCCTACCACTTCAGACGCTACCCCAAAAAATACTGACCCGGTCCCCGACCTACCCCAAATACCCTTCTTTTGCTGCCTACGGCACCATCTGACGCCCCCGATTCCCCCCTGTCTCGGAGTCCCACCGACCCCACACCCAAGTGACTTCGACAATCCCCAAATCTTCACAAACACACTCCCCTCCTTTGGCACTTTTACCTCTCACACGACTTCGTCCACCAGGTGCTACCGGTTTCGGAATTCCTGGCACCGACCGCATCGCCACTATGGTAGAATGTGATGGTACGTCATCACCGTCCCATGACGCCGCCCACCCCTCGCCGCCATCGCCTCCACCGCCGCCTCGCAGCCCCGCCCCCACCATCACCACCCCTGACGATACCACCGCCTCACGTCTTCCCCACCAGATAGCGACGACTCTTTTGCCAACGTCATCGTTTCGCGAACACCGCTGCGACGGTACACGCTACTTTCACCACTGCCGCCCATCGCTGCCCCCGCCGCCTCCCGCCTTCCTCGCTGCCCCAGCCTCCCCGCCATCGCCACCGGCGCCCCTTCGCCGTTCCCGCCGGCGCCCCCGCCGCCCCCACCACCGCTCCCGCCACCACCCCCGGCTGTCCTCCCATCACCGCCCCTGACGATACCACTACCACACGTCTTCTCACCAGCTAGCGACGGGTCATTCGCCAACGCCATCGCTTCGCCAACTGCGACGGTCCGCGCCACATTCACCGCCGCCAGCGCCGGCGCCCTCTGCTGCCCTTGTCGCCCTCACCACTCCCGCTGCCCCTACCTCCCAGCAACTGCCACCGCCACCACCCTCGGCTGTCTCCCCATCACAACCCTGAAGATACCACCTCCTCACGTCTTCCCACCAGCTAGCTACGGCTCTTTCCACTAGCTGGCAACGCCATCTTCTCGCCAACGTCGCTGCCATGGTGCGCGCCACTTTCACCACCGCCGCCCCCGCCGCCCCCGCCCCCCCGCCGCCCCCGCCGCCCACCGCTGCCCTTGCCGCCCCCGCCTCCCCCGCTGCCCCTGCCTCCTCGCCACCGCCCCCGTCGCCGCTCCCATAACCACCCCCGGCTGTCCCCCCATCACCGCCCCTAACGATACCACCAACACCACACGTCTTCACCACCACACGTCGCTAGCGACGGCTCCACAGCCAACGCCATCGCTTCGTCAACTGCGACGGTCCGCGCCACTGTCACCGCCGCCAGCGCCGGCGCTAGGAAACGAAACACGAGGGGGGGGGGGTTGCGTCTCCCTGGGCAGGAAGCTCGGCGGCGCGGCGGCGCTGATCGTCGGCGACGGCGGGAATTCGCCCGTGAAAGGCGAATTCCAAAGCCAGGAATAAATTGAGTTTCCTTTCACGCAGCCGCTTGTGTGCAAATAAATCGAGTAAAAATTGAAATCAAATTCGAAGCAAAGGAAAGCTGTTGTAATGCAAGGGAGCCTTCGACATGAATTCCATTTCTAAAGATGATAGTACTAAATGTGGAATTATTATTTTGTTCATAATTTGAACATTTTCCCCTCAGTGAGGTAAACTAAAATGATGTCTGGTATAACGTGCGAAATTGTTGAAAAAATATCGTTTTCACTTTTCGTCCTCTGTATCATATTGTTATTCTTTTCTACCAGCTTTGAGCTTCACAAAAGCTCTTTCTTGAGTATCTTTTTCTAGAATATTCTTATTGCACGGTATAAAATTGAGGGAAAACTTGGCATAATTCTTAACTTACTGAAAGTATCCACTAAGAAAAGAACGTACAGGCGAAAATAGTTATCTTGGAAATTTGCCATGAAGTCTGAGCGAATAGATCGCAACTTGGAACATACTACTCCTTTCTTGGAACATACGCTGATTTTGAAAAAAGTTCTATTATTCTCTCCTGCTCATGACACCTATTTTAATGGAAGTTTCGGGTCTTCCAGAGAGTGAAGCAATCTCAGATGTAACAGCAGTAGCACCTGGTGCTTTTCAAAATCCTTCGCGCCTAACCGCTATGAAGTTCGTATGAAATTCTTTTCAACTTTAAACCTTTCGCTTTCTCCAAGAAAACATTCAATGTGCGTAAATAAGGCACACCTGCAATAAACATGTTGAATTCAAATACCACAACAACACGCAATACGCAACAAATACAAGCGATCTATTGTTGGCAACTTTCTCAGTTAAACTTGACCAATTTCTACATTGAAAGAAATTCTGAAACGTGCCATAAAACGTCTCAAGTTGAAACTCAACTTTCTCCAAACGCTGGCCAGAAGAATTTAAGTTTAAAAAACTTGCATCTCAAAGCAATGAAAAGACGTTCCCTCTATGTTTCTACATCAAAGTAATATTTAATTTTTTAGCATCTCTTAATTGAAATTTTAATTACCAATATCTTTATTCATAAGTTCCCTGGCATTATACAACATACCTCAATTTCATATAAATTTATACCCTTATATTGTATTCGCGTGCTTGCGTCCGTCACTCACGGTTAAAATGCTTCACATCCACCAATTCAGACAAATGAGATGTCATTTGACGCGTCTCTGTATACTGCTGATGATTTATTTTCAGGATACATCCAAGAATTCTAAGCAATTATATCGGTGACGGTGTGAACCAAGTATACCAACGCCACAAAACGTCGCCAGTGAATCATTTAACTTTCTCGAAACCCTGGATTTAAGTACAATATTTCAGATTTTTCGTTTCAAGAGTACCCAGGCATTGAATGACCACAAAGTATCACCCGAACGCCACCGTTCACATTATATGGCGCAGTGCTTAAATTCCTCGAAAGAAAAGGTTCTTCAGTGTTGCCATCCCTGTGGTAATTATCGTTTTTTAGGACATTTTTATAAGTAGCGTATACAATAGGGCTAATGGGATACTCCCCCGAGGTATAATGTCAACAATACAAAAAATCCAATACAATACAATATATCCTAAAAAGAATGTAATGTACCGTTTCAGAATTGGAGCTTCCAAAAGTACCAATTTTCTTTAATAAACCGCCTTGTAATAATCGTACATTGAAAAAATATACTCTTGAGAACGTTGGGATAAGGTTTTTCAACGGGGGGGCGGGTTGTAAATGTAGCCGGAAAGAACATTCAATAAGTGTTGCCATCACCCTTTTTTTCATTATGTTATTATTTAATTGTAGTTTTTACCAATATATTACTTAATTCATACTACTCTCGAGGAGGAAATAACCATAGTTTCCCAAGATTGTGAAAAGGTTTTTTTTCAGAACTAGTCTAGTTAATTGCCAGAATATAGTAACATTTTTTCACATACACACACACAGCTTTATTTCACGAAGCTTATTATATTCGACAGTCTTTTATTTACTACTATCACTGTAAGTTCACCTTAACAATAGGAATAGTCAAATTTAAAATTAAAAACAAATCATAATACATTCGATTGCCTAGAATACAGACAAAACGTTACCCCTCGGTGACTTGTTGGCTAACGTGCTCGCTTCACACAGCGCAACCCGGTTTCGATTCCGATGGGGGCAAAAATTAATTCTGCGTTTCCTTGCGATGCCCCCAGTTCTATTGAATTGAATTGAATTGAATTTGCCTTATTTTACGTGGCGAGGACTCGAGCCATCAGGCCCGCTCTTCCGTCTGACCACGCAAATTTCGCTACGCTCCTTTCATCAACTAGCAGAGAAGGAAGGTATTTCTTGGGCGAGAAACAGGCGATTTGAATTTAGCTCAGAGGCGTCATTTAGGCTTGAGGATCTTTTACATGCAAGTAAATCTACTAACATGGGACAGCCGGCTTCACTTCCCCTCCGAAGGAAGGCGTACGAAGGATTTGTCGCCCCTAAAAATCCACGGCTTCGAACGGGTTTGAACCCGCGAGCTTGGGTATAACAGTCCGGTACGCTAACCGTCACACCATCGCCGCCGCTTGACGTGTGACGATGAGAAAGCTCACTTCTCAGGCTGAGAATACCAGAAATACAGCGTAGGGATGGATATTGGCTAACCGCACGTGCCCCTTAACCCATGGCCGCCAGGCCGGGACGCCCCTGGTAGGCCTTAGCTCGTTAAGAGCTGTTGTGCCCAAGTACATACATGCTGATAAAACGTTGTATGATTACTCATATCGTAACATCTAGTTACAATAACATCTGATTAAAATCTGTTTATAAACTTATCATAACTTCTGTTACCAAACTCTGTTCACGGACTCATTTGATATTTCTCCTGTTTCCTATTACAATAAACTGCCTCACAACACGTATCCATAAACTTTAATTGATTAATAATGCAACCATTTCGAATACTTTGAATGTATTCCAAACATATGTTATACATTCCTGAAACACGCTACTTTCTAAATTCAATTTTCATTTTGCTAAATATGCACGAGACCAGGTCAGTTAAAAGAGCCATGTATTTTTTTTCCTTCCCAGAGCGGCCTCCACGCTACAGTGCCGCCGATGGCTTCGGGGCAGGTGGGGTCCTCGGGGTAGGGCTGCGAGGGCCGACGGCCAGGGCGGCCCGGCGGCGGCGGCGGCGGCGGCGGCGGCGCGGCGTCCAAATTAAGTGAGTTTCGGGGGGGGGGGGTCGTTTCAAATTCCGAGGCGGACGCTTGCATCAGGCGGCGACGCCCGCGGGGCGCCTCCCACCCTCTCCTCTCGCACCCCACCCTCCCACTCCTTCCCCTCGACGAGGGAGGCCTCTTAAAATATTTACGTGCTTAAACAAGCCCACCCCTCTGACAGTCCCTCACGCGCCCGCCCCCCCCTTCGCCCTCTGGCCGCCCCGAAATGAAATCCGTCTGTAAACAAGGTGCGTGGCCGTGGACCTCGCCCGCAACGGCCACGCCCCCTCCTCCTCCACCTCTTTCCCAACCTACCCTCACCTGCCCCTACTCTACAACAAGCTCACAATCTCCCCACATTGCTTTCCTCCAACTTTCCAAGCAAATTCCTTAACGATTTTCATGCTCATTTCTCTACTTAGTCCCTATTCATCCAGTGCCACCCGCTTCCTTGCTCAAATGCGTTTGATCCCTGGCCTCTCCATGTGCTCTCTGTCCCATTTTCCCAACACTTCTCGGAATTTCCTAACCATCTCGGGCCGTCTTCCAGCCTCCTCACCCCTCCCACACTTTACCCCCGAGCTACCTCCAACGCCGGATCCCCTCACCCACGGCTGTCCTCATCAACTTCCCAGAACTGTTGTGCCGCCACTAATAATCCGCAAGTGATTGCGGAGATAAGCCTGAAAACTAGGGGACGGTTACCTGCAGAAGGAATTATCTCCTGGTTGTTTAGTATTCTGTTCCCTGCTACCTCGCCGGGTTAACAGGAAGTTTTATATCGTTGGCTTGTCGAATGGGACGTTGGAGTTTTGCATTCCGCTTGGAAAAACGTGTACTACACGCTTCTTTGAATGAGACTGACGGGTGAGGACTTGTCCTTGTTTGTGAGTGACGCTGCCCAAAACACGACACACGCAGAAACTTTTTTGACCTGCTATGCATTTTTTTAAAAACTCAAGTATTTTCCTCAAGGATAATAATATTTTCCTCACGGATAATTTTTATAAACTCAAGTATAAAAGGGAAGAAGCGCTACAATTTTCTGAGAAAAGAAATGTCAAAAACGCGGCACCAGTTAAATCATTTGATTAGCAAATTACGAGGCTCCTTATGCAAGTGGCTCTAGAACTTTTCCATAGTAATACTCCATGTCCAAGGGTTTAATGTTTTGATACGTAATTATTCAAAATAGTTTTTTTTTTTCAAATTACACTTTTAAAACATTTTGGCTGGCTACTTTATTTTTATCAGATATTTTGATCTTCTCTTCTAGAAAATCCATTTAGTGAAAAAAATAATTTAAATACCATAGTAAATAATTTCAATTACACGAATAAATTATGTTTGATATCCTTTCACAAGAAAGTAAACAAGGTTTTCCGTCTGAATAATGATAACACAATATTTTTTGTTTATTCTGTTATTGTCTACAAAATTAAGATTTCATATCAGTTTTACAATTAGAGTAATAGAATATTGTGCGTATGAATTATGAAAAAATAGTTTTGTTGTCCTAGATCGAATGCACCAGTGTAATCGAGTTTTTAGTTTCATACAAAATTTATAATCAAAATCATACTCGGAATTTTCAGTAATGTGGTTAGTTTTCTAAGTCTAGTTTTCTCCCGGTGGTTGATTCTGCACTGCTATCCCTCACAATACAGGTGAGAATTCTTATCCTTGACTACTATTCCTGATTCACGAATCCAAATCAACGAAAATCAATATATTGAAGTCAAATTTGATTGCATGAAATATAATAATTCACTACTTACGGATATAGGTTGCCAGCAGATGTCAAACATGTATCAGCTGAAATCAAATGAATAATTTTTAAGAAACGTGTTATGACAATACTAAAACTATTGTAACACACGCAAGTGATAATTTTATTTAAGAGATAGATCTGGTGAGCGGCAGCTATGTTTACGCTACTCATATTTTTTTACCAATAGGCCCCTTCTTGGAAATGTAAATGACAGAGTAAGAATCTGCACAGCAAGCCACCCGAAAGCGATCTTGTTGCGGGATAACATGTATTTTATTGTCATTAATGTAACTACTGAAACCATTAATCTCCTACCGAATGAAGATAAACAAATAAATGTTTGCTAAAACAAATTGTGTTTAACAACCAAACGTCAGTGTAATACTTTTAAACCTTTCTGCTGTGCTCTAAAGAATGCAATCAAACACATGAAAATATCACTCAAACTCAACACAATAGCCAATTAATAACAAACTCTGTATAACACACTCTGTAACTATTGCATAAAAGACAAAAACGAATTCTAACTAAAATAATACTCTACACGCTACATTAAACAAAAATGTCAAATAATAGTGCAATTTAAGACGATATTACGAAACCATTAGGGAACCTAGTAACTCGACCATTGTAGATCTGTAATTTCAAATGTTGAAGGTTTCATAATAAGTCCTCGTAATAGAAATTCTGCAACCAAAAAGTTAATAAAACCACGCACATATCTGCATACTACGCGCAAGAACTCACCACACCCATCAACACAGACCGTTCTCCAGCAACCATCTTTCACGTTTGTAAGCGATCGCGTGACGTGTGTTTAAAACGCAGACCAACACTGAGGTCTGCCTAAAAACATAGAACTTAACGCGTAAAAATAAATGGAACGAATGAAATCCAACCGGGCAATATTTGTATCTCCTAAGGGAAATATTATCGCGGCAAAAAAAAGTCTGCGCTGAGAGTCCGCAGTTCCAGGCCGCTAAAGGGAGAACATCCACACCGCCAGCGAAGGGGGGCGAAGCCACACGGGACGCGTATCTTCAAATTGCGTCACGGTCCACTGGGAAAATTACATCGAACGCGGCGGCGCGAGTGAGTATAAATGTCTCTGCAAATATTGCTGTGACTGGAGTCACCTCGCTATTTGGAGGCGTCGACTTACAGTTATTGAAAAAAGAAACACGTTAACACTTTTAATTGTGGAGAGCTGATAGCTAATAGATAAGGCATATAATTTACAAGGAAAATCTTATATAAGGACACAATTTCAGTTATAATATTTTGATGGTACCTATTTTGGAGGTTCTTGGAAGGGCGAAATTGTAGAGACAGGGCACGTTGGACTACTTAGGGTAAAGCCAGATACAAAGGCACGCAGTTCCAATCGTTTTTAGTATTTAGCGCGCCAATTGTTATGTTCGAGAAAGCTCTGCTATTGTCTAGACAAACGATACCGAAACTAGTCGGGGTGTGTTCTTCCCATCGGCGGCCGAAAGCTCAATGGCAGGTAACGAGTATCCGAGGACCCCCGATCCCCACCGTACCACTGGACATCGTCATTACCCAAGCGTTTCCATTAGCGCTTTATATATCCCACTTTTAATGGAGGGATAAATGAACTGCGTGTACAAAATAGTATGGCATGCACTTCTATGACGAAAGCTAAATATAAATTTGATGGAACAAGGCACCTTGCAATCTCATTTTATGACATTTTCATTGGCTATTATAAACAGAAACGTTTCAGTAACTCTTTTTCCATAACACGTCAATTATTGAATGTGGTTTTCAATGTTCATTTTCAATGAGAACTTTCAACATATTTACCTTGTAACTTCATTTTTATTTCTCAACCCATGGGTAATTGCATAGAAGAGAGAAAGTTCTCTAGGTTTGCAGCAAAAAGTGGCTAATTTAAAAGAAAAACTAGTACTGTAGGTATATTATATCTTCTGCAATAGTTTGCAGGAACGCCTGAACCACTTATCGAAATTACCAACGTGTGTCAGGGAGAAGAAATCAACAAACGATCGTATTCATATGGTGGGAAAAATCATCGAAAAGAGCAGGTAATATGGTTTGAGAACCTTTTATCTTTTTATTGATTTCAAAGCAGCATATGATACTATTAATACATAGGAACTAATTAAGACCATGGAATAATTCGGTATCGCAAAGAAACTTACCAGTCTGGTAAAATCAACGGTACAAGTACAATACAGAGTGAAATAAGCTAAAAGGATTGGATAGATATCCAATTCTTTTGATAGTGCACAGGGATTACGACAGGGATGCATGTCATGCTTAGTCTTTAACCTAGCTTAGGAAAAGCAATACGTGTTTCTGGTATCGTAGTTACAGATACGACAATGAGGCATTCAGAATAACACTCGGCTTACGCAGATGATATAGTGATCGTTGAGAGAACTATAACGGCGTTACGGGGAAACGGCATCAAACTTGATGCGGCAAAAGAGATCGACTAAGTGTCAATAGTATAAAAACATAAAAAAATGATATAAATCTACCAGATGTATTTCAAATAAAAATCTTGAGAAGAATTGCAGGACAGCGGCAAATGGAGAAATAGGACACAACATAAGGAGATATAAGTTATACAATAGCAACAATATTATTAAAGAAAATCAAACCGGATAGACTAAGGCGACTTGGCTCTATCTGTCGCTTGCCGGAATAACTGTGTCTAAAGAATTGAATTTTCCGCGACCTGTGGCGCCCGCAGAGTCAGACCTGCCCTAAGAAGCTGGACGGGGTTGAGGAAGACCTGAAACACATAGGAGTGAAACATTGGAGGAGGAAGGCACGGCAAAGAGATACATGGAACGAAATCCTGAAGGAGGCCAAGTTCACTTATGAACTGCTGCGCCCTAAGAAGAAGAGGAAGAAGTATTGTTGGTCCTTGGATGAAATAAATATGGGCACAAAGAAAGGCAAAGGAACACATCTCATGACTTTGCGTAGTCCTGAGTTAGGCTTATTCACAAGAATAAGACCAACAACAATAATAACAATATTGTTATTGTTTAAAGTTCAGTTATAAAACATAAATAGTGTTCACGAGAAAGAATAAATTGTGGAATAAGAATTTGTTAATATATCTCGAATAGAACACACATTCTTCATCCTATCCCCTTCCTGTCCATTTTTCTTTTCCCTCTCTGCCCCATTCCTCTCTCTTTGTCCTTTTCCTCCTCTCTCTCTCTTTGTCCTTTTCTCTCTCTCTCTCTTTGTCCTTTTCCTCTCTCTCTCTCTCTCTTTGTCCTTTTCCTCTCTCTCTCTCTCTCTTTGTCCTTTTCCTCTCTCTCTCTCTCTCTTTGTCCTTTTCCTCTCTCTCTCTCTCTCTTTGTCCTTTTCCTCTCTCTCTCTCTCTTTGTCCTTTTTCCTCTCTCTCTCTCTTTGTCCTTTCCTCTCTCTCTCTCTCTTTGTCCTTTTCCTCTCTCTCTCTCTCTCTTTGTCCTTTTCCTCTCTCTCTCTTTGTCCTTTTCCTCTCTCTCTCTCTTTGTCCTTTTCCTCTCTCTCTCTCTCTTTGTCCTTTTCCTCTCTCTCTCTCTCTTTGTCCTTTTCCTCTCTCTCTCTCTCTTTGTCCTTTTCCTCTCTCTCTCTTTGTCCTTTCCTCTCTCTCTCTTTGTCCTTTTCCCTCTCTCTCTCTTTGTCCTTTTCCTCTCTCTCTCTTTGTCCTTTTCCTCTCTCTCTCTTTGTCCTTTTCCTCTCTCTCTCTTCGTCCTTTTCCTCTCTCTCTCTCTTTGTCCTTTTTCTCTCTCTCTCTTTGTCCTTTTCCTCTCTTTGTCCTTTTCCCTCTCTCTCTTTGTCCTTTTCCTCTCTCTCTTTGTCCTTTTCCTCTCTCTCTTTGTCCTTTTCCTCTCTTTCTTTGTCCTTTTCCTCTCTTTCTTTGTCCTTTTCCTCTCTCTTTTTGTCCTTTTCCTCTCTCTCTCTTTGTCCTTTTCCTCTCTCTCTCTTTGTCCTTTTCCTCTCTCTCTTTGTCCTTTTCCTCTCTCTCTTTGTCCTTTTCCCTCTCTCTTTGTCCTTTTCCCTCTCTCTGTTTCTTTCCCTCTCTCTATTTCTTTCCCTCTGACAGTCCCTTCTCTTTCTCTGTGATACTGTTGTCTTCTACTTTCATCTTTGTACGTGAACTGCTCTTATTCCTTGTAACGCGGTTACGTCTTAATGTTCGTCCCCCCCTCCTCCGTCAGGGCCTCGTTAAGCGTGTCAGGAGCAATGTCCACTCCCGGAATCCACGTCGGCGTTTCTCCTTGGCGCTGGGGCACGACCGTTCTCTTAAGTAAACCGGCGCACGCACCACGTCTCAACGCAGTAAACAGTCTGCAGCAGTCGCTGCAAACTGGGCTACTAGATGGGAAATGCACGGGAACAATTTTGAAAATAATGAAAGTGGAAGACGTACTAAATTTTATGATTCTTATTCAAATCCTGAAAGTTTTTGGAATATGTAGTTTCTATCTTAAATAGTGATTTTTTTTATCATGAACAATCCGCCAAAACAAAATAATTCTGAAGTCAATCCCGGTTCCAGAAGAATTTTGTTCGACTTAAATTATGCTACATCATAAATACTTTGTTGCAATACATTAAGACAAGTTACAATTGGAATTACTAACGTTATAATTTTATTACAAAAAATGTAAGGCCACAAAAGAAGCTGAATGGCTTCTTTTTCAAAAGGTCTTTCTCAAAGTCAGTTCTCGTTTCTCAGAGCTATTTTATAAAACTTTTTAATAATAATAATAATAATAATAATAATAATAATAATAATAATAATAATAAATTCGTGACTTCAAGGTAAAAAGGTACAAAAAACGGCGTGATATGGAAAAATATACACTTAGTTTTCGCGTTCTAAAGATTTGGATAACGAAACAAGTCCATATATTCGAGTTATGCCAACTAAAGGTATAATGGGCTTTTAGATTGGCTTCAACCAAATTTAGAGTCTGTTGGTTGAAACACAGCAGTGGTGGCTAGGTAGGTCGTGTATTGTTCAAAAACCTGAAACTTCGCAGTGTACTATATAACGTTTGTGGCATCTACAAGTACTCTGCACTAGTTAGACGAAATAAAAAAATCTTTGCGACAATTACCACCCTAATCAATTCCTACATTCTCTCACTCAGAGACACGCAGATGTCATGGAACTACCGATATTGTTTCTGTGTTCGACTCTACTGCCGTAATATAAGTTTTAAAATATAGTCCATATCTTTGGAATGCTTTTGTTTCTGGAGGTGGCGGTGTTCGTCTCGCGACGAATGGTGATATCCGGCGCCGACCGACATGTCGGCACCGTCTCGAGCCCCATCTCGAGCCCCATCTCGAGCCCTGCGACAAAAAGGAGTAGTCCTAGGGCAGAGAGCGCGATGTAGGGCACAACACACAGCCGGCCGAGGAGACACTCTAAAGAAAGTACATCGCCCGAGAACCAGCAACGCGGCCGCGGGCTGAAGAGGAGAGCGGAGGGAGCAGATGGAGGACCTTTGCGGAGGGAGCAGCGAAGGGCAATTAGCGCTCTTAGACATATTCTCTTCTCTGCATCGCCTCTCTCTGCATCGCTAGCTTCTCTTACTTCTCTCCTTTCTATCATCCTAAGAAGGCAGTTGGCAGCTGCGACAACCGTTCTACCGTAGAGACGTAGGTTTCCATTGCCCTTGCAGTTTAGATCAGTTAATTCTCTGATGACGACAATATCGTGAACCACCAACGAAAGATACGTTTGTATACTTCCTCTAGTAATATTTATGTTTTGATTTGAGTCCGTATACTCACACTATTTTCATAGGGGTTAAATGAGTTTGAAGGATAAAACCATGTTCCTAAGGATTGAAGTTGAAAAGGCATAGGCAAGGGTAAATTGGACCTGATCATTCTGCCCGTTGTTTAAGGGATACTATCTGTCTTTATTAGAACCAATAGGAAGAATTCACGGAAATGAATCCTAAGTACTCTTTTGAACCATTAATCATTATATCGAAATTATCCCTGAATAGAACGAAGAGATCTATATGATTAGTCTCAGAATATTGTTGTATCTCAGAATGATATTTAGAAAAACGATATTTATTAAAATCACCAATCTAAAATTCGACTATACACGAATTATTTGAAGCATTAAAGATTTTCAAATCCAATAATTTCTGCATTTACCTGGTTGTATTTTATTCATTATCTTGGTTCTAATCACCATGATTTATATGACTATCATTTGCTTGACTTTAGCCGCGGGAACCTACGACTTCACCATGATTGATAATCTTCCGGACTGGTTTCTTGACACTACCTTATTGAGTAAACTGAATGTCAGATATCCTGGTCAATACGGATACTTCTACATTTGCATACTGTAAAGAGAGGTAATATTGATTACTTAGCAAATAACGCGTATGGAGAAAAGTCAGAAGCAAGTGAAGGGACTGCACACGCCTAGTTAGTGAAAGTACGGTGGCCAGATTGGGCGGAATTCCTCTTTTTGGGCTGGAAAAGGTCCTCTCTCGCGGGACAAAAAATGATTTCGCGGAATACCGCCTAAAGGGCGGAAATACAGGGTGCGGCAGCATAACTTCTTTTTTTAAAATGCGCGCCATTCAGTTAGTTGATGTCATAGCGGAGCGTCAAGAGGGGGATGTCAAGAGGGGGTACTGTAAAGTTTTGTCCCGACACGGTTCAGTCGCCATCATGCGTTGGAATAGTGAGGAGCGTGCCTTTGCCGTTGAGGCCTGCATTTTAAAAAAGGGCGCGCATTTTAAAAAAGGAAGTTATGCTGCCGCACCCTGTACATCAAAGCATGTGCGGTTTTGGAGGGTTTCCAGATAACGTCGAAATTTTCAACAAAAAAAACAAAACAACACCAACGACGTTAACGGTGTTTTGATTATTTTAGTTTTTTTTTTACATTATACATGATGGATTATTAATTATTTGTTTACTCGTTTTTACTCATATGTTAACTCGTTCAAATATACATACTTTTAGAAGTGAGTAAAGTTAATTTTGAAACTCTAGTATAGGGTGTGTTCTAAAAGTGATATTCATTTATCGTGCACAACGTGAGTATATAATATATCACATTGGCAGTACTTGAAGATAATTTTAGAACATGCTGTTTAAGATTTTCTTTCGGAAGTGCGGTTTCACTTCCAGCATTTCCCGTTAAGCCATAGGAAATAAGTATGCATATGTGAGCATTTCTATGGCAATATGTTTAAGAGTGGATATTTAATAGGAGCAAGGGGAGTTAAAATAGGAAAGTTGGAAAATTGTTTTATCTATTAAAGTATTTCTCTCATCTGGTGTAGTCACAAGAATAGTCACAACTAATTTTTAAATATTGGGATATAACTCATTATTACAAAAAGTATAAGTTTTACATAAATATTATTTAATATAGTTTCCACAAACAAAAAATTAAACTAATCAAGCATTTCATAGGGTCACCTCTAAAAAAGTTTCTAATATAATTATTTCAATGCAAATTCAAATTTCACGCTTGGAAAGTTTTATTTTTCTTATTGGGCGGAATTGGGCGATTTTACATCCATCTAACAACGATGTTTGTACAAAGTAGCTGGCAATCCTAAGTGAAAGTAAGAGTATTATTTCGAATAATGTACTAAAATACGGAAAGCAAACATCTAATGCATTTCCCTTTTTCGTCCCAAACTGAAGTCTGTACTTTCATTACTTTATGGCATGTAAAGTAAGCTCTCCCGTAATTCTATACTCACCAAAGACATTTTTTCAATAAATTTGTGGTGCATATACTAGCACGACTTATGCGCGTGTACATTTATACTGGATGGTCTGAGTAGCATTGATCTGTTTCACGAAGGGCGCTGACCACATTATATTGGGATAAAAATGTGAGAGAAACAGCAAAGTGAAAACAAATTAGTGAAAGCGATAATTCAATATTACGCTCTGCTTAATGTATGAAATAAATTCCTTCAATAAGTTAGTTTCTTACTCATTACGCATTACGCTTTTTATTTTGTTTGTGAGACACTTTGTAAATACCAAAGTGAGATATAAAATACGTTCTCGATATATTTACTTCTCAATCTGAGAACAGAATTCTAAACATACAAGAAAATCAATGTTAATTTTTGGAAACAACTTTATTGTGAAGTCATGGTTATTTTACCTGTACAAAAAGCGGTGGTCGGCTAATCGGTTCACCGATATCTCCCCACGATTCCCTAATTTCAAATTAAACACATTACTCACAGAGTTGTTTTAAAACATTTAAGGTCTTTTTTCAAATGTTTACAGTATAAATTTTCTAACCTTATGTTTGCAAAACGGATATTATTTTTATGCAATCCAAGTAGGAGTTGTAAAATAGAAAATAATCCATTGATATTAGAATAAAGAAAATCTATCCCTGATAGTCCGGCCATTACCTCCAGAAAGTCATTTTGGAAATACTTTATTATTGAAAATACGTAAAATTAGCCTCAAACATCAGTTTAAATATCTGATGAATTTTACGATCTACGAATTTCAGAGAAAAATATTCAAGTTATCTCTATTCTCCCTGATCAATAAAAATGTTTAATTGACTTTACTGATTATCTGAGTACCTAATGCAATAAATTGGAAAAGGGCAATAATAACATGAGCTTAGTATAGTAGTTAAACAACATCATTAGCTACATTTTTATGTAACGCATTGGCACAACTTTTTAATAACTCGTAAGCATTTTTAAACACAAGAAAATGGTATTCAAACCTGTGGTCAAAAGAAAAGAAACTACTTTTTTCGAGAGATATGAACAAGATTGGTGTTCATGGCGTTCTTCAACTTATCAAAAATATTTTGTTGCTATACAATATCTAGGGAGACCTAAAAAATAGGAAATGATGTTTCTTGGAACAAAGTGATATAATTATTATGTACTTAAAAGAAAGGAATGTTGGGAACTTCAGAGTAAATTCTGATTATGTATCCCAGCCCCAAGTAGCAGTTGATGAACTGAGTTCAAAAGAAAATATTAATGGAAAAAATTTGCAAATTAAATGCCAGCTAGAATGACAGTAAACGACATGCTACAAATACCTCAATTATGTTTAATAACAATTCGTTTGGTTTATCACAAAGAAGGGAATATAAAACCCTAACCTAGATACGTAAATAGCGGAGACAAGACGGCTACAAGAACTGAATTTTCTTGTCGCGAGAAATATTCTGTCCCACAAATATATAATAATCTAATGATAACTTTAAACCGTTAAACATTGGTACTTTTGGAAACATGTTATTTTTGTTATACTATGTATCGTATTCAACTCACAAGAACAAAAAATGCCAAGACATCAATGAAAAATCCACGGTTGAGACACACGGGCTTGAATTTCAGCTGGTCGAATAATATAATTATACTGCGAAATAAGTATCCCTGGTAATACAAATAACTGTGTAAAATACAAAGGCCATAGGTGATTGACAATAGTCTGTATTGCATTTCTCTTTCACATAAAAATACGTGTTAGATAATCCCGGAGCACTATAAAAACTAGTAGTTTTTACAGAAAGGCACAGACTTCTCGTATTAGTTAGTTTCCTCTGCTGCTAAAACCATTAAACTCTAAAACAAAGTTCTTCACGTTTTCTTAATTTTTTAAAAATATTTGTTGGGAGTGATCATAAAACGAATTCTGTACTTCTAAACCCTTCCGTTGACTTTTTCTTAGTTTCTCTATAACATATGTATTTAACCATTCTACTTCCTTGACATTGAAATCAAATAACCTAGGTAATGAAAATCCCTTTCTTAAAAATTTCAAATGTACCTCATGTATATTGATTAAATGAAGCTATAAATAACCCATCACGCACAGTTTTATTCACAAATTGAAGTTAATGGTGGCAACGAGTATGCTTTAATACCTGTGAAACATGCAGTTCACTTCAAAAAAACTTACTAACATCTTGAACTGGTTGTTAGTAAAATGCATGACAACCACGGTTGAGAGATATGTGGAAACCTGAAGATTTGCACATGCTTCTTGGACAACTGGGTAATCAAAGTTTCCTTGATTCCTTTGTGAATGGGACATTCGTGAGCAAGGGCACCACTGGGACCAATCAGAATGGCTCCCAAGAACGGCTTTAGAACAAGGAAGAAATAACATTTTAAGGAAAGAGCTTGTTGATACAAAGACAATACTACTACCCCTGCACATTAAAACTAGGACTTATGAAAGCTCTGGCAAGAAATGGGAGGTGCATTAAATATCTCTGTGAAAAGTTCGTACATCTCTCAGAAGCCAAGGAAGGGATTTTCGTAGCACCAGACCTAAGAAGACTATTTTAGATGCTTTTACCACCACGATCACAAATGTTTAAAAAAAACCTTGAATTTTCTTTGAAAGAGTTATTCAGAACTTTCTAGGAAACAAGAAAGACCCGGATTATGTAATTATTGTTCAAAACGAGCCGAAGACTTGGAATGTTTGATGAGCGTGAAGATTCACTTCATCGATCCACACTTGGATTTCTCTTCTGAAAATTATGGTGCGATGAGCGAGGAACAAGAAGAACGTTGCCACAAAAATATTAAGGAGTTGGAAAAGTGATATCAGGGTCGCTGGAACGTAAACACGATGGGCTTGATGCTCTACCTTGAGGCCACGGAGCATACAAGAGGTGGAGCAATAGTCACAGCTTCACTCAGAAATAGAAAGATATTACAAGGTACTTAACTTATAAAAAAAATAATAAATAGTTTATATAATAAAAATTGTATGTAATATTTGCGGAAAATATTTGCCTTTGCTAAAAGGTAATGACGTTTACCTTGAATTGTAGGTTTCAAACTTAAGTGAAGAGAAATAAAAATATAATATAAAAACAGAAAATAAGTGAATGATTCGAGATACACTGAACTATTGCGTACAATATCTAAAACAGCTTGACGGTGACTTTTTGAGAAAATATTTTTTCACCAACAGGGATAAACAAATCCGACATTGTCAAAATCTCGAGATGGAATTTTTGTAGGCCCATAATACTCGTTCCTCTACACAGAAAGAAAAGGCAGCACCCTACCAACAACACGCCACAAAAGCCACTACATATCGCACTCGACGGCACAGAGCGAGGGAGAGAGAGAGAGAGAGAGTTCTGAGGATGAAAAAATGAAATATTATGGTAAATACACGGGGACAAAAAGGGCGAGCGCAGCGCGAAAAAGTTTGAGCGGCGGTAGCGGGGCCGCCGCGTCAGCCCGGCATCGGGCACGCTGCAGGAAGGGCGCCGGGCCATACGCGGTGGGGGCGGGGCAGGATAGGGGTGGAGACGAGGCGACGGGCGACAACTGCGGTGCTGGAAGGGAAAGGGACGGTGGCGGTGGTGGAAGCAGAGTGATTGAGGGGGGAAGGCGGCGGTGGTGGGGCGGGGTGAGGAGGGGCAGGATAGGGGTGGAGACGAGGCGACGGGCGACAACTGCGGTGCTGGAAGGGAAAGGGACGGTGGCGGTGGTGGAAGCAGAGTGATTGAGGGGGGAAGGCGGCGGTGGTGGGGCGGGGTGTGGAGGGGCGGGATGGGGGTGGAGACGAGGCGACGGGCGACAACTGCGGTGCTGGAAGGGAAAGGGACGGTGGCGGTGGTGGAAGCAGAGTGATTGAGGGGGGAAGGCGGCGGTGGTGGGGCGGGGTGAGGAGGGGCGGGATAGGGGTGGAGACGAGGCGACGGGCGACAACTGCGGTGCTGGAAGGGAAAGGGACGGTGGCGGTGGTGGAAGCAGAGTGATTGAGGGGGGAAGGCGGCGGTGGTGGGGCGGGGTGAGGAGGGGCGGGATAGGGGTGGAGACGAGGCGACGGGCGACAACTGCGGTGCTGGAAGGGAAAGGGACGGTGGCGGTGGTGGAAGCAGAGTGATTGAGGGGGGAAGGCGGCGGTGGTGGGGCGGAGTGAGGAGGGGCGGGATAGGGGTGGAGACGAGGCGACGGGCGACAACTGCGGTGCTGGAAGGGAAAGGGACGGTGGCGGTGGTGGAAGCAGAGTGATTGAGGGGGGAAGGCGGCGGAGGTGGGGCGGGGTGAGGAGGGGCGAGATAGGGGTGGAGACGAGGCGACGGGTGACAACTGCGGTTCTGGATGGGAAAGGGATGGTGGCGGTGGTGGAAGCAGAGTGGTTGAGGGGGGAAGGCGGCGGTGGTGGGGCGGTGTGAGGAGGGGCGGGATAGGGGTGGAGTTGGGGTGGACGAGGAGGGAGCGGGATGGAAGCGTGGAAGGTACGAGGTGGGGGCGAGGCGGGTGTGAAGCGAAGGCAGAGTGGGGGTAGGACAGGTGGGGGCGGGGAGGTCGTTAAGCTGAGGAGAGGGTTGAGCAGGGGATGAAGCGAGAATAGGAGCGGGAATGGGGCGGGGTAGTGGTAGGGGGAAGGACGGGATGGAGGCAGATGAGGAAGCGGGGCGAGGCGGTATGGGCGGGGACAGGATCGGGGTGCGGAGCGGGGAGCTGGGCCAGGGCGAGGCGAGGACAGGGTGGGGGCGAGAGCGGGGCGGGGTGGGGTTGGGAGACGGATGGGACGGGGCTTCGCAGGAGTGGGGTGTGCGGGCCCAGGGGGGCAGTGTAGGGACTGGGTACCCGCAGTAAAAGAGCATGTCGGGGAGTAGAGGGGCCGGGCGGAGACAGGGCGAGGGCGGGGCTTGAGCGAGGAGGTGACGGGACCGGAGCGGGACGGGGCGAGGGTTGAGGCAGCGGGGAAGTCGGAGGGGCCGGTAGTCGCCCAGGAAGGCGGCGGGGACGGCCCAGGAAGCACACGAGTTAGAAGCGGAGCTGGAGGGGAACATGGCGACGGGCCCGACGGCGGGCATGAAATCGGCGGGCGTGACGGGACCAGCTGGCGCGGTTAAGTCCGGCGGGAGCGGTGAGGGTGGCGAGAAGTGGCGGCGGCGTGTCTAGCGCCGAGCAGTGTCACTGCGTGCGCGACTGGCAGCGGGATAACGCCCACCGCGTCCTGTCCGTCGCGCGTTAAAGCGCGCGGCCTCCGGGGCCGCGCCCCCTCCCTCCCCCCCGCGCCTCGCCGCTCGCATTGCAGGGCACGCGCCGCCCACGCGCGCGGCACTCGGGGCGGGCGCGCCCGCGCTTTGAGTGCGCCGCCCCGCACAAGGCTTTGCGCTGCGATCCTCGTGCTTCCGCTTTTATTATCTTTGCTCGTTCTATTTGCTCACTACATCCTGCTTGTTTTATTTCCTTCGCCCTGATATCATTTCTCCGGTACCACTCATTTTAGTCCAATTTATCTGGCCCTTTCTGATCTATCCATGTGCTCATTCCACTCCTCTAATTCCTTTCCTATTATTGAAGTTTGTCAGTTTTATGTATCATCTTAGAACTTGCTGAACCATTCTTCCCAATGCAGCGTCTTTAAAGCTTATCTCCCTTTAATTTCTTTACTCTATTACATTTTTCCTGTGTTCTATGTTCTCTCAATGTTAAAATAATACCTGCAACCTACTACCTACTTCGTTTGTACGACAACCTTACAAAAAAACAATATTTAAATGCAGTCATTTTAGACAATCTAAAATTAAAAAGGAATATCAAAATAGAATACATATTTCTAAATAGTTATTCTCAAAACGCCTTTCTGTGTTGCCTAATTCAATTGGGATCTTCAGTTTTACAATCAAATAGTGAAATGATTGCGAATAAACAGCATGCTCAGCAAAGACACACAGCATTTAATTTAACACTTCCCAGCCTTGTTGTCTAAAGACTTGCACTTTTCCTCTCATGTTCTTCCTCTGCTCTACGTCTTCATACATGGCCGCTTTCATCCTCTCCTGGTTAAGTGGACTTTATATCTACTTCCTCCACTACTCTGTTAAGTCTTCCCTTCCCCGTCGAGCCACTCATTCTGTCATTCCCTTCTCCGCGGCGTGTCGCCGTCCATATATCTCGCTTTCCCCAGTCCATGTTCCCGCCTGCTACTCTCGCTCCGCCCCGCCGCTTGTGTGTCCTGTCCCCCACCCCCACCCCCGCTTCGCTCGCTCGCGCGTCGGCACGCGCACCGGCGTGTCCTAGGGGCCGTCGTTGCCGCCGGCTTCATTTGTTTTAATCTCGCGCGGCGCCACCTCCGGGACGACGGAAATTATGGGCGGGCCTGGGAGATGGGGAAGGGAGAAGAGGGGAGGGGATGGGGAGGGGAAGGGAGGGGAAGGGATGGGAAGGGAGGGGAATGGATGGGGATGGGATGCGGAAGGGAGGGGAAGGGATGGAGAAGGGAGGGGAAGGGATGGGGAAGGGAGGGGAGGGAGAATTGAGGGGAAGGGAGGGGAGGGAGGGGGAATCGAGGGGAAGGGAGGGGAAGGGGAATTGAGGGAGGGGAGGGGAGGGGAAGGGAGGGAGAGGAGGGAGAGAGGTGAGGGAAGAAGAGGAGGGGAGAAAGGTGAGGGAGGGGAGGAGGAGAGGGGGAGGGGAGGGAGAGGGGGTGAGATGATGGGATGTGAGGGGAGGGGAGGGGAGGGCAGGGCTGGGCAGGGGACGGGAGGGGAGATGGGCTATCGCAGGCCCGATATTCCGCGACACATGAGTTCGCGTGCAGACGGCCGGCCCCTCGCTGTGCCCTCCGGTTGCCCCGGTCGCGCCCGTCGCTCCGTGCGATGCGCCGCCCCGCATGGCGGCCTCTGCGGGGGCTGTTGGCGCCGCACCTGAGCCGCACGCGCGCCTGCCACACTGAGGATGACCTCTGCCAGCCTTCCTCTTGCGACATCGCATTAGTTGTATGTGACTTTACTGGTATCCCTCTATCTTTATCATCCTGTGTGTCAGATTAATCTTATAAATAAAAAAACGCCGGTTCAAGGTTCTACAATTTGTGATCTGGGCTACCCGGGTGATGCCGTATCGAAGGCTGAGGAGACGACGTTTCGACCGGCATATCGCAATAACATTCAGTATCCTTCAAATTATAGACAATCACTTTTTTGGTAATT
This sequence comes from Gryllus longicercus, assembly GCA_038098605.1. Lineage (NCBI taxonomy): Eukaryota > Metazoa > Arthropoda > Insecta > Orthoptera > Gryllidae > Gryllus > Gryllus longicercus. Next base: position 1,174,688 of record JAZDUA010000219.1, read on the forward strand.
AACATTGAATGGAAGTTTTAGTGACGTTCAGTTAAAACCAAATAAGGAACATAGATAAAAAAGGAGTGTATGTTTAAGAATATATAGAGGAACCACTTTAACTAGATGAAAAATAACACGTATATTCTTGAGAAAACTTTTAAAAACTGTTACAGCGTTTCGCGGCCCAATATTTTGTCACTTCTTCAGATATTGTATCCGGAAAACAGGGAATTAGGAAAACACAATTGCAAAAATCTTACATTAGGGAACATACTCTGCGTAGACTATCTATTATTTGATCCTTTAACTCACTATCTTAACTTTAACCACGTCTAAGGTGCGGACTGTTCACTGATGTGTGAAAATTACAACACTATCCAATATTCAATTCAACTTTATCCATTCCCAAATCATTTTGGCATACAATTTGATCAATCAATCTTCACTCCACTTTTTTGTATCTAGCCTCATTTTTATTTCCTTTCTCACAAGTGTAACAATGTTTCGTATTATTCGTGTAATGTTTCTGCAAATTTAAATATGTTCGGGCCTAAAATCTCTGCGAATACCTAGCGGTGCCCTCACCGTCACCCTGTCTCCGCCCAATATTTGTGGGATCTTCCTGCTGTTGGTAAACTCAACATCGTATTCAAGAGCTTTTGTAGATAACAAGTCGTCTGCAAGAATCACAAAGAGAAAGCTTCTATCATAAAAGATCCCAGCGATGATTGCTGGTCGTATGTTGGGTGAGAACTGAAACGCACACGCAATATATTCTCTGTTTCTCACTGCATTCTGTGTAGAGTTCGTACTTCAACAGAGTCGTAACAAACACCAAAATCCCATCTTCCAAAGAACAACATACTCAACGTAAATTATCGCGCGCTCTAGTCCGCATTTCACATTCGTTCTTATCCCTCCAAGCCATATAATTCCTTCCATCTTCCCTTCGTTACATTCATTGCCCTCTAAAAGCTGAGGTCCTTACGCCTCTCAAGCAGACCCTGACCCTCAACATGTCTCCTCCATTTCGCCCGCGCACCTGCGAATAATCTGCGCTTCCCCCGTTAGTTCGGCACTGTCGTATCTTGCGCTACACGGCGCAAGTTGTCCCACGTCACAACGCATCCCTCCCGAGCGTATCTCAAGCACAAGAGTATCTTTAACGTCGTACTCGTAATGTTTTTGTACTCGTATGTGTCTGATACGCTGCGGCAAATGCAGTTTCTACAGGGCTATCTCCCGTATGTTACACGTTGGAATGCACGAGATCCGGCAGTCTCCTGGCTCTCAGTTCTGGAAGACCTTGTTAGTCACTGCAACTTTCTTCTCTCTCTCTCGTTCATTCTATCTCGTCAAGGTTCCTGGAATAAAGGTGAAGGGTGAGTTGAAACCTTACACCTTAGGGGATCGGAGCGCCGTCATTCCAGGAACTGAGGTTGGAATTTCCGGTGCCCCATGAATAATTTATGGTGGATTAAATTGAAATGTAATCATTATCCCCCGCATTTTCATTAATAATCTTGCTTTGTATTTCCGTTTTTCTTATACTTATCCTTATTCATACAGTTGGGATTATCACGCAAGATGAGGTATGGACGTTCACATAACCGGGTTATTCACTAGGTGTCGTCATATTATGAACAAGCGTGTCTCTGTCATCTATCTCTATTGTCTTACTTCTATATCATCTCTAACAAGTAATATCACACTCTTCTGGTTGGTTGGTTGATTGATGGTGATTTCGTGCGGGTAAACTTGTAAGGCCATTAGTCCCGTAAGTGTAGAGTGTGCTTTTTCCTCGAGAGGTGGCGGTGATTATCTTGTGTTGCATGGCGAGACCCGGCGCCGAGCTACCGACGGCTAGCAGGGTTTCCCCGAACTAGGTATCTCCCACTAGCGGGCCACCGCCACAGCCGTGAGAATCTCTCGATCGATCTTCATTGTGTCATTTGTGTCGTAGTTTAGTGCATGTTAGTATAATTGTCTGGAAGGGGTGAGGATAGGACAATGAATGGGAAGGAAAGATCGCGCACGGTCCGTGGCCCGTTTGTTAGGGCACTGCTCCAGCTTTCGCCTGGTGTTAGTCGGAGAAGCCACGCAAAACTACCGACTAGAGCAGTCGGCCGTAAGAATTCTCCTCCGCGCAGCAACCGAATTCGACCTAGCTAATGTGAAAAATCTTGCCACCGTTAGGACTCGAATCTAGGACCTTTCGATCAGAAACGCTGCAATGACATCAGTTGACGCCCTGAGCCATCTCTCCCGGTATTCTCTTCAGCATCTCTTTCCAAGTTTTGAAAAGTTAATTATGTAGTATATGAGAAATATAAGCTAATTTGAGATTGATATTTTTTTATTTATCTTTGTGGCTATTCCGCGTCGGGGTTTTTAATTTTTATGGGCGTTTTAGGAAGCATACGTAAGTTGGTTGCTTTTCGCGGCCGTTGTCGGAATGCTTTCAAAAGTAATGTAGAAAGTTCTTCGTGTTTTTCGCCTACTTCTTCTCCTTTTCTTCTCTTCTTCTCTCTTCCCTCTCCCTCCAAAATGTTATCATTTTTACTTTATGATCCCTTCCCCTGTACGTCTTTTCTCTTCTCTTTCACTAAACTTTTCATTCACTATTATGTATAACATATTCAGATCAATTAATGTTGGGTCCTAAGCCGCCATCCTGATTGAGGTTTTTCTGGGTTTACTCAATTGCTTTAAGGGTATGCCGGGATGGTCCCTAGTTTTGTTTTCCCAGAGGTTAATGTACAGCTTGTCCTCCCGTCTTAAAATGTTACTACACTATATGTATGTAAATTAAGTGGTTAGGCAGAAAAGCAGGCTCTATGGCATGAGCGTCGTCATTAATAAGGCATTATTATTATTATTATTATTATTATTATTATTATTATTATTATTATTATTATTATTATTATTATTGTTGTTGTTGTTTTAGAAAACTGGGAATGGAGAATTTCAAAAAATATTTTTGATTTCCTTTGTGTCCGTTTGGTAGAGAATGTTTGGGAGCTTGTTTTAGATGTGTGGTGGCCCTGTACAAACTCTCTGCGGTGCCTTTCTGCCACCCCCCCCTCTCCACCTGGCGGCTCGCGCGCCCAATCGCGATGCCGGTGGCGCAGCGGCGCCTGGCGCAGGGGCAGGGGCAGGGACAGGGGCGGGGGCGGCCTCGAGCGGTCCTTCATTAAGGCGCGAGGCGCGCACCTCCTCGCCGGGCGTGTTTATGAATTTCAATCTACCGGACGCCGCAGCCCACCCTCCGGGCCGGCGCCGGCACCTACCACCCCTCCACATCACACCACACCACTCCACTCCGCCGCAGCGCCTCCCGCTTTATATTCGCTCGATTCCCGGGCTTCGCTTCGACACTCGTGCGGTGCGCTGCGCGCTGGTCCGGCTCATCACGGCTCTGCGCACTCCTCGTCACTTCTCGGCGCACTCCTCGTCACTTCTCGGCACACTCCTCGTCACTTCTCGGCGCACTCCTCGTCACTTCTCGGCGCACTCCTCGTCACTTCTCGGCGCACTCCTCGTCACTTCTCGGCGCACTCCTCGTCACTTCTCAGCGCACTCCTCATCACTTCTCAGCGCACTCCTCATCACTTCTCAGCGCACTCCTCATCACTTCTCAGCGCACTCCTCATCACTTCTCAGCGCACTCCTCATCACTTCTCAGCGCACTCCTCATCACTTCTCAGCGCACTCCTCATCACTTCTCAGCGCACTCCTCATCACTTCTCAGCGCACTCCTCATCACTTCTCAGCGCACTCCTCATCACTTCTCAGCGCACTCCTCATCACTTCTCAGCGCACTCCTCATCACTTCTCAGCGCACTCCTCATCACTTCTCAGCGCACTCCTCATCACTTCTCAGCGCACTCCTCATCACTTCTCAGCGCACTCCTCATCACTTCTCAGCGCACTCCTCATCACTTCTCAGCGCACTCCTCATCACTTCTCAGCGCACTCCTCATCACTTCTCAGCGCACTCCTCATCACTTCTCAGCGCACTCCTCATCACTTCTCAGCGCACTCCTCATCACTTCTCAGCGCACTCCTCATCACTTCTCAGCGCACTCCTCATCACTTCTCAGCGCACTCCTCATCACTTCTCAGCGCACTCCTCATCACTTCTCAGCGCACTCCTCATCACTTCTCAGCGCACTCCTCATCACTTCTCAGCGCACTCCTCATCACTTCTCAGCGCACTCCTCATCACTTCTCAGCGCACTCCTCATCACTTCTCAGCGCACTCCTCATCACTTCTCAGCGCACTCCTCATCACTTCTCAGCGCACTCCTCATCACTTCTCAGCGCACTCCTCATCACTTCTCCATCTTCATGTTTCCACTGTTCTAATCAAACATCTTTGGTTATTTTTCTTGCTCGATTTTTCTTGGATCCATTTTCACTTACTTACCTTAGTTCTTACTCTGTCACCATCCTATAATCAGCGTCTCCATAACATTTTCAAGTTCTATCATCTCACACTCGGCCATATTCGCCGTGCTCGATCTCACCTTGTTAGACGTCCACTCATTACATTCCCACTTTCCGTCTCCATCTCAATGTCTCCTGAATCTTTTCATTCCGTATATTTTCATTTCTATAAAATGTCTCAGACGCTTCTCTTTCCTCCCTATCCGTCACTTTTCATTTCCAGTTTAGCCTATACGAATTCTACCAAAACGTCTCTCGATATATTACATTCTTCGTTTAGCCTAACCCCAATTCTCCATTCTTACCCAACTATGTGTACTGACATTTTACGTAGCCACATGGGTGAATTTCGCAACTCTACCCCTTACGACATCGCTGCTCTCCTGTCTATCCCCACCTTGTCACCTCCACCTCCGCACATCACCACCCCACTCAGTCAGTTTCCTCCGTTTCCCCTCTCCACGCTCGACCCCTGCCTCCTGCTCTCTCGCCACCCACCACCGCCACGAGGATAAGGGGCGCCGCGGAATCGAGTTAAGCCGTGACCCGCGACGCGTATGCAAATGCAGGCGGACTGACGCGGAATTTATGCTCCGTGAGAAGAACGCGGGCGAGCCGCGTGTTCGCGTGGGGGCCGGGTTTGAAATCCCGCCAGCCGTCGGTTTCAATTCCTGGTACACCTAGACGAGATTTAGAGGTCGAGTTCCCTTATGAATTGCGACTGAAATGTCATGCGTCTCTCGCGCCTAGCGAATATCATACTGCTAAAATTTGTTGCATTCATTACACCGTCACGGAATTAAGACGGTATTGTTTTAATTGTGGCTAAATACGATTCTTAAAGTTACTGAGAAATGTCGATTAGTGGCAAGGAGACGTTGAAAGAGTGTCAGTTTGATGAGGGAGAGATGCTACTCAAATAAGATATACAACTTCGATATCTACTTAATTTGATTCAGTATTTTTATCAATACGATTTCTCTTGAATTAGTTTAAAACTATAAGGCAATTGTATAACGTATAATAAATTGTACTCTCAATAAAAATTCTTAATAAGCATGGATATAAATTTTAATACCTCACTAAAATATACAAAATAAAACAAACGAATGGGAATGAAAATAATATAAATATTCCTGCAATATCCGCCTAAAATGCATCTCCATATAATTTTCAGAGCGAAGTAAATTTAGATGCTATTAAAATACTCGTAATAACCGACCCGCTCATAAAACCATCGCATTAAAATAGACATTTTACTGTCGTGCATAAATTTCACAAGCTTAGTAATTCGGGCCTTTTCTACATTTTCTGAATATATCCCCTGAGATTATTACGTTCATGTTGCAATGTGAGATCGCAGGACGGCAGTCTTGAGGCAGCTTTGGCATTTTGCAAACATAACCACTTTATCGTCAAGAAAATATACAGTCTACTTTAATATAATTAATGAATCTTCAACAAAATCAAAAAAAGAAACATGTTTTTTAAAGTGAGTTGAAACGAGTGAATAAGTGTGGACAATGAGAGTTTAAAATTGGTAGTATATGTAACAATATTCAAGTTGTATTCACCATGCATGTGACTAGGTGTGTACGCAACAGAAAATTAATGTTGAGTTAGTAGCATTTTAACAACTCAAAATAAATAAATAGACACGACTTCGAAAGTTATAAGTAAAGAGTAGAAACTGGATATTCTTAAAATTTTACCATTTAAAAATAATGATTTTATCCTATATCTCTTTTCATGTCATAAAAATCTTCAACCTAAAGCATTGTAGACATAGAAACATTACTTCGTATAAACGAAAATACTTATAAATTGTCATTTTTTTCTCATACTCAATATTCAAAGAACGACTATAACTGAAAATCATTATTATCATGATACAAAAAAATATGATTACAGAATATTCAAAAATAATAAAAAAAACAAATATCAAAACCGTAAATCCCCTGGAATTGACAATTTATCTGTGCGTCACTCAAAAACCAATCTAAACGCAGCATTATTTTTGCGCAGGAATCTTTAATGTACAATCGAACAACGGCACTTTATGTTGACAACTGTGGCGTCGTTAACACGAGGGTCCGAACCGTTAGGTCGGTGAAAGCACGTTGCTGGGGAAGAAATGCGGAGCCTTGACGCTTCCTGAGTTTGCGCTCTGGCAGCTGACTCAGACAGCGTGGCAGAGCCCAAAAATATCCTCAGAGATTGCTATAGTGCGAGTCTTGGGGAAGGCACAAATCTCTTAGGAAGCTAGCTAGCGAGCCCTCGCTTGCCGACAGCAGTCGAGTCTAACGTATGAAACTTGTGTAGTGGGGGGGGGGGGGCAGGCCCCAACTATTTAACGCGATCTGCGCTAACTATTTAACTATTTAACGATAAATTTAACTATTTAACGCCATCTGCGCCCGCGTTCTCATTCAGTTTGGATCGGAGAGCGGAGGACGAGAAGGTACGGGGAGAGTAGGAGTGTGAGCGAGATGTCCGGAGTGTAAGGGCCAGACGATCTCGGGTGCTGTAGGCACGGACGGCGGCCGGTCTTAATTTTGGCGTCAGGCCATGTGACGGGGATAGTCACGGGACGGAAGTCCGACAGCGTGCATCACGCGTCGTTTTTTCTGCGGTAAAGCAGGGTTACTGGGAAAGAAAAGGTTGCTGGAGGGCTCATTTTAAACATCTATTGTAACTTGTTTTTAATTTATTAATATACTTCTTATATTGTTATTTGAAATTATTGTCTTATTCCACTACGTCACACAACATAGCCATCGACTCGGCTGACTCACAGCTTTCCAAGTCCACAGACCTTCTTCATGATGCACCACAGGTTTTTCAGAAATAGACATTTTCATGGGACTAAATCTGAATCCTTCCAAATGTTAAACTAATATACATTACTCCACGGCCCATCAACAGTCATCTTCATATACACATTAATAATTCAAATGTCTCTTGGAATCCAATAACCAACAAAATACCTACAAGTACTCCGTAACACGCGACTGAAAATGCCATATTTGGAACACGCAAATAGCATATTTTGAATAAACGAAATAAGGATTACGCCGTACTATTCAAACATTACACTTTAATAACTTTATAATAAGTCGGCTCACTACATTTTACTTTACATCACTACCAATCGCCATCTACTTATGTGTGTGCTGTTCAGGAAGAAGCTGCTCTTTCGGACGGAAAACGCAACAAACTTCATTCAAACAAATATCATTCGCACTGCCGTAAGAGCGTCGTGATATGTTTTTGACAAACAATTGCACAGAGAGTTTTTTTGTTTTGTTATTTAAGGTCGCATCAACTACTAGGTCAATAGCGACCACTGTTGATTGTAACGATATGGTAACCGTGAGGGTAACACGATAAGATGATGATAGGGGGTGAAAGGACAAACATCAATACAACCATGCCCGAGGCGGGACTCGAACCCGCGATCCTTCGGTCCGACATCGGTAGGGCACAACTGCCTTAGCGATCTCGGTCATCCGGACCGGCGACAGTGTGTTTGACCTTCCTACTATTAAGCATTGTATTAAATATCTCTCAGACAAATTATTGAGATCCTTATTACTCTCCCCGGCACCTTTACAACACATCCAAATTAGTTAACACTTACGAATACACACTCGTATAAGCAGCACAGAACAATCCATTCTACATTTTCCAAAGATAAGTTTAATCCTCGTGATCTTCCTTTACCTCCTTTTTGTAACATTTAATACCTAAAAACATATAGTATTCCCCTATTTTCCCATTCTCGTGTCGTAGAAAAGACTACTGATTATTTCATGGCTCCAGAGGGAATGTCCTCAGTATTTCAAACCTTAGGGCTATGAGTGCAAGGGGAATCAATATTGTAAAGCGCTATCCTTGTACAAGTAATGTAAGAAAATGTAGATAAATTTAAAGAAATCAAATTACGTAAACCCTTTGGACGTCGGTTTCTAACCGTCGCTCTCCGTTTTGATTGTCTTATTTTGCGGTGTCTGGTGTATGTTCATGCCTGTGTGCGCATTGAAAGATAACAAACATTATTTTCTCTTTATCGTAGGGTAATCTAATGAGGGCTATCACTTTTATGTTTAAAAATTAGATGTTTCAGTAAGTTAAGAGTATTTTTTTTATTAAGAAGACAAAAATAAATTGACGCTTTGCAATATACAATTTAAAAAAAAATTCATCTGTGGATAATTTTTACGTTCTTGCCTACTGCTTACGCAGTATAGAGAACTTTTGTAAAAGTGAGGGAGAAAACGGCAATTTTTCGACACCAAACTTCTTACTCTCAAGTCACGATAACGAAATAGAAGATAAATCGTGTTCCCATTCGTAGTAAATTACTTGCTCTAACTTGTGTAGTCAGAATCCACGATTGGTGGGTCTTCGATGCCGAAAATTCGATTGACCGCAATACTTCGAATTGCGAATAACTGTGGTAGGTAAACTGTAAGCAGGATATTCACCAATATTAATGTACCCCGTTAGATCTAACGGATGTCGCAAACCCGTGAATTTCAAACCGACAATTTGATTTTTGGCGCTATTTTTCATGAGGCTTCAACATTCTCGATAATTGCTCAAAATCTTTTCTTTAATTTTTTCATCTGGCAAAAGATACGTAAATAAATAGTGTATATAGCGTTTTCGGTGCACTCTCCAAAAATTGCTAATGTCTTAAACATTTTTCGGTGTGTTCCTTCAATTATAATATTGAAGATAGAGATGTTTTCTTAATAAAATCTCTTGCTGTAAGGTTAAGTATGATTCATCGAAAAAGTCTGATTTTCGCGTTACTTTGGTTAAAATGTAGGTAACTCTTAAATTTAAAACCATTTTCTCAAAAAAAGCTTTAACTTCGTCACCGCCATCATCATCACCATCATTATCATCTTAATCACCCTCACTACCATCATTATCATCTTAATCACTCTTCCCCCATTATTATCTTAATTACCCTCACCGCCATCATTATCATCTTAATCATCCTCACCACCACCATCATCTTAATCACCCTCACCATCATCATTATCATCTTAATCACTCTCATCACCACCATCATAATCATCATCATCATAACGAGCATCATCTCTTTCATGAAGCAAAACCGTTGGTAGCGGACATTGTAGGGCAGTGGAGTCGGCAGAGGCAGCTGCGCGTAAGGGGCGGCGCGAAGTGGTGGCGCGAAGCGGTGGCGGCGTCTGCCGCAGGGAGAGCAGCTGGAGCGCAGGTGGGCGGAGCGCCGCTTCGCGTATTTCCCGGACTGATGAGCCGCGGCGATAACGTGCGAGATGCATAATTCTCGACGATCTCGAGGTATCGATTGCGGAAAGGGAGCGGCAGGTGGGAGGGGGAGGGGGAGGGATGGGGAATTTGAACGACGCAAAATGGAGCGCGACTGACGTTGGGATGGGATGTCACGAGAATGAAGCTTGAGATGCGAGGGGAGACGTATGGCGGAAGGAATGAGTAATGCAGATGACAGCAGAGATACCAGAGGGAGATGGAGATACAAAAGTCAAGTTTAGATGGTATACAGTGAAGAAGAATGCATAGGAGATATAAAAAAATTAAAAATGTTAGAAAGCTGAAATGTAGATGATTTTATGAAAATATCAAACTTGAACACCACTAAAACTAAAACCGAAACAAAAATATAAAAATATAAAATTGATTAGAAAAATAATTTTAAATGGGAAATAAATTGACATAATACTCACGAAAATGATAGCTAAAATGTATAAAAACACATTAATGGTTGAGGTGTATCTCACAGTTATCAGAATTCGATGGTAGATGACGAGATTGAAATCCGAAAAGCAAAGAATAGCATTAGCACGTAATTCAGAGATTAACAACGAGGGCAGAGACGAAAGACGAAAATGATATACATTTGACTGCGCAATTCGCAAGCTGGCGAAAATACTAATTTGTGACGAACCTCATTTCTGAACGTGTGATTCATATTATTTATAATAAATTACTTTAATATAAAATATTAATTATTACAGAAGAATGTCGAGGGGAAGATACAAAACTCGTTCTCGACAAAAATCGTTTAGAGCATTGTTTCATAATGAACAGAATCTGAAAACCTACACGCACACTGCACGGGACCTTCCATTGCAATCAAACGTGACATACGTCTCTCCAGCGATATGTTGCAAAGCAAACAGAAAACGCCCAGCCAGTCACAGGTAATCATGATGCATCGCTGGCTCCTATACATTGGCTCCTGTGACAGGTCTTAAGGGTGCGTTTAACTGCCAAGAATGCACGCTAATTGTACAAGAATGCATAGAAAGGATGAATGAATTTATTTATTTAGTCAAAGAACAGTAAAAACAGTATGTGACGTATAGGGAGAAGTATCATCTGCACACGTTTTATTGAGCTCCAGAATCTCTCCCTTACATCTTAACTAGACATAGATGAAAGATGACTAAAATTTATAATAAATTGAAAACAACCTGTCAGAAAAGAAAAACCGGATTATTTTGAAAAATAATTAAATATTAATGGAACAAAATACACGGAAAATACAATGTCTAATGAATATTTTAATGGAACCTAAATTGAAAATACTTATCAAACGAAAATTATATTTAAAATGCTGAAGAAATAACATGCTGGCTGACGTAGATCGCATGAACACACCCAAAGCAAATTTCACATGACAAAAACAAATCGTGAATAAGGGGCATAGCCACCACGCGCGAATTATTTATTTCCACTCCTCTTCTTCCCAAATCCTTCGTACGCCTTTCTTCGGAGGGGAAGTAAAGCCGGCTGTCCCATATTAGTAGATTTACATGCATTTAAAAGATCCTCAGGCCTAAATGACGCCTCCGAGCTAAATTGAAATCGCCTGTTTCTCGCCCAAGAAATACCTTCTTTCTCTGCTAGTTGGTGAAAGGAGCGTAGCGAAATTTGCGTGAAAGAGCTGGCCTCATGGCCTGAGTTTCGCCACGTAAAATAAGGCATTGATTCAATTCAATTCAATCTCCGGTGTCACTTTAAATGCTGATTCCACTTCGTAGATCCTCTACCCGCAGGTGAAGCCACATAGCGATCAAAGCGTCCGCAACCGCGAGTGGCATTGCGTACTCGAAATCGACCGCGCCGTCGCTAAGCAACGGCTCTTTTCGAGCGGAGAACGCGCGGCGGCCGGCGCTGGGAGGTCAGCGCGTGGGAACGCTGGCCAGCTGCGCGCTCTTATCAGCGGCCCCGCAGCTCCGCGCCACCGCCACCGCCGCCGCCGGTCCCTTGAGGCTCCACTGCGCTCAGCGCTCGCAGCCGGGCAGCGCCGTCACCTCACCGCGCTGCCCACCCGGCGTTGGCGTTGGCGTTGGCGCTGGGGCGCAGAGACTGTTTTCGTCGCATTAAACTGTACGGTGTCGTCCGGATGGACGAGATCGTTAAGGCAGGGGTGCCGGAGCAATCTCAGGCCGAAAGATTGCGGGTTCGAGTCCCACCTCGGGCACGGTTGTATTTCTGACGTAGATCGCATGAACAGACCCAAAGCAAATTACACACGACAAGAACAAATCGTGAATGACCACCACGCACGAATTCCTTTCTTTTCCCTCTAGGGGTTCTTTCACCCACCCTAATATCACCAAATCAAGTCAGCTTCAAAGTTACGATACCGTTCAATTCAATTGTGGTCGCCAATGACCTAGATGATGGTGCGACCTTAAATCAAAAAACAAAAACTGTATGGTGGGCCCGGGAAATGAAACGCCTCTTGTTAATAAAGATAATATTACGAACGGCGTACTCCTCGGGCGGCGCATGCACAGCGGGCTAGCTTTTCGAAGTGCAATCTCGGGCTCGACTCCCGGTTGGGGTCAAAATATAGCTGTAGCTTTCAAATAAATCGTCCAGTTTCTATAAATGTTTGACGAAAGAACAAAATCTCAGACACCATGCAAGTATGCTAGGGACGGTGACGGGAATAAGATGTGCTCACCACATGACTGTTACCCCCGGCGTAGACAACAGCTAAAAACAGGGCCCATACCGGGGAAAACCGCTATGTGAAAAAAGTCGGTAGAATTCTGGTGAGAGTAACGAAATATATAACATTTTAGAGAAAATTGAAAATTGATTTTGAAGGAAGAGAGGGATTAGCTCTGTTTTAATTCCAAGTGATTTCTAGGCCACATACGACTGAGGTTATTTGCTCGTACGGGCGGTGATAATTTAATGTAAATCCGTGGTATCACAGATCATCTCCGTAACACCCACAAATGTCTTTTTCTTTTTTTTAAAATGCATATGCATTAATTTTATATCTGCGGAAAAAATACGCTTATCCAAATAAGTCTTTGGACTTTTATTTACTATGAAGCTAAACATGATGTCCCCACATTCAAGGTAAAGATTTCGCGATGACCACGGAACTAAAAGAAAAATCTAGTTTGACTCCTGTCCGTAAATGATGGCCAAAATATATCTCAAACAAAAAATGTTTTTCTTCAATTTAGAATAAGCCGCCTCAGAAAATGACTGTCTTATACATTTTGTTTGGCCAATATAATTAATAAACAACTTGAAAACTGTCTTTTGAAATGATATGGGTACGTTCACAAGTACGCAAAATCGAGATCCAGTCAGCCACATCATCCCTTGCATTTCGACATTGGCAGAATACAAAATACCAAAACATGCCGTGCGTATGATATAACTCATCATGCGAATACTAAAATACAGTTATGTTAATTAACTTTTTAATAAAAAAATAATTTTAATTTCTAAATAGTTGATAAAGCAAAAAAAATATATGTTTTGTAAAATATTATACAACGAAAGTTATTATAATTTTGCAGTATTGTAGCAAAACTGTTTCACAGGCAGCACTGCTGCACATGCTAATCACATGGATGAATCTATATACTCATGTTTGGATTGCGATGTGAGAAAAGTATACTTTGAAGATATAATAAATTTCTCATAGTAGTCGCCTCGATTACTGAAAGCACGTGTTTTCAATACGTAATTACTGAAATCATTCAATGGTTGTGTTTGTTGTTAATGGCTGTGTTTTTCTGGTCGTTCCAACACTTAATCAGTGAAAATTGGTTATATATATATATATATATATATATATATATATATATATATATATATATAATTCCAAAAGGATACTGGAAATTATTTCTAATGAGCATTAAAATCTTTACCAAAAATAATTTCAGCAAGACATTCAATAATAAGTCAGTGATGTAGAAAAAACCCACACTCCAATTAATTCGATACATTACAATAATTGCTTCCAAAACAATTAAATCAATAACATTACCTACTAATCACAATGAACGTGGAATCACACATATTTAAAGAGTTTAATGCTTGTATTTAATGCGTAACCAAACTTTGGCAATTATTTAAAATACATTTAGTGAATAGAAAATATTCTAAAACCCTTTCAATTTAGTTCAATATGCTACTCCGTTGTGTTTATCTTTATAAGATTTATGAGAAATTAAATATATTACTGATGAATTTTACAGAAAAACCAGCCCTTACACTAATTATGGTTTCATTCCGTACGTACATTGTATGTAGTACGTACATTTCCTTGGAAAACAAATAACAGGGCTTTGCTCCCAGAGATAACAATCGACAGCGCCACAATGGCCGACGCGGGCCCAATCTCGCCGCCGCCCCGACGAGATAACAAGATTATTTGTCCGCAACCCTCGGCCCCCGCCTCCCCGCCTCCAAGGCCAGCCGGCAGAGACCGCCTCTCTGCTTCCTCTAGTTCGCTGCCCCGATGGCTTCCAGAGCCCGCGCGCGCTCCTAACCACTTCCGAGCGCAGTCAAGGCGATTCCCGGCCCCTTCCCAGCCCCAACTCTGCGCCTACCAGCCTTCCACGGCCTCAAGCCTCGTTTTGCCTGATTACATAAACGAATTCTCGCCAGTCATTGTATTCGCCTTTTTGTCTGCGTCCGCCTTTAAGCGTCTCCTCCGCTTTGCGCCACTTCAGTTTTTCGCACCCCTCCATTTCGCATCCCCTCCATTTCACACCCCCCTCCATTTCACACACCCCTCCATTTCACACCCCCCTCCATTTCACACCCCCCTCCATTTCACACCCCCCTCCATTTCACACCCCCCTCCATTTCACACACCCCCCATTTCACATCCCCTCCATTTCACATCCCCTCCATTTCACATCCCCTCCATTTCACATCCCCTCCATTTCACATCCCCTCCATTTCACATCCCCTCCATTTCACATCCCCTCCATTTCACATCCCCTCCATTTCACATCCCCTCCATTTCACATCCCCTCCATTTCACATCCCCTCCATTTCACATCCCCTCCATTTCACATCCCCTCCATTTCACATCCCCTCCATTTCACATCCCCTCCATTTCACATCCCCTCCATTTCACATCCCCTCCATTTCACATCCCCTCCATTTCACATCCCCTCCATTTCACATCCCCTCCATATCACATCCCCTCCATTTCTCATCCCCTCCATTTCGCATTCCCTCCATTTCGCATTCCCTCCATTTCGCATCCCCTCCATTTCGTATCCCCTCCATTTCGCATCCCCTCCATTTCGCATCCCCGCCATATCGCATCCCCGCCATATCGCATCCCCGCCATTTCGCATCCCCGCCATTTCGCATCCCCACCATTTCGCATCCCCGCCAATTCGCATCCCCTCCATTTCGCATTCCCCCATTTCGCATCCCCTCCATTTCGCATCCCCTCCATTTCGCATCCCCTCCATTTCGCATCCCCTCCATTTCGCATCCCCTCCATTTCGCATCCCCTCCATTTCGCATCCCCTCCATTTCGCATCCCCTCCATTTCGCATCCCCTCCATTTCGCATCGCCTCCATTTAGCACCGCCTCCTTTTCGCTTTCTCGCGAGTTCTCTTCTCCCCACCCTTACATTTTCCGCCTCACCTCTGACTTATCGCATCCACACCTTCTTGTGTTCCTGTCCTTCCGAATCTCTCCGTCTTTATTACCTCTTCCATCAGTTTACATTCCCTCTGCTTCATCGCTCTGCTCGCACGCCCGCCTCTTCACCTTCCGCTCTTGTGCGTTCACCTAACCATCTCCGAGCACTTCCGACATTCACGCATTCCCATCACTCCGCCAACTCGCTGGCCAAATCTTTCTTGTCGCAACCGGGTGGTTTCGAATCCTCACCTCTCTGCCTCTCTGACTCTGTCTGTCTCCCTCTGACTCTGTCTGTCTCCCTCTGACTCTGTCTGTCTCCCTCTGACTCTGTCTGTCTCCCTCTGACTCTGTCTGTCTCCCTCTGACTCTGTCTGTCTCCCTCTGTCTCTGTCTGCCTCTCTGTCTCTCTCTTTCTGTCCTGTCCGCTCCGCGCGACGTAGAGATCGCCAGTTCAAGGGGTCAGTTCAAGGGGATGGGTGAAGCAAACTGGCCACTGCAGGAACCTCGGAGCTGCATCTCGCCGTGTTTCATGTGTATTTGTATAATAGCGAGTGCTTGTTTACGTGTTGACGTGTGACTTGTTTGTGTGTTTTACTGCGAGTGCGTAATTGTGAGAGGAGAGTAAACGCCTAAGAGTTTACATGGCAATGTTGTGCTTGTTGGGGTGGAAGGTTCCGTATGAATGCATGTATAAGTGTTATAGGTGTGCGTATGTACTGCATATTATGTGAATGTACTTCAATAAACCGATTTCAAAATAAAACAGATCCATAGTACTCTCCTTAATGTTTTTTTTAGAAATTTTAGAATTTACTACCCTCAATAGAATATGGCTGCCAATCTACAATTTAGTAAGAATTCTACTTGTCCCGGAACAATCAGCATAATTCATTCTTCAGCCATAGTTGTCAGCAGGTGTCTGATCATTGGAATATTCGAAGAGAACCTCTGTAACCTTTTTTTGCATTGCCTAATAAAATTTTTAGATAAGGCATTATTGTTTAGGTGGATTTCAGCAAATAAACGGAATCATATTGAGCAGGTTCTGCTTTCCATACTGGAGTGAAAACGTAACGCCTGCCACGTTCTTCAAGGTTAAGGCCAACTTTCGAAAAGAAATTAATTTACACCGATTTAAAATTGACTTGCATAGTACGGGTATTATGAGATGAAAGGTTTGAAAAGGAAGGAAAACCTGTGAAAACACATAAAGCAGAAGAAAGTTACGTAAGGTCTGATGATTTTTGATTGATACGATGATTTTTTTTCAAGAACGTGAAAAGAAACGAAAAAATCGACTGCTTCATACATTCTCAACAAACGTGAACCCTGAAATATTGGAAAAAGAAAAAAAGGTTATGTAAATTTATAGCACCGTAGTATCGATAATGTGAATTTCTCTGAACAAAACTTTCTAAAAGGCAAAGAATCACCGAATAATAAATCATTATCTATCATCTTTAACGCAAAAGTGCGCTCAAACTATCCCAACGCTCAAAACTTAACATCAACCTACCCACAAAGTGTACGTTTATCATCCGGAATAGAATTTCGACGCCGGGTACGGGCAACATTAAACTTGCGTTAAGCGTCGCAACGTTGCGCAACGGTTGGCAGCCCTGGCTGTAAGCGGACACGCCGGGGAAGCTGATAAGCCGACCGCAACAGCCCCGTAAACGGGCCGCATCTTTTATCACCGGCCAACTCCTATCCGAGCGGCACGGCGGGGAGATTTCGGCGGCCTGGTCTGCATCGGCCTAGTTCTAGACCGGAACAAGCCCGTAGCGGTAGTGGCGGAACCCAACACGATCTCTATACTCATGTAGACTAGCCAGTTGCATGAGAAGATGAAAGGAATGAGTAAATAATAAATAGAAAAATGATGTAATAGGCAATTAAGAAACTAAACATGTGAAGGTGCCAAATGACGCGCTTTAGATCGTTCATGTTCACAAGAGAAATACATCTAATTACAATATGACAGTCATAATAACTTTTTGCCCCTGGTTGGTAAAGCAAGTTACCAAAAAGTATTTGGTAATGCTGGGTTAACATTAGAAGTTTTTAAATGTGTTTATGAAACTTCGATGTTTAAAACCAACACCTGCCAGACCGTTGACTTGGAGCTGCGCAAGTAAAGCGATTTACAGGCTTTGACATAAGATTTTCTAAAATGTTGCAGATGCAAAACTTTAGGTTTAGACTTACTTTTATTTTTATTATTATAATACAACAAATGCGGTACAAAAGACTCAGTACATACCAGTGTAGTGACCTTGTTTAGTTAAAATTTAACAGGAAACGTCTAAATTTGTCATTACAAAAGCTAACTAAAATTATTGATAAACATTTCTAAATAATTTACAAATTTTGTTTGTAATTTAATTTAATTTTGCCCTATAGGTTCGTTTATTTTTTTTGTACTGTATATGTTATGCATCCGATTAAATGCGTTTTCAATCGAACAAACAAATGTAGATACCGTGTCAACATCTAACTTACATTTCATTCTAGAAAAGTATTTCACGAAACGTGTGGATCAGAACGGCAAATAGAGAAAATTTAACCTTCATAATTTATTAGATTTAAAAAAAATTATACCAGACATCAATAACTATTCAAAAGAGGAAAACAATTTCGAATTCGACGAATCGATACTAAGCACCTGTTCATTCCATTCGCAAAGGTAACAATGTTTCCGTCTGTTTTCTATCGGATTCCCTCGAATCACTACATGTCCTCGGCGGACGGCACATTCGCGTCCACATCGGCACTTGGGACCGTAAAATCCTCCACCTCCTGCTCCGCGCGTCGTAAAAGAACCCAGGGCACGTGACAGTCGGGCGCAGGCCGATCGTTTTCTGTTCGGCGCTTTCCTCACGCCGTCGCACGCCCTCCGCCACGGAGTAGCCTCTCTCACGGTAGAACCCCGTTATTTCGAACTAATTGGGGGTGTGGTCTGTTCGGATTCGGAAACGATCGGATTATCAACAAAAGAAATATTCCGTACATCTATAGAATTACCAGGCACAATGCAACGTAGGGGGCAAAGTGAGAAAGTGGCAACGAGGCGTAGCGATTGCATCATCAAATAGATTCAGGTCCTTACGACAAAAGAAGATTACCGATTTTGCAACTTCTTCTAAGTGAATATTATTACTATATAAACATGTGATATATACCGTAGTTACCGGTGCAATAAACGTTTCATTTCAACAACATGTGTTCCAATAATTAGAAGTACAGTTTTACAATAATTATAAGACCTCTTCTTCACACGACAATATAAGCATTTTATTTATTTTATTTTTCCTCCATCCCGAATTTTGTTCGGATTATTTCGGGTTTGTGGGGTTAGGATCAGTGAGGTTCTACTGTATATTTAAATTTTGTAACGTAAAAAAATCCGGTGTCTTCGTTTTTAATATATTCCAATGTACGATAACTTTTTTGAAATATGGCCTGTTTACAGTAAATATCGATTGTATGGCATTTGGTTCTACATTTCATCCGATCGATACGTACGACCAATTTAAAAAGTGTCTATGTATCCGAAAGAAACGAAAGCCTATTGAGCGTAATTTGAAGTCCCTTAATCAAATAATAAGCAACTCATGCCCTATTCACTTTTTTAACTTTAGCAAATTTCTAATTTAACGAAAGTTTCATTGAAATAATGGCAACATGTCCTGTCCTCTCCGTAACCTTCCACTTCTATAAACAACTCTAAAAGGTAATGGAATGAAAAAATAACAAGTACAAGAAGAATTATACGTAAAATTGGTGAATAAAATATAAAAATATTATTATAAATTCGTAAAATCGTTTCTATGGAAAATAATTTTCAATCACAATTAATCAATTACAATCGTTGCAGAATGCACAATACTTAGTTCCACGAATCCTATTATTGTGTACGCAGAAACAGTAATTTTAAATTAGCACAGAAATTGTACATCATATATATGTTACATTGTACATTTTTGGGATTTTTCAGACGTTTCTCCTAATTAGTATTCAATATTCTTTCATGATCCCGGGTGTCTAGTTCATCCAGCAATATTTGAAAGGAATAGTTTTCACATGCGAATATTGATGACAATACGATAATGATTGGGCATTGGAGGGATGGAGCGTTAGTGGGGTACATTGAACCGGGATTCTAAACCCGGCAAACAAGGTGGAAAGTTTTTAGTCTGACAACTAAGCCACGGGTCACTTCAACCTTCTATAAATTACTGAACTGTCATTCTTTCTGAGATTCTGCCATTGGTAGCCAACTACCTTCAATAAGAACATAACCGGTGAATATGACTAGGGCGTCACTCTCGAAGAAATAAAACGTAGAAAACACCACTTTCGCGAATCGCCAGCAATCCGCGATAAAAATCCCATCTAAAAGCGAACGGAGAATATCCATCGCCGCCTCGAAAATCACGAGCGCGTCTCTCCGACGCGCCGCTGCGAGGCGGCGGCGCTGGCATCGCCCCGCGCCGCGCCGCCTATCTGACAAGTTATTACGCCAGGTCGTCAGATCAATGCGCAGGCCTCTTGTTTTACGGATGTCACGTCCCGAAGTAAGAGGCAGTCAGCCACTCTCCCAATCGGTGATCGCCCTTCATCCCCTCCCTCTCCCCCTCCCCCTCGTGCCGCTATCGCGCCCAGCTCATCCTCGCGCAGGGCTGTCCCTGTTCGGGTTTTCCGGAAGCTTCGTTTTATAATATCGGCAGAATTGGCACTCGAGGGCGAAGAGGCAAAGGCCCGAGAACGATTTGCAAAGAAAACTGAATTGTAGAGATACAAGCATGTAGTGCTCTGGATTGATGTTGTTCTGGAATTGGTCAATGATTTATTTAATTTACAAAACTGGTATTTAGATAATTGATAATAAATTGTAATAAATTAAATCTTTTATTGTATAAAATATACAAATCTCTCAAATGTGATAATACATAAAATTCTATACTATGAAGACAGTTCGCAACTAGAATCTGTAGAAACGTTCGAAAGCAAGGTTTTTTGCCGTCAGTGCATCGAGTACCATCTATGACACGGAAAATAATTTAGAATAAATTCAATCGGTATTTAACTTTTGAAAATAACGGCTCCTTTAAGCTCTGAAAAATAATACTTTAGTAAATATTCTTTGGACACATACTATTTCCATATTTATTTCTATATGATCAAATAAAACTTATGATTTCTATAACTTTATAAATTAGATAATAGTTTGGCCAAATGTTATTAAAAATTAATGAAGAAATTAACACGGAATGGAAAATAAGGTAAAAATAATAAATATATATTAAATATGAAAAGATGAAAGGTAAAAAGAAGAATATTTTACGTATGAAGGTAATACAAAATGAGGTTTCAAGGCAATTACAATTAGCAGCATTAATGCAAGAAAGCTTTTTACACTCCTTTAGCTTCAATAATCTAAAATTGCACTTTTAATTGATGAGAACCGTTTGTTAGTCTTTATGCGAGTTATTCATAATTTTTCATACTCATAACTTTACAGCATCCGAAAATGGAGCATTTATAATTGGAAATTCGACATTTTTCTCAAGTATTAATTTCTGTAATTTCTGAAAATGTGAGGCAAAAATCCAATGAGTAAATAAAAAGAATTCAAAAAGGTTTCTACTTTCATCTACTAACTAATTCATTGTTGCTGGCCGAGGTATTACTTTTTTGAGTAATGCTTGGATAATATTAAATGTTACTCAGCACAACGTACAATATCATAATATAGAAATAATCACATTTCGCGTCACATATGTACGTGCAAATTAACTGGAAACGTCTTCTCTTAAAAAAATAATAGCTTCGAATGTGTTTTCAAAAGTTTTGGATTGCTTCAAAATAACAAATTCGGAAACATTTAGCGCATTAGAACAAGGAAACAAAAAGTAATGTAAATAGAAGTAAATACTTATCCAGTTTATTAACGCAGAAATGCCTTTGTGAACAAGACTAATTCACGTTGAGTTATTCTTGTAATTCCGACATTGCTTGCTGAACAATACTCTACAAAATTATTTTAAAAATAGCACCCATACTCTTTAAGGGGAACAAGTGAAATACTGTCTTATAAAAAATGCAATAAAATAAAAATATTTTAACAGAAACAATGTTTATGAATACTGCAAAACATACTATAGTGAACACAGTACGACAGATTTTTACATTTAAAAATGTAGCTGTTCTGCAGTGCAACACGTAAACAGCTAACTTCATGCGCCGAGGCTGCACAATTTTCTTTCAATGTATGCAATTCTGTATTTATAAATTGTAAATTATAAATACGGATGTTTTTGGACTATTCCGTGTTTCCGTATACCTAACGTAAACATAGATGCCTCTCACATAGCCGGAAGCTGCATAGGTTTTTTTCAATTTCTACGAAAATTCTTCTTACTTTTTTTTTCAATTTCTTTGGAAATTAGTAACGC
Source organism: Gryllus longicercus (assembly GCA_038098605.1). Lineage (NCBI taxonomy): Eukaryota > Metazoa > Arthropoda > Insecta > Orthoptera > Gryllidae > Gryllus > Gryllus longicercus. Next base: position 1,196,528 of record JAZDUA010000219.1, read on the forward strand.
GAAATTCTGACACCTGCCGCCACATCTGGCACTACGGGCTACCCAGAACGGACACCCCTCGCCCGCCTTCCGCGCAACGCACCCCGTCCGAAAGATGAAAAATTTCTCCCGCGGGAGGGTGGGGTGGGGTGGGGGTGGGCGCGGGGCAAAGCGACGCGGGCGGATCCGAAACGTCACCTTGTGCCTTCGCGCGCTTTGACGCCAGGGATCAATCTTCGCCCATAAATTAGAATGCACTTTTATCCAATTTCCAAGAGCGCCGTTCAATCAAGCGACCGCAGCGCTCCTAGCGGCGAGCGAGCGCACCCGCCCGCGGGGAAATTAGAAAGTTAAAATGATGTATAACAGAATATCGCCCAGCAGTTTCAAATTTCCCAGAGATGGATTACACGGCGTTTTATAAGTAATACACTGATGGGCGACGGCGCGACGCGGACAGTGGGGGCGGGGCGGGTGGAGAGGGGAGGGGAGGGGAGGGTGGCGATTGGCTTCAAGCGGAAAAGAGAATAAAAAATGACTTCCGCTTGCGGAGAGCTAATGAGGGTACGCGCTACAAAGAGACCGATGGCGAGCACGGGGGTCGAAGGGGGGGGGGGGTCCAGAGAGATTGTTACGCGGGAGAGACGCTACCAAAAAGAAAAACATGTCAGGCTTGTTTTTTTTGCTGTTACGAGTTGTGAAAATTTTTATTTCCTCTCTTTGTAATTAAGTGACACATTACATTAGTCTGTCTTGACGAAGTGATATTTTCTCTCCTTTGTGCATCTTAAGTGAGCGGCGGGTAGATATAGTGAGAAATAATGAGAGGTCGGGAAAACGAGAAAAAAAAGGCTGAAAAGTGGAAACTGGAGAAACTGAAGCAAGGCTTAGTCAAAGTGAACGCAGACAGTCACTCGCAGTATCAAATTACACTATTCGGGTAAGTGGTACGAACACTTGTTGATACTTCAAAAACAAAACGTGAGGGAAAAAAACAACAACATGGATTTTTCAGATTGCTAATTTAACAAAATCTTCATTGAACTTCAGTGACCCAATAACGTTCCAAGGTACAATATCCAGTGACCATTATTGAGTCAAGAATTTGACAATTGCCAAAATTTTTCAATTTTGCAGTTTAACACTTATAAAACAGAGAATATTGAAAATTTTCCATTTTTAGATCAATTTAGAAAAATGCATGCTAATATACCATTGCTTTTCCCAAAAAGAATTGAGTGCTAAAGCCCAATAATTTCAAGACTACTACGAAAATATTCCTAACTATGGGTACTACTAGTGCTTTTACCTTGCTAAAGATATCAACATGTACTAAATAGAATAAGTTACCTAACTTGTTATAACATTAATTTTTTTGAAAGGTATATGCATGAAAATGTTACGACATATTCGTATTGAGTAATAAACTAATTCATGATACTTAATTTGATAAGAAGTTCTACTTTTGTTGTGTTTTCAAGAAATAAACCATATACAATGGAGAAAGGTGTTGAAACAAAACAACACAGAAGGTAACTGGAAAATTGGGACGAATTTATTTGAGTATGTGAGAATATCAGAACATACGTACGATTATAATCAGCAGACAAATGGAGGTAGAGAAGAAAAAGAAATCTATATCAATAGTACGAAGTTTGATACAAAAATAACTAATCCCAAAAAGCACTTTAAATTAGAGGACTTAGATAATACTGGTATGTATGTGAGTTAATGAACAAATGAAACATGGTATAAAGCGTTATGAACGAGTAAGAGTGTAAAATAAATTGCAAAGACGAAATTAAATCAAACAAGAGTAAATTCATGAGAGAACATTGGGCAAAAGATAAAATGATTGATCAGGTCTGTCCAGCTGACGTCGCTTCGGGATGAAGGCACTTCACCTCTGAGAAAGACCACGACAAGATAGTCGAAACGTCGACCTCACAGCCTTCGACGCGGCGTCACACGCTATAGCCGAGATCACTGGCATGACTAACCGAGGAAGCCTCAGCCAAGATCAGGAGAAAAATATGTATTTCGACTTGATAAATAATATGAGATCATCAGTTAAATGTTGGAAAATTGTAATTCCAAGATGGATTGATACGAATCAATTAACAGTTTACAAATAGTGGCATTAGATACGTTTTTACTCTAGTACTGCAGGAACACCAGCTGCGGGTTTACGGGAGGTTTGGACACATGTCCCTAGTCTTTTTAGGATTATTTTCCCTGTGGGATAAGATAACGAATTATTGCTAACATTATATCACCACAGATCTCTTCTGTTGGTGGTGTTAGATTGGGAAAACAAATAGATAGTGCAGAGAAAAGTATGTAGAAGTACCTTGCTGCGGAACAATATATTGACAAAGAGAAGTTGCGTCTGTCAAATTGCTAATTATATTTAAAAAACCGAAGAACATTATGAATCACAAACAGATCATTACAAATTAGATGTCAAAACAAAATCACTGGATACCGTGTAATATGATCCACAAATAATTACAATACAGCATCAAAGATATAAAAATGAGAAATAAGATATAAATTAATTTAAATAAAAAATGACGATGTCAAGTGCAGATGTGGCAAAATCCAAACAAAAGGACGAAATGGATACGATAATGTATACTTGGTATGTCTGGAGTGGTTGTGAGTAAATAATCAAAAAGAAAAAAGGGCGCTTTCATTCGACTCGCAATAGGCCGTCGCGACCTTTCAAAGCTCCGCCACGACGTAAAGTGTCTTTGGATGCGGCAACAACGAGAGGAGGAAAAAACGCACCAGTGTTCAAACCAAGAGAGGAATCGTTTGGGCGTATCGATGTTCCGTCGCTACGCTGCAAAGGATAACGAGTCTCCACTAGGAGAAATTACCAGCCCGCAGAGAAAACGCGAAACCAAGCGGTACGCACTAAAGAGAACACATAAACGGGCCGCCTCTCCAAAAGAAAGGTTGATGTATGACACTCGAATCTCCGCTTCGGGGTCGGGGGCTGGGTGGTGGGGGGAGGAAGGGGGGAATCCGATGACGTCTAATGGCACGAGGAGCGAGGGTATGCACCGGCGGAGGCGCGGCGCGGCGCGGGCGGAGAAAAAAAAAGCCTGAGCTGGCGCGCGACACGGCGCCGTGCTTTGTCCCCGGGAAATCGGGGGCAAGTGCGATAGCTCGCCCAAGCGAGAGCAGGGTCGAGAGGTGCTCCGTCAAACCGCCGGATTTCCCGCAGCGCGGTATCCGCCGCCTGTGCTCTGGCGCCGCCCCCGACTCGACTCGACTCGACTCCACTCGCACATCTCGACTCGACTCCACTCGACTCCACTCGCACATCTCGACTCGACTCCACTCCACTCCACTCGCACATCTCGACTCGACTCCACTCCACTCCACTCGCACATCTCGACTCGACTCCACTCCACTCCACTCGCACATCTCGACTCGACTCCACTCCACTCCACTCGCACATCTCGACTCGACTCCACTCCACTCCACTCGCACATCTCGACTCGACTCCACTCCACTCCACTCGCACATCTCGACTCGACTCCACTTCACTCCACTCGCACATCTCGACTCGACTCCACTCCACTCCACTCGCACATCACGACTCGACTCGACTCCACTCCACTCCACTCGCACATCTCGACTCGACTCCACTCCACTCGCACATGTCGACTCGACTCCACTCCACTCCTCTCCTCTCGGGCCCCCGACTCCATGTCACTCCACTTGTTCCAACCCCTATCATCTTCCACGACCCTTCTCTCTCTCTCTCTCTCTCTCTCTCTCTCTCTCTCTCCCCGCTTTCACCTCTCCGGCGCACCTGTCGGCCGCGGTGCAGGCCTAGCTGCTTCCTGCCTCAAGCTTAATTGGCTTCTGAGGGAAGAAACTTCTATTAGACGTCCGTCAATATAAATCATCCCAAGTGGCAGTGCAGGAGATAAACTATGATAAATATAAATTCTCTGCCAGGAGTTCTAAAACTTGTGATTCGAAAGGTTATATTCGTTTATAGACCACGTTGGGAACTACTGGTCGCAATAAAGAAATGGCAATAAAATACAAATATATTAACGGTGTATTTAAGTTGAAATTTATTCTTTTAAAAAATGTATGGTTTTGGTTTAAAGAAGATAAAAATATAGTACTTTATTATGATTCAAATTAAAATGCAATGAGAAATATCACAGCATCTTACTACTCTACCTCGCTATCGACTTCTTTTCCCCATTCGCCGCTACCAGTTCTCTGACCGCTTCACCTTCATCAGATTCACCAGAACAGTAGAGCCTCGGTAATTCGGGGTGGGCGGGACCGGACCTAGCTCAAATTATTGAAAACTCGAATTATCAAAAATGATTAATTTATTAAAATATAAACACAACTTTTCAATTTCAAAGTATGCATATTTGTATTTCATTACAAAATGTACTTATATAATATTACTTCATTAATTGCTGAAAATAATTTAATTACATCTTCCAGTAATTGTCATTTCAGTAAGTACCTTTTTTGTTTTAATACAGTGTTTCTTACACGTTCGGCAATATCATGCCTTCTTCTGAGCATCACATTATCGGCTGGAGTTTCCTCAGGTTGTTTTCTACCACCATGGCGACCTCTAGCGTAGCAAAAGACCCTTTGCTGTTGATAAAATAGTTGGATTCCGATTTATTACACACTAGTGTATTTTCATAATTTTGTCTTTCATGTTCGACCAATAGTGTTAGATTTTTTGTATCACTTTTATGGAGGAATTTGCGGAAAAATCTTTCTACTGCCATTCTAGATCACCAACAGTTTTAACTCATATCTTGACAATGTTGTTCGAGAGTGGATGAAACAACTTACTACAGATTTTCCTACAGAAGATTACATTAAAGGAAATAATTTTCAAACTCTTGTTTTTACTGATGACCAAGTTGTAAGAATGAATGATGAACGCAGTCAAAAGCAAGTTCTAAATTACACACCCAGAAGAAGAAAAGGAATATAGAAAGACTCAAAAGAAGATGGATTAATCAATGAGTTGCAATGGACTAATCGATCTAACGCTCGAGGGCGAACAAGAACAATTTTACTAAGCGTACCATTTCGTCCTCTGTGCATAAAATTAATGACTCAGCAATTCCCTGTAAAAATAACTCTCACATTCCCTGAGCACACACATTTTCTCTCCTGTGACACCAAGAGAACGTATGGAAATGGCTACTTATGAATGAAAGGAAAATCACCAATTTTCATTCTCAAATTGGAACAATCTGCTACTGCGAGTTTTCAAAGTATACCTTTCTACACAATTACCTTGACGTATACAAAGTGCGGTACTTCGCAGCCATGAAAATGCCTTGAAGCTACACTAAAACAAGATAAATCAATAGAGGTATAAAATTGAAAACTTATTACATAAAAATGATGTATGAACACACAAATTTCTGTTTATTCCGCATTAGTTACGAAAATAATCCCGATGGTGTAGGTATTCGTATGTATAATTTCAGTACGTCTCAAATCGAAAATCGCATTGATTTCACGTCTGCTTGTACGTCTCTATGCCCGCCTGTCAAACAACTGTCTTGTATCTATTTGTCCCTCAGATGGGCGGACACACACATGCAAGTTGAAAGATGAATTAATCGTTTGGACGAAATATCGCAGGTATTTCGTTTTATATAAATATTTTGAGTAACGTGGGCCCATCTGACACGCAAGGGTAGTGCCTGTTAATCTGACTCTTCCGGTCCACCAATGAAGACAAATACAGTAAAATTTGAAATTGTGTCATTTGGCGCGACTCGGCTTCCTGGTAAACTGATCCTCTGGAACTGATCTTTTTTGCCGATGAATCAAAAAGATTCTAAGAAATACATCTAATCGTTTATTGACTTCTCAATCGAAGTTCTTTGTGACTTAATTCATCTGCAGAGGTTATAGATACATCATTCAATTCTTTTTTACGAGTCAAATACATTATCACAATTCAGAATCACAATTCAAAGTTATCAGGATCCCTCTAGAACATTATACAGTAACAATGTTCTGAAATAATTCTAGAAACATTGTTTTTACGAGTTTTATGGCACTTATAGTGTTGAAAAGCTGTGATTACTCTAAGGCTTTTCTGGATTTACGATGTGATTCATAACAGCGACGAAAGTTAAATCTACTAAAGTAATGAAAAACGAAGTTTTAAAAAAAGTACTACTATCAAGTATTTTCTTGTAATCCTCTATTTATGAAGATAGACACTCCAGGCCACGTATTTGCTTTTTAAATTTATTTTTAATGAAAACATACAGGGTTAATGGAAATAAGATAGACTAATAATAGCTCTTTTAAATAATTCTCTAGAGGAGAATATGCAGTTAGTTTAATTTAGACAGACAGGGTGAACAAATGAGAAAAATCTCTTGGTTCAGTTGTAATGAAGCTTTTATTACATCTATTTACATTATAATTGCGATATGGTGCTATCGATTGTGGCTTAGATCCTCTCGGCAAAGACAGTTTACGGAATTTAACTCTCGTATTCTTTTAAAAACATTCAAGGATCTAAACTATGAAGAATATCATTAAAATTGATAAATTTCTCTAGACAGTTCAACCAACAAAATTCCTACGGTTTAACATTCGTACACAAGTGACCCTGATGTTGCAACCAGGGTAACTTGCCGAAGGCCTGGACTCAATTGGGGACCGGAATTTTATTTCATTCACAACCTTTTTAAATATATTTTCTTTATCGTTCAATACAACCACTATATGTAGTTTCTTTTGCTTAGAAAAATTAATTCAATCACTACTAGGGGCGGGGGTGGAACGTCTTATTGAAATATATGGCCCATTGGATCTACTGCAGCGAATTGTTTTCTCCTCGGCGCCTGCAGTACACGTGAAACAAAGCACGCAGCAATCGAAATTCTGCTTCGGAACAAGGGCAACTGCAGAGCGTGAAGCGGCCACGTGCAAGGTGCCTCTTACGCACGCAACCCTTCTCCCCACCCACTTCCCCGAACGAAGCGCCGCAGTTCCGCAAGCAGTCCTCCCCCTCCCCCTCCCCACCCCTCCCCACTCCCTCCCTCCCGTAAACCGCACGACCGGCGCCGAGCCCCGCATTTATCGCGGTTTTTAAACTAATTACTTATATAAACAGGTGCATCACGACGTAGCCGCACGGAGATTCATCGGCGCCCCGAAGCGGCGCGCCGCCGCGATTAATACCACCATAGATCACCCCGCGCCCGTGGCACGTGCTCGAGCATACGCGGGGGCCGTCGGGTTTACGTTCTCGCGACCGGCAACTCGCGAACCGCGCCGCCTCGCGGTTAAGCGGCGTCCCTCGAGCCAATACCTGGCCTCGAAAACACACGCACTTTAATTAGAATGGAGCCCGCGAGTCAACACGGCGGAAGGACACTGTTTGCATCGGTTTCGGCCGGCGCGGCGGGCCGGATTTGTTAGCCTGAGGGATTGGATTGCCCCGAGAGGAGGGGTGGGGAGGGCAGGGGAGCGGAGGATAAAAGTAAGAAAGAAAAAAAAAAAGATGAAAAGAAACGTCGTGAGTAAACGAAAGAAACACGTTTACCGCGAAACCAATACTTCTATTGGCGGAACCGAGTTTCTCGCTCCCGGTGACGTCAATAGTTTGCGGCGTTGCCATGTTTATATGCCCGCGGGCGAAGGGAGGCTGTCGGGCTGTCTCGTGCCATTGTGTGGTGCCGCGGGAGGAGCTGTGTATATGAGCGTTAGGAGGCTCGGGTGGGGGCGGGGGAGCGTGGGCGGGGAAGATGTTTGGGCAGGGCGGGAGGTGCGAGAGCGGCCGTGTCGATCGCGAGAATAGCCGCCCTCGCCCTGCAGCGAACGCTTCAGACGCCCTTTTCCCCGCCCGCTTCGCCCCCCCACCCCCGCGCCAGTCAGCGCACAGTGGGAAAGCGGAGTGGACTTCTTACGGTTGAAAATAAATCTTTAAAAAATATGAAACCGTTAAAAATGTATTTGTGTACGAAAAATCATGGAATGTATGGAAATATTTCGGGAAAAATACAACGGGTCTTACGGTAATTCTCGTGAGTCACCTCGTTAATTACCACGAGAGCCGTACTGTATCCATAGAATACCGGTTGTGGCCTCGTTTAATCAAAGAGGTCTTAAAACCTCTAGGAGGCACGCAAACCTCAACGGAGATGATAGACTCCGCCTTAGCAACATTTGGAGACGGGCTGTCACTCCCCGCCAATACGGTCACGCCCCGCGGCGACCCCCCCCCCCCCGTCGTGGACGGGCAATGACGTGGCGGCTTATTAGCCCGTTTTTTGGCATTTCCTCTGGTCCCCGACCACGCAGATGCATCTTGTGGATGTCCAACCTGTTCAGTTTTCTATCCTCTTCCTATTCCTCCCCACCTCCTTCCCCACACTTTATTTGATCTCCCGGTATCGCTCTTATCCCTCTCCGCCAATCGATGCGGCCATGCACCCTCTCCTATATTTATGCAACACGCTAGCCTCTCGGCAGCAGTACAGCTCTGAAGACGGTACGATGTGTGAAACGTCATCTCGATCGACTGAGACGCGACTCATTCCGGACAGCCAAGTATCCAATGAAGTGTAAAATACCAGAAGAACCACAAACAATAACTAACGTAAGCCTACAAAATGTACGTGAATGACTCAATCATAATAATTAATGAGTACAATTAATCATGTAAATTTAATTTGTTTTATGTTAATATGTTTTAATTGAACTCATCACAAACCGAATGTCAAATGCTTATTCATAACTATATTATAAATCCATAACAATATTATTAATTTCCAATGCACGCAGAAAATGAAAGTAGACAATTGAACTTCCGGCCATGTGAGAGTTGACTAAGTTCCGGTAAACCACCAGAAACTCGGAGGAACGTCAGAAATAGGAAACAATTTCTAATTTGCCTGAAGAAATGGAAATATTTAATTGGGTTATTCTTCTTATTCTCATACTACGCGTACCTACGTAATCCAAGTTTCAATGTCACTGCTTATGACACAGCTGGCGTCATTAGACAGCATGGTCTCAAAATTAGATCGCCGGTCATTGAATCTGTGCTACTCACGTACTGCGTTATGGAACAGCAACTTTTGAATTATTACTTTCTTTACAACTTTATCAGATTGAATTTGTTACTATTTCAAAAACCGATTTTCTGTCTATTAGATAAAGACTAAATACAGTCTAACAAAACAGCAGCTTTTGAAATATTATTTGTATGTAAGGACTTGTAGTACCAGTGGCGTATTGTTCAGGCCCGGAATGCAGACGGGCAGTGGCAAAAGATGGCACAAGATGGCACATTTTAGGGGATATTTTTATTTTTTAAGGTACTAACACTACGTATGTTAGCATTCCAGTTTTATAAAGGGGGCCCGGATATATGTTTTGCGTAAGGGCCCGCACTCATTTCGTTACGCTACTATGTTGTACTAGAATGTACAGACTTCACTATATTAATGTCCGAGTGTCGCGAGTTCGAAGACATATGCCAAGGCAGTCACTTGCATCGCAGCCTTCAACGCGATGTCATCTTAATGACCTTGATTGTCCGGGTGTCGCGGCGACGAAGAGACATCACTACGCAGTCACGTGCATTGCAACATTTAACTCGCCGTCACCCGGACATTCAAAATCATGCGCATCCCGGTGGGCGCGGAAACCTTCGACATCACTTTACTCTACGCTATGTTACAGCAGTGTTCATGAAAACGTTTTTTAAAAAATAAATCATTGCAGTGCTATTCGGGAGTATTTTATTTGCAGTCCTTGAGCAGTGTGCGTGCTACTTTTTGGAAAACTGAATTGTGCGGTTTTTTCAGCAGCATTTTTGCTGCTGCAAGCCACAAGTTATCACTAAACACCGGTAATTACGGACAGCATAAATGCCGGATGCGTTTGTCAACAAAGTTTCTTCTCGCCCTGTGCCCTTTGGACCCATTGTGCCTCGGCGACGGCGGGCCTTTAGTGCCCTTCGAGAGGTCGTTGGGGGCATGACGTCATCGCAGAGGCGCCCTTGCCCGCCAGGACACACCCCGGCGAGTGGATGCGCTGCCCCGCCCGATCTATTCGGGGACGGAGATACTATGGGAACTATGAAGAAAGAGAGACCATTCTAAAGAACTCCAATTTAAATGACGGCCTTTTTTAAAACTAAAATAGGCCCAGAGAGGCCCATATAGTTCGTGTTTAAGTACAGAGATAGTCTGTGATAGTAAGATAGTCTCTTTAAGGTAGGTCCTAATCACGCTGCTAGAGTGTAACCGGCAACAGCCTTTAAATGTATCCCGAAAGTAAATATTGTAACTTCCCGCCTCTCCGGGGTAACTAGAGAGGGGTAAAACGAAAAAGAACGAGATCTCCAGCGAGTTCTAGAAGGGTGGGAAGATCCTCTTGTGCACACAAGGAGTAGACGGTCAGGAATCTGCATCTGGTGGTTTCTGTATTGAGGGCTAACATTTATAAAATTTCTGTGCCCCTCGCTTAGAAGAAGTTTTCTCAAACTTCGAGTCGGGCTTTTATAATTTGCCCAGGTTAAAGGTGACGTGTTCAATTGACTTCCATTATAACAAAAATGATGTTTGAAAGAACGATTGACTGTTCAATGAGCACGGAAAGAATCACACAGTAAATAGCTGGTGTAGCTCCGCTACGTGGCACACTCCAGTTCCACCAGCACCGTTCTCTCTGCCCAGCCCATTCGCTCTACCAATCCGCTCCACCCTTTTGGCCCTACTGCCACTACATGTTCATCATCATCATCGACAGCAAGGATTAGACCTCTTGGCCTGTTCCGTCTCAGAATTGTTCATGCCATCTCTTCAAGGGACGTCCTACACTTCTTTTTCCTTTAGGTACATTTTGAAGAATAGTTTTACTTATTCTATGTTCTGGCATTCTCAGGACATGACCTTTCCAGTTTTCTCGATATTTCTTTATGGTATCTATAACCGGTTCAACTTTTAGTTCTTCTCTGATATCTACACTTTTTTTCTCCACTACAAGATCATCGCTCTATTCTAAGAACCTACTTTCAACCTACTTCTACTGGTGAAAGTGACTCAGGGCATTAACTGATGTGCCTCTGATCGTGAGGCCCTAGATTCGTGTTCCGACGGTGGCAGGGTTTTTGATACTAGCTACATAGCTAGGTCGATTTCAGCAGCTGAACAGCGGAGAATGCTAGCGAACGGCTGCTCTGATCGGTAGCTCTCCATGTTTTTTTTCCAATCAACACGAGGAGGATGATGGAACAGTACCCTAACAAACAGGCTACAGACCCCGCGCGATTTTGCCTTCCTCATCATCGTCCATTCTTTACTCCTTACTTACACCCACTTCCATTTACTGCACTGCAACACACTACCACACTTATCGGGAGACCGGTTGGGCGCTTAGAGCTTAGAGCGGCGCGGCCTCGCTGATGGGAGATACCTGGTGGAGAAAATCCCCGCAAGCCGACGTAGGTCGACGCTCAGTCTCGCCAGGCAGCGGTATGAACCGCCAATAAAACGCAATGAAACGCGCGCTAAACTTACGGCTCTAATGATCTCAGCAGTTGACGCGCTTGCAATGATGGATCAATCAAATCAACGTATATCGAAAGCAAACGACAAATTCTGATTTATTACAGTGCTTGAAAAAAGATTTGTTCTGTGCTGTTAATTATTTTCTTCTTCCTTCAATGTCTTTTTTTTCAGAGAGTTAACTGTTGATAATAACCATTACTAAAGTATCCGCTTCTTGATGTTCATAATAGCAATCAATATCAATAACTTGATTCTCTTCCTCTGTTTAGGGTGATTAGCAAGCTACGAGATGACGACTATGAGTTTTTCGCTTTCACAAACACAAAAGTTTCGCATACGTCACTGCTCTTCCCCAATCAGATGGGAAACAAGCGGAAACAGCACAAATTAAGACACACGAGATGGGGAAACGATTTAGACATTGCTTTTCTTATCACAAAGGGAGATGTTGGATATAAATTGAGCAGAGATGATTATTTCTTTCTATAAAATATTAAAATTAGAGATTAACTTCTGAATGAATGAAGTGGTCAAAATGTATCACTTATCTCAAATCAGCTTTGGTGGCTTAAGACATCACTGAGGACACTGCAGGGCCTCTGACTGAGAGGTTCTATAGTTCGAGTTCCGATCGTGTCAGGATTTTGGACAGTAGCTTGATAGTTAGGGCTAGTATGGTTGCTGAGTGGATAATTCTAGCGGCCAGCTCTTCTCATCCGTAGTTTTCCGTGGTTTCTCCCCAAAATACCCGGCGAATGCTGGATCACTAACCTAAGAAACGGGTCACGGCCTGCGCGTGATCTTTACTTCCTATTCCTTTTTTTTATCCTCGCCTTTTACTTACAGATAAACTTACGTGCGCTATCATGACGAGAAACCGACCGGGAGCTTAGATCGCGCATGGGGAGGTTCCTTGTTAGTAGGAGTTACCTGGTTGGGGAAAACCCTACCAGCCGACGATATGTCTGCTCCGGATCTCACCATCCATTCGGAAAACATTACTGCCTCTTCCCGTGAAAAAAATGATTACTTTTACGGAACTAATGCCATACCAGTTGAGGCGCCCAGAAACCCGAAATATTCAATCAGTCACTATAAGTTTGAAACTGATAGAAATTGTTCTGTCAGCTATGGAACAAACAGTCTGCGGTAATGTTGTAAATTCGAAGTACTGTTAAAATGTAAATGACTTGGCGATAGTGGGAGGAAATAGTCTACAATTCCGTATTCCGTATAATCATCATTTAACAGGAAAGTCAAGTAAATTCCCTGTTCTTGATCAACATGCCATTAGGGTTTCTACTGCGGCCTAATTCGAAAGTTTTCGACTTATTGTGATGTGTCAGGAAATGGAAAATCATTGTGTGTTATGTGCAACAATAATTTTATATTCATGAAAGCGAGAGAGAGATAAAAGAGAGAAAAAGAGAGAAGAGAGAGTGAAAGTGAGAGAGAGAGAGTGAAAGTGAGAGAGAGAGAGTGAAAGTGAGAGAGAGAGAGAGAGTGAAAGTGAGAGAGAGAGAGTGAAAGTGAGAGAGAGAGAGTGAAAGTGAGAGAGAGAGTGAAAGTGAGAGAGAGAGTGAAAGTGAGAGAGAGAGTGAAAGTGAGAGAGAGAGTGAAAGTGAGAGAGAGAGTGAAAGTGAGAGAGAGAGTGAAAGTGAGAGAGAGAGTGAAAGTGAGAGAGAGTGAAAGTGAGAGAGAGTGAAAGTGAGAGAGAGAGAGTGAAAGTGAGAGAGAGAGAGTGAAAGTGAGAGAGAGAGTGAAAGTGAGAGAGAGTGAAAGTGAGAGAGAGAGTGAAAGTGAGAGAGAGAGTGAAAGTGAGAGAGAGAGTGAAAGTGAGAGAGAGAGTGAAAGTGAGAGAGAGAGTGAAAGTGAGAGAGAGAGTGAAAGTGAGAGAGAGAGAGTGAAAGTGAGAGAGAGAGTGAAAGTGAGAGAGAGAGTGAAAGTGAGAGAGATAGTGAAAGTGAGAGAGAGAGTGAAAGTGAGAGAGAGAGTGAAAGTGAGAGAGAGAGTGAAAGTGAGAGAGAGTGAAAGTGAGAGAGAGTGAAAGTGAGATAGAGTGAAAGTGAGAGAGAGTGAAAGTAAGAGAGAGTGAAAGTAAGAGAGAGTGAAAGTGAGAGAGAGTGAAAGTGAGAGAGAGTGAAAATGAGAGGGAGTGAAAGTGAGAGAGAGTGAAAGTGAGACAGAGAGTGAAAGTGAGACAGAGAGTGAAAGTGAGAGAGAGTGAAAGTGAGAGAGAGAGTGAAAGTGAGAGAGAGAGTGAAAGTGAGAGAGAGAGTGAAAGTGAGAGAGAGCAAGAGTTAAGGAAACAATTTTTAAAGAAATAAATAATGGTAATGACCTTCTATTTTTTATCTGAAGTGTATGAAGTGTTCTGAAGTGTATTTTATAATATGTTAATAATAAATACTATTTTTATTAGCTCCTCCACAAGCACTACTTTTTATACTAAAAAGCTCGAAATAAGTAACTGTGGCAACGGTAAATTATACATTACAATACATAAGCTTTTTTAATAAATTTATACGAACAGGCCAATAAATATCAGCTATGTTCAAAATAGATTTTTAATAAGGCATTCATGACTTTCACCTCATTTGGGTATTATAATGTCGTGACTCCAGCAGATGAAGAGATAATAATTATAATTTAATTATAAACGTATACCGTAGTGGGTTGAGTGGAGTTTCATATTAAACTTTGCAAACGATAAGATGTTAATATGAAGTAGTAGGCTGCTCTATTAGGATTTGTATAATTATTGTGGGTTACATCACAAGATTAAAACCAACAAGGAAATAATACTTCATAATAACACTTCATAATATGCACACTAATAAAAAACGAGTGAACTCCTGGATGAATCACACCATGGAATCTTTTCTTAAAAAATGATTCATTAGAAGACACGACGTTATAGTGCCTAAAAGTACTGAATGACCTGTACGAATGCACTTTTGCTAATACTATATGCAGAGTACAATGGGAATATGCATATGTCTGTTGGACATAGGTTCAAAATGGGAGTTTGATGAGGATTTTACGCTCTTTATTCTTACTCAAGTGCCCCTGCACTGAGGCTCTATGCAACCTGCCACATCCTCGAGTATTAAGAGGGTTTTCCTTGCATATCCTGCCCCTGCGATTATGAAATGTTTGTCGGAATTATTACTTGAAATTAAAATTATTACTAACATTTGACAACTAAATCAAATTTCTCTAAGACAGTGTCATAGCTTGCATGCCCAAACTTGAGGGAGAACGTATTAACAATAGGACAATTGACATCCATGTCTAAACCAGGATATAAAACAAACCCACACCCACGAGAAAGCCTTTCGTGTAATTAAATGTTTGTAGAGTGTAGTGTAAAACGTGATTAACAATCATGTGAGCAGTAAAGCGCAAGATGTAATACGTTGAAATAGCGAAGCGTTGCCGTGTTCACTAGTAGCAGTAAAATGATGAGAAATTTGTATCATATTTTTAAAAATCCTGTACATTTAGAAGAGGAGGCGCCCCCTCCCCCTCCCATCCTTCGGGCGCGCTCGTGCGATCCATCAGGCGCAAACGGCTTCCGCGAGGGCGCGGCGCATCAGCCTTTCAATGGGCAATAAATAGTTTATCGCGCCTCCACATCCCGTCGCAAGGGGCGCTGTTATGCAACGAGGAGCCTCGCTCGCGCACGCGCTTAGCCTCAATGGGCTGCGAATGGCGGTGACAACGCACAGTGGAAGTTTTAAGGAAGACTGTGCTGTAATCGCAAACGGGCCGCCAGTGATATGAATAGCGCACTACGCTTCATTCATGATTATTTTCTGTTTTTACGAGCGTCAACTCTTTACGCACAATAGTTCTGTAAGAATAGTACATAACTATATATAAGTATACTACTTATTTTATTACGGGATGTGGCGGATGTGGATTTCACCTGCTGGATGGTGAGATCCGTAGCCAACTTACACGTATGCCTGTGGAGTTTTCCCTAAACAGGTATCTCCCACCAACAGGTAACCACTTCAACCGGGACAAACTCCAATGCTCTCGAATGGTCTCCCGTATGTGTGGTAAGGTGGTGCATGAAATTATAAATGCGTAAAATAAGGGGTGAGGATAGAATAACGAAGCGGAGGGAATAATCGGCAGCAATCCATAGTCCGTTTGTCAGGGGGGCAACTACTCCGGCAGTTGCATTTCTCTCCAATTGTTATCTGCTTTATTGGCAGAATTTTTTCATACTTTAGGATGGGGTAGAAAATTTAATAGTTTAAATATTAAAGTTGTACGTATTTTTTCGTATACTTTTACTCTCATGCTCATTAAATAATGAATGCCTCTTTATAATAAGCGGCTTGTTGATGTTTTTTTTTAAATTTGAAGCCTTCTTACGAAGACTAGGCATCCCAATCAATTTTGTTAAACGCTGTCTTTTTGGAGATTTTATCTTTGGACTACAAAACATATCGACAAAGGGAAAGCAATCTTAATACAATTTGCATACTCGTTTGTCTGACGGCACTTCGATTGGTCACCAAATATTGTTGGCGCAAGGGTAGAAGCTCAGAGTTAACCACTAAACCAGTATTATACATACATCACTCATTCTCGTGTATATGCTTTTCACATTATGCAAGAATATTGTGAGGTGATTTTTACTCACAAGAGTACATTATACATACGGAAGCAATGAGAAAACTACATACAGCAACATTTTATGGAAATAATGAAAATTATTAATTATATTACTAACTTGCTTTCAGTGGGTCGAATCCGCCGTTCGCCAGTGAAATTATTTTCTTCGCAATGTTATGGACTGTTTTATAATAATGAAGAACTCTGAAAATAAATATGTGGTATTCTACAAACATATTTTGATATTTCTATGTGATTAAAAAGTTGCACTTGGTTCGTGCATATGAATAGGAGTTGAATAACTTATTTTTGGTATTGTTTTAGAAACCATTAGGTTAATACTTCAGAAAAACTTCATCTTTTTTATCTCTGGTTGAGGTAAAGTATGTCAGACATGCTCCCGTAATTGTCTTACAAAGATCATTCTTGAGATCATTCGGGAACTTGTAAACTTTCAGAACAAACAGTACAGAGCTCAAGATATTTTTTTGCTATACAGCCAGTCCTTTTTGTCAACGTAGTTTAAGATACGTTTTAACTTTCGTTAAACACACTTTTAAATTTCAATTACTTTATATATATATATATATATATATATATATATATATATATATATATATATATATATATATATAGTTTTTGTAGCGACACGATTCATTTCAATACTTGCACAATCGATTTGAAAACACGTAGTAGCATTTCTCTAGGTTGATGATCTTACGTTTCGTGATTCATGTAGTTATTTTTATTTTTGAAACATGAAGAAAGAAATGTATAAAAATAGAACAGTATTGTATTATTTTAATGAAGAAGTGACGCCTTTTACGATATATGTGAAACAGTAAAGTTCCCAAACCTGCCCCCCCATTTCGTGACAGTTGCTTCTTCCTCTCCTGATCTATCGTCAGCTTAGAAAAGCTCTTGTGCATAAATCGATCTCTTATTGCAGTCCGTTTCAACATAAAGTCTTAGGAATTGCTAGCGTGACAGCAATCGGGTCACTGCGCCAATTGCGTGTGTCCGTTTAGAGCACTTGTCAGTAGATTGCTACATATATTTTTTTCATGGCAAGAATATAATTGGGTCTGAAAGCAATGGTGGACGTTCCACAAAATATTGATTTACTCATTATTGTGTTAAATGATATTTCCAAACGCAATTTTCCCCATGAAAATCAATAATTATCCTTATCACTATCAACTTTACATTTAATATTTCTCTAAGTGTTGCACAGAGGTGTCCCAAGGCTTTTGCAACCAGGGCATCGAAAGTGTAGCCTCAAAACCCCGTAAGTGTAGTGCACTTTTTTATCGCGTAAGGTGGCGGTGACCCTCCCTGATGGATGGCGAAGGCCTACACGTCGGCTTGCAGATTTCGTCCTACCAGGTATCTACTTTCAGGGGCACGGCTCCGAAAGAAGTGTGCTTCTGTGGTGTAAAAATTATTGTATATTTATGTTAAGTGCTACTGTAAACTAAACGTAGATTTCTGTAACGTTCCTTAAATAACTTCACTTTTTTCGCCTACTTCTTCTTCGTCCTTTCCTTCGCTTTTTTTCTCTTCCCTCAACCTCACAAACTTTATCGTTTATACTTTTTGATCCCTTCCCCTGTACGTCTTTTCTTTTCTCTTTCACGAAACTTCCCTTTCACTACTCAGTATAACATACTCAGTTCCATTAATGTTCGGCCCTAAGCCGCCATCCTGATTGAGGTTTTTCTGGGTTTACTCAATCGCTTAAGGCGTATGCCGGGATGGTCCCAAGATTTGTTCTCCCAGACGTAAATGTACAGCTTGTCCTCCCCTCTTAAAATGTTACTTCTCTAAATGTATGTAAATTCAGTGGTTAGGCGGAAGAGCAGGCCCTATGGCCTGAGCCTCGCCATTAATAAAGGCATTATTATTATTATTATTATTATTATTATTATTATTATTATTATTAAAGAACAGCCTCCAAACTCCCAACTGGTTTTCAGACATGTGTGGTAGTGTAGTTAATATAAATGTATGCGTTTGTAAGTAAGGGGGTGAGGATAGGACAAAAAAGAAAACCGCGTGCGGTCCGTGACCCGTTTGTTAGGTTACTGCTCCGGCATTCGCCTGGTGTTGATCCGAGAAACCACGGAAAACCACCGATTAGAGCAGCTGGGCGATAGAATTCTCCTCCAGAGAGTGACTGAATTCGACGTAACTATTTAGCTAGAATCGAAAATTCTGTTAATGTCGGGTCTGGAACCCTAGGACCTCCCTGGAAGAAGCACAGCTGAAACAATTGATGTACTGATCCAGCTGCATCTTTTTTCTGTAATAAAGTGTAAAGGGGGATGCATGGTGTTTGGTTCACGGGAAAAACATGGTGACCGGAACTGTCCCTCCATTCCACATCGCAATTGATAACGTAATGGCACCACATTGATGCTAGATGCACTTGCCTCTGAATCAAGCTTCTACGCCATTCTGGCAGGCCAGGTCAAAAAAGGTACAGTTCGAATGGTGAAGAATGAGCGGTGAAGCCCGCCATGACGCAACACGCTGGTAAATGATCATGCCTTAGCAGGACTCTGGTCCGAGTCCCGGTGAGGCAAAGTCTCTCGCGGTCGTCTGTCTATGGAATCTCAGTCTCCCGGATTGCATTTGTTTTCTATATTTGTTTCATATAAGGACAGTAAGAGCGGGAGTTGTGAAATTCTCTTAGAAAGAGACACCGAGAAGAGTATCTAAGTGTAATAAATGAGATTTACATAAATGGGAGTAATAAATGAGATTTGCATTTCCTTGCTACAGTCTGTAAAAAGATAAAAACGTTTAGAATAGTCTCACCATTAACTTACTAATTTAAAGAGTAAATTTGCTGGATTATTCAAAACAATATTAAAGAGAACATTTTTAAATTTCACGCTCTTAAGTGAGATATAGGAATTATATTGTTAAATGCATTTTGTAAATAAATACTTGCATTATTATTTAATAAAAACTAATTTATGTATTAAATTATTTAAGATAATGTATGAAGATATTAAAATATTCAAATATTAAAAGAGTTGAAAAGAATTAACTCAATATTGTTTTCGACGTAATTCAGGTGAATGTATTTTAAAATTCCGACATCCTTTTACAATATTTTTTAAATTTACCAAGAGTCAGGTTTGATCTATGTTTAAAAGATAGTAGTTGAAAAAAGAAAATCGTTATATCATGAGTACAATTATACTTCAATAAAATCAACCTCACACCAACAAAATAAAAATATTCACGTAAAATGTGATATCTTCGTTCATTAATTTAATTGGTTTAAAAATTCTCATTTTAATTACAACGTAAATTGAGTTGTTTCATTACGTTTAACATTATTTAATAACCCAGTCGTTCCTCTTGTAACATATCTGTTTTTCTTATTAATCGTTTTCAACGAACACGCAAACGACTGCTCCTTTGCGCTCCGAAAATTGTAAGCAAACATCTCGAACGACTCTACATCTATTTTGTATATACATTTAAAATTACGAACAAAACAAAGGAAAGAACTTTGTGACAAACACGAGAATACAATTCAACTTAAGTCTCAAATAATTGAATCTATCTACATCTGACAAGGAGATACGTACTGGACTTCAGTGTTTACCCGCCAAAATATTTAACCTCTTTTTTCGTGTCTAACAAAATCAGATCTCAAGTAACAGTGAGCGAGTAATACCGTTTGGACCAACAAAGTCTTTCGACATTGGCCAGTGAGACGCTAGGGGATATGAAAACAAACATATTTACCAACTTATACTTAGTAAATTACGCTGTAAACGGCGGCAAACCGTAAAGTAGTCTAAAGTCCAGGAGCGTTGCTACAACCTGTCTGGCTTCATGACTCACATTACGCTTTTGTTGATTTAAGGAGATTCATTACATGTCATTTATATTGACTCATAATATTTCTTGCTATAAATCTACTTAGCATTAGTAATACTAAAATTTAATAAAAAATATCTTAGTGGCCACTTCTTGTACCTGTGTACTCGTATTTGTCATTTTAGGGTCGCATTAATCCAACTTTTCCCAGCTAGAGGTCTTCCCCAAATTTGGCTTTTATTTTATTTATTATCTACGCATGGCTACAAGCAAGACATATGATGAGGATGTCTTCTCAATACCGTAAAAACTTGGCCTGTCTGAGCTTTTCTTTCATGACACAGCGATGTAAACTGGGGCGATTTTAATGGCAAGCTACAGCTCTATTTTTGCCTCAACCGGGAGTCGAACCTTCAATCGCACCAAGGAAAGTCAGCACGCTAACAATGATCCCCCCAAGGGACATCAACATTACTAGTTCTAATAGTTAACTTCAAAATGAGTAGCCACGTTCTTCATTTCCCAAATACGTTAGGGAGGCCGTGTTTCCGCCGCTGCGGAAGTCGGGAGGGCGAGCGCGTGACGCGGCGAGAGCGGAGCAGGTCGGGTCGGTGGGCGGAGGGCGGTGGGAGGGTCGGGGAGGGGAGGGGGTGACGAGTGCTCGTGCACTGAACGACGGCGGCGCGCACGCGCCACACGCCCACAAGTGCCGCCACGGCGCACGCGAACGTCTCAATCCGCGCCCTCACACTGCTCCACGACACACGACGCCCCCCCCCACACACACACATTGCAGCACGCCGCAGCAATGGGCCTCACTCAGCCAAAGCACCCGCTGCGGTACTTCAACGTTACCTCCGCAGCGGCTTGAACCGAGAGGTCTCAAAGAGCTTCAGTCCGGACGGTTCATTGATTGATTAGTGATTCTGGGCGCGTCAACTACCGAGGTCATTAAGTGCAGTGTATGTTTTTTCATTGGCAGGTGGCAGTGATCTTCCCCCGCTGGATGGCGAGATCCAGCACCGACCTACCGTCGATTTGGGATTGGGATTTGCCCCAACCAGATATCTCCCCCCAAGCGGGGCAGCCCAAACCCTCCGACCGGTCACACGGCATGAGTGGTAGTGCAGGTTACTTAAGTGGGGGTGTAAGTGGGTGAGGATATGACAAGGAAGAGAAAGAAAGAAATCACGCACGGTACGTGGCCCGTTTGTTAGAGTACTGCTCTGTTAGAGTTCGCCTGGTGTTGATCGTAGAACCATGAAAAACTACCAGCCGACCTCTAGAATTCTCTCCCAAGACAGCGACTGAATTGAGGTAGCTTACAAACTAGTGTTGAAACTCCAGCCGCCGTCGGGACTCGAACCTAGGACCTCTCGATCTAAGGCACTGCAGCGACAACAACTGATGCACTGAGCCACCTCTCCCGGTTGTCCGGACTGTGGGGAATGTCAGATGCTAGCTAGATAGCTGGGTCGAATTCAAACACTGCATGGAGGATATTTCTGGCGACTGTACTCTGTAGTTTTTCGTTGCTTTGCCGATCAATACCGAGCAAATCAAGGGGCAGTATCATAGCAAGCGGATTATTGGCCGCGCGCGATCTTTCTTTGCCACCCTTGTCCCCTCCTCTCCCTCTGCATCCACACATATACTTGCATCCATGACACTATCATACTTGTTGCGGGATAAAAAAAACAGGAGCTTAGAGATACACTCCGGTTGGGATGGTGCCTCGTTTGGGAGATACCTGGAGAGAGAAACGGAGCAAGACGACGAATATGGTGCGAAATTTCATGTTCCAGAGAGAGACAACTATTTGATCATTAGCACTGCTAAAGAAAATAAGTTCAAGGGGCTCAGTAATCTATACTCACTGAAATCAATGCAATTAAATAGAAAGTTTTTGCTTACCTTTAATGTAGTTTACCACTGAGTTCAGGAATATTATACCTTCATGCGCACAAAATGGATCTTTTTAACCATTTTCCTCTATCTTTGTTTCGAAAACTATATTACGAGGCAAATACAGCTTCTTGGGAAATTGCCAGGTGCATTCCGGTTTTCAGAGTCTAAGAGGGAATTAGTCTATCGCACGTCACGAAGATTGCAGAGAATTGGGCGGACGGGTTAGGCATCGTTATTAGCTCGTCAATTTAAGGTACTACGTACTTAAACGTACTACCTACTACAACCCCCATAAAATGATCTAGGGCAAAATCTAAAAGGTTCAACTACAAAAATAGCGTTCAAGGTTTCTCTTCCAAGCAGAGGTTGGCTTCACACCAGGGCATCGATTGATTTACTGATGGATAATTTCGTGTCTCCGTGTGCATCAGGGTCTTTGGTCATCCTGTAAGTGTAGCGCACGTTTTAGCACGGTAGGAGGCGGTGTTCTATCCCTGTTGGATGGCAAGATCCACCGTCGAGATAAAGAAGAACTTCCGAGGTTTCCCCATCTAGGTATCTTCCACGAGCGGGGTAACTCCTCAGTCACAGCAAGCTCAAATCTCATCAATGGTCTCCTGACTTGTGTGCTAAGAAGTGCATGTAAGTGAAAGTTGGTGTAAGGGATGAAAACGGGACAAGGAAGAGGAAGGAAAGATGGCGCGCGGACTGTCGCCCGTTTGTTGGGCCACTGCTTCAGCATTCACCTAGTGTTTAACGGAAAAACTACGGAAAACTTCCGACAAGATAGGGTCTTTTGTCCCCTAGATTTCTCCTCCAGAGAGCGGCTAAACACAGCATCAAGCTAGAGCCACCATGTCCATGCACCTGTAGGTGTTCGGATCTAGAACCTCGTTCCTCACGAAACTTCTATAGCAGACGTGGAACTATATATGCTGTTCATATCAATGTAAAAACAATCTATGCTGGCATATGAATTTTAAAACTGAAAATAAAATAACATAAAACAAAATATTATTAGAACGATTATATTAACTTCATCATCATTATCATGAATTATATTTTTAGGCAAAAGTAAAAATAAAAATGTTATTAAACAACACAAATAATATAGAACAACAGACTACCGATATCAAAAGACTCCGGCTCTGTTTGCTACAGTAGAACCTTGCAAATCCGAACCTCGGAAATTCGAAATTTATTCGAAAATTATTGCCTGTACTCATTTATTCAGCATCAATAACAGCAATCAAAGAATAACATTTAATCATATATTATATTTTTTGTTCGGTTTCGAAAATTCTAGGTAATGCGTATTTTTGAATCAAAGTTTTAGAAATATTTTCTCTCACTGTCATTCACTTCTTCACTTTGGTTCACGAAACCAACCAAGCCCTGCTCTTGCTTCCATTCATTGGTAAAGTTTAAACTGCCAACATCCTCCTTTCTCTCACGTAGCACACCTCCACAGTTCAAGCTGCAGCATCCATATAGTAAAGCTGTAAACGCCTCTACGCCTCGCCGATTCTAACTGCTGTGTTATCTGCCGTTGATGTCATACCTCATGAGTAAGCTCTTTGTGACATTTACACGACATTTGCATTTCGAAATTTTTGTGAATTTATAAACTCGTGTACGTAACGAGAAAATTAGCAGAAGTTAATTTGTTTAGAGATGTTTTAACACCCAAATACATATCTGACATTAATGAAAACATAAAGTATTTAATTTACACCATTTTCGCCTGGTGTCATATAACGTGTAATTGTGAATAAATTTTTCGCATTCAATTTTTATGAGGTTTCGATGTACAGTATGTATTACTTGTTATTTGTTTACTTCACACATATATCGAATGTTCTACTAAACATTGTTTTAAATTTTGTCAAATTCGTTTCTGTACTTTGATAGGACCTGGATATACCATTAAACGTTTTTAGCAATTACTTTAGTTTGAATTGTTAATCTATTAGATGTGGCGTATGATTTTAAGATATGAATTAACGCTGGTATGGTTTATATTATGTGATTTAAATCATAATTTCATCAAATGATTTCTTTAAATCAACGATTTAAATCAATATCAATTATTTGTATTATTTAAAAATATATTTGTATTTTAAATATTAGTGAAATAAAAATTACTCAGATCAAAAAAAACTGAAACCAACTACAAAGTTAACGTAAAAATAGATTATATTTCTTATAAACATTTTCATTATTTAGCTATTTTTAGAAAGTAACATACAATATAATACACAATGAAATTAACAAAGATATGAAACGGGGAACAAACAAATTGGAGTAGAGTTACTAATAGACTTTGAAGATCGATTAGTTAGCATTTAATTGCCTGCAAGTAAAAAAAATAATTTAACAGCAATACCAACCTAACCCACTCGAGCAAGATTCGGGATCCTCACGAGCTAGTTTCGGCCACGTTTAATGCGTAAACGAGGATCCATTATTCTAGATTTGTATTAAAATGTTTGCTAAAGCCACTCAAAGTACATCTGAAAGATTATTAGTATTAATAAAAATGGAATTTTATTAATAATCATTTAAATAACAAAATTAATATTGTTAAAACTAATGAAAACAGTAGTTAAGCTTACTAACATTAACAATATTAATATTTGTCTTTATATGTCTTGATAAAATTTCATTATAAGTGGGAAGCATACTTCCTACTGACTGTTAAAGGGTTTAGGGGAAATGAGGAAATAACAACCGTTATTTAGTATTATTGTAATAGTAAAATGGAAGCAAGACTGTTTCAAGAGCACGAAAATATAGGTAAATTGAATTGAAAATTTTTTTTTAGAATAGAGGGTTGAGACATGATTAGAGGGGTGAACACAAGATCCCTCAAATGTATAGTATCTTTATTTTTGAAATAATGTTTACGACAATTAATTATAAATTTAAAAACTGACGGTTTGGTAAACTTTTTTCTGTTTTTTAGTAATTAAAAATAAATAAGTCGCGGAAATTCATAGATTATTCCTAAACAGAGGATGTTCATTACAATGTGAATCAGGAATATTCCGGAATCCGCTTAATCGCTGAAATATCCCTCCTTTCACTATTGCGAGTCATCCGAACTTTTTCATAAATGCGAGACATCCACAATTTTTCATTAAAATGAGATATCCAAACTTTTTCTTTAATGCGAGTCATCTGAACTTTTTTCCGCAATGCGTGTCATCCTATATTTTACTAATACAATTAATTACAACTTTTATTAATACACGTTAACCGAACTTTTATTAATACAACTTTACCGAACGTTTATTGGTCCCACTTAACCGAATGTTTATTGATGCCACTTAACGTAACATTTATTGGTGCAACTTAACGTAACATTTATTGGTGCAACTTAACGTAACATTTATTGGTGCAACTTAACGTAACATTTATTGGTGCAACTTAACGTAACATTTATTGGTGCAACTTAACGTAACATTTATTGGTGCAACTTAACCGAACGTTTATTGGCGCAACTTAACCGAACGTTTATTGGTGCAACTTAACCGAACGTTTATTGGCGCAACTTAACCGAACGTTTATTGGTGCAACTTAACCGAACGTTTATTGGAGCAACTTAACCGAACGTTTATTGGTGCAACTTAACCGAACGTTTATTGGTGCAACTTAACCACCTTCCATTAATTTCGGTGCATGACTTGATTCGTCGCCGCACGTCTTCCACTGCATGGCGTGACGAGCGCCCACTCGGAGCGGCGCGAGGGAGCGCTCTGTCACCCGACGGAGGCCGCACCGTGCAATTTCACCAGGGAATTGCGTTGTACTTATTTGCACGCACACTACACGAAAGAGAGGTGGGTTCATGTCTGCCATGTTAACTCTATTACAGTCCAATGCGTGATGAATGGACGATCTTTGTCAGAAGCATTTATACTCTAGGAAGAACGAAATGATTCCCAACATGAAACGTATTTGAAATACAATAACACATCATTGTATGTCTTGCGACGCAATGTTTTGCGGACATTTTAGCTGGGACAATGGCTTAAATATCAAGGAATGCAAGATAACATATTAATGCAAGCTAAGAAGGCAAAACTCAAATACGAAGTTTGCGTCGGTTGTTGTGTGGAAATGAATTGCCAGAAAGGTTGGAAAGGTTTAAGTCTTTGAGGATTACAAGCCGTTTGATTAAGAAAAGTACAAAAGGAAATGATTCAGAGAACGTAGAAAACCCTCGACAGAAGGAACCTTGGGCAAAATGGGAGAAAATTCACGATTAAATAATTGTATAGGTATAATGAGAATACATGTATGAAAGATAAGCAGTCCCAAATGAAACAAGGATATTGGTGTGTGCAAAAGATTGTAAGATACACAGTATATTTGCAGACTAAAATGATGTGCGTGAATGTCGTGTGTAATAAAAATGTTGAGGCGCGCATTCAAAACACACGTAGACAGAACTTGAGTTAGGAAAGGTATTATGATTAAAAATATGCACATGATCAATATGGATACTCGTAGGTTAAGAACATACCAATACTAAGTCATTGAAGTATTCCAAGAAAGGTTACAATTTATTCACCCTAAAATATTGAAAACCTCATCAAGTGGAGTATGTGCATGTAATTCGATTGAACCGTTGCATGTATAGATAAATTAGAAGTTAGAGTGCATAGCATATCTCATGGCAGCCAAGAACGTAACTCTTCACATAGACGAGCATTGTAGCTGAGACAAAGCATTAATGAAAAACGTATGATCGACATGAGAATGAATTTGTGAAGATGAAAATGTCACGAAGGAGGCTGGTCACAGAAAATATCTATTAAATAAGCTGGCAAAGCCAGATATGAGTGAATGTCATAAATTTAAGATAGAGTATTAATTAGTAATCGATTAAACGTCTTTCGGTAAATAGACGCACGAAGGTGAAATAAATACTCTGGAAAGAATAGAGATGACTCCGCGCAACATGACCGTCATGAAAGCCAGCAATACTCTCCGGGCATTTAGCTGGGGCAATACCACGAATACGTTTTGGCAACAATGAGAATATGCTGAGGTTAAAAATACATAATTAAGATTGGAACTCGGTGACGATATCAGAAAGACAATGTCAGAAAGGTAACTGAAATTAAAGTAACTATTGTTTTACCAGTCGGTAATTAAAATGAGGGTGAGAGAGAGAGAGAGAGAGAGAGAGAGAGAGGGGAGAGAGAGAAAGAGAGAGAGAGAGAGAAAGAGCGAGGGAGAGTAGGAATCTGATGGGAACACCACGTTGGCGGTATGAATATTATAGAGACCAGGAAGTGTTATTATCTATGTAGTCGAAGCCACGCTGGTGGCCGTGTAGTTGAGGTAATTCCTTCCATATTATTTTATAATAATAATAATAATAATAATAATAATAATAATTTCATATGTGGAGGCTATTAAAATGCGAATGAAACTGTGAGAGTGAGGCTATTATATAAGGCAATTATATAAGGCTATTATATAAGGCTATTATATAAGACTATTATAAGGGAATTTCCAGAAAAGCTAAGGTTATTTTGATCGCTCATTAATCAGACACCAATCGTGCAGTGGAGTAGGAATATGAAGGCGACATCACGCCGGAGGCGTGGACACGATAGAGACGAGGACGCGCAACGTTAGCGTCAGAGAAGCCAGCAAGCTAACGGGACGCCACGCCACATCGGGCGGGCGGGCATTTGCGATGGCGCAGTGCGGTGAGGAGAGGGGAGGGGAGGGAGGGGAGGAGTGGGGCGGGGCGGGTGCGCGCGAGGTTACACGGCGTGTTTACACAGTAATGCCGAAATGAAGCGCCGGCTCCGTGTTTGCCCTGGCGGGGGCGGGGGCGGGGGCAGGGGGCGCGAGCGCGGCCGCGATACACGCCCGCCATGCACGCCCCGGATGCCCGGTCAATTGTACGGAGCGCGCGCTCTCTCATTTCCGATGGCGCCGCCCCGCTTGCACGAATGGGCGAAGTGTTCATTCGCAGAAGCCAGAATGGTGGGCAAAAAAAAAAAAAAAAAAAAAGAAAAGAAAATTATTTCTTACAGAGCTCTGCAAATTAATTAATTGATTAGTGTTTCCGGACCCGTCAACTACGGAGGTCATTACTCCCATGAGGGTAGAGCCTAATTTGTTTTATCGCCGAAGGTGGCGGTGATCTTCTCCCACTGAATGGTGAGACCCGGCGCAGAGTTACACATCGGCTTGCGGGGTTTCCCGAATCAGGTATCTCCCCGCAGCGGGGCACAGCCCCACCCGGGACAAGCTCCAAGCTCTCGATATATGTGATAGTGGATGTAAGTGTGAGTGTATGTAACCGAGGGCTGAGTAGAGAGGAAAAAATAGGAGGAAAAGATCGCGTGTGGTGTGTGACCGTTTTGTTAGGGTACTGCTTCGGCATTTGCTTGTCAGTCGGACAAAAAACAGGGAACTCCTGACCACATTCGCCGACCATTATAATTCTCCTTCAGACACAGATTGAATTCATCCTAGCTATGATGTGGCTAGTGCCGAAAATATATCCACCGTCGTAACATGAACCCTAGGACCTCACGCTCAGAGAAATTGAAGTGACGTCAAATAAATTTCCATTACTTGAAACAAAATCTGCTTATTTTGCTTTCTAAATTATCCCAGTATCTTTTAACCTGTACTTCTCAACTTTAAATTTATATTGAAATCAAGTTTTCTTTGTATCATAGGTTTATGCATGATTTAATAAAGAAAATTGAAAGATGGTAGTGCTCTCTGTACTATAAAAAAATTACGTTTCTCAAAACTGCAATAACAGGGTAATCTTGAAAGACAGGGGTGGATTCACAAAATCAGACGATTTTACTTCAATAATTCTAAATATCTATATTTGAAAAAGAAAAGTTCAAATTGTTGGCTTAAAATAAAAAAAGTAAAATAAACAGAGTATATACTATAACATAACCTCAGGTTTTTAACATATGCTTTCAGCTATTTTCCATATTTTGGAACTCTGTTGGACATATTTTCACTCGTCCTATTAAATACAACTCGTGCTTCGGAAACTCTCAGAGAATCACCTCGCTTCGCCAATCGGGAATTTATCGACAATTTCCAAAGCATTCGTGGTATTAACTATGATAAATTGTTTGATGACGGACAAATTGAGTAATTTCTCAAAACGCCTGCCAGTCTGCATTCCTCCCGTATGTTCCTTTGCGTGTGAAAAATACTAGCGCTTACGCGTTTGTAAATTTCAAGTTGGCTGAAGTCACCCCCAGGTATTATAGCTCCCAATATGTTTTTCGAAAATTCGCCACCATCGGGAGACAAACCCTAGGATCTCCAGGTCAGCCATGCAGCAGAAGCAATAATGGTGCCACGACTTACTCTCTAGTCCTCATGCACGTCGATCGATTCCCTCCTCGAAAACATTCCTCCACACGACATCACTTCCACTCTACCGTCGAAACGCCTCTTGAAAGCAGCTCTTCAGAAAGGAGAGGGCGGCGCAGGGAAGGGCAGAGCAGGGAGGGTTAGACGGGGCGAGCTGGTACTGGCGAGGGATAGGAGGTGTGGGAGGGTGAGACGTGAGTAGTGAGGGATTGGGAGGGGCGGAGCGAGTGAGACAGCGTGCATGGATGGGTAGGGTGAGGAGGCGAGGGTGGGGAGGAGAGGGACGGGGAGAGGTGAGGCCGGGTTCCACGAATGCGTGGATGGGTCGGGGAGGGTCAGTCGGTGCGAGGTGGGGTGGGGTGGGGTTAATCTGAGTGGGGTTTGGCGGGTGAGGTGAAGAGATGCAAGTGGGGTGAAACGTGGCGGTGATGAGTCGGGAGGGGGGCGGACGTCTCCCGGCGTTCATGCGTGGGTGAGACGAGGCGGTAATGGACGGGTGGGGGAAAGACAAGGCGGGGATGGGAAGGCTAGACTGGGTGGTGCGTGGTTAGTGCGGGCGGGGGCAAGCTGGGGTGGATGAGGCGGGGCGCGGTTTGTGCGCGTACGGGCGGGAGAGGTGAGGCCGGCTCGGTATGTGTTGGTTCAGGAAATGGAGGAGGGAGGGGAGGGGTGTCGGTGGGGGCGGGGCAGTGCGGAGAAGGGGTTGCAGGGAAGGGCGGAGGGGGGAAGGAGTCACGTTGCCTACGTAACAACAGTCCTTTGTGTGCGGAGACACACGATCCTTCGACCATTACGTAGTTGCGTGGCCGCAGCCTTGTTGTTAGGGCGTTGTTTCGCGCCCCGCGGCCAACTCTTCTGGGAGCACAGCAGCGCTTCCTGGGGCGCGCGCCGCCAACTCGCCCAGTGGTTCATTGTGGAGAGAGTGCGGCTGCGCGGCTTGCCAGCGTGTAGCGTTAAGCGGAGTTTTATGGACGATGTGTTTGTAGTACGTCCCAGTTTCTGTGTAATTTGCTGAGAGAAAACAACTTTTTCGGTTAAATATGAAATAATATGTGCTGTGGGTTTATGTTTCACATGCCTCCCTTCCTTAGTCGTTATGAAGTTTGGCTTAATGTATACTGTGAAAGTGAACAGTGAAAGAACAGATGGAACCCTTGAATCAGATTTGTCATTGATAATATGCTTGTGTCAAATATTAATCTCCCTCACTTTGAACTAAAACCGCACTTTCATATTTCTTCCGTCCATGTATGTTCAGCACTTCAACCTGTTTTTCAATGTTTTTATTAATATGGCATTTCGTGCCACACTATATTCATATTGTAATAGTTTTTCAGCCACAAACATTATCTGTAGTTACTTATAATTATTTTTTTAAATTTAAGCAATCAATAACAGTTATGGTAAGGTAACGCAAAGAACTTTATGGTAATTATGTCAGCCTATAGTACCACTATTTAGAAGTAATTACTGAGTAATAAAATTAACTAAAACTATTTACCTGTATTTCCTTTTACATTATAAGTCAGTCAGGTTTTTATATTTCGTTTATTTGATTTTCCAAATGTTTGACAGAATCATGCTTCAAGATTATAAATATGTACGAATAAAATATATAAATACATTATCAATTGTATTTGAATAATACAGTAATATGAATATGAATGAGGAGTTGCAATTTATAGTATATTACTGATGTAATGCTTCATCAACGTAAGTGAGTCACTCATTTCCCCGACATATCTATTCTCGTTTACCTCTAAAAACATTTTTAGTGAACTCCGACCTGTGAAATTTAATGAACACTTTATCATTCAAAGAAGTTTTTTATAGTAGTTTTTCTCATCAATTACACTACGTGTATTAATGAATATATCTAAGTATAAAATTAGAAAAGAAGAGAGAATTTGCCCAACACATATCGACATTATAGGACAGTAAATAACATATGCCCTCAGAGGCAAATGATGGTTACATTTACCAATTAATCAACATATTAAATCAATTTAAACAATAGTTATCAACCAATTAAATTAATTTTTATCGTGCAATGCTACGAGAAACATTTTTCAATTCTTTAAAAGCATTTTAAATAAATATTTTAAATTGATTATGCAAGAATTGACAGCTTCTTCCAGGACCGAATCGGAATATTCAGGTGTACATGCACTTGCTTTTGTAATATTTCTTCTTCTAAAAGATCTCTCTATCAGGTCGTATCAGTAGTTGTATACTTGCAAAGCCTAACGAAAGTTTCCAGTTAATTGTGAAAAATTACAATTGTGATCAGGTGGTGAAATATAAAGTATATTTATAATAAAAAACTCCGCTCCGTGGCGCAGACGGTTGCGGCAGCCGTCGTCTGCGCCGAGGAGGCTGCAGGTTCGAGCTCTGCGTACGCATGGTCGTATTTGCCATTGTCCCTTCATTCTTCATATCATCCTATCATCTCAGAATTCACACTTCATGGGGTAACAACCTTGTCGTACTGAGCGATACAGCTGAAAAGCTGATCCTGGAAAAATTACACACGTTGATCGTGTAGCGTGATCAGTAATGGCGTGTACGGCAATAATAATAATAATAATAATAATAATAATAATAATAATAATAATAATAATAATAATAATAATGTGATGTATCTTCCTATAAGTCAAGTCAACGGGGTTAACTGCACGAAATGACTTCTTCATTGCAATTTCAGTTTCGAGAGAACAGCGTGTTCAGCCACGTAGGTGTTCAAACGGCAGCAATCGCTTCGCAGGAAAAGCAACGCTCTTCATTTGCTTCCCTTTGTCTCCGTGGCCTCAACACAAACAGTCAACTGCTGGCTCGGGAACGAAACAAACCGACTACGCAAACGAAAGCGATCGCTCGGGCGAACAATTCAATCTTCGGCCCCACAAATCAACAAGCAAACAGGCAGCGGGCAGTAGGGAGAGGTGATGGCGGGAGGAATATAATGGAATTGTTCTTTGCCAAAGAGTGGGGCCAGGGATATACGACATTTATCTTGCATCGGGCCATTTCGAAATAAATTATTTGTTTCACTTATCCTCCATACAATTTCTCTATAATATAGGGCATACGTAATTATAATACGTAGAATTGCACACGAAAGTCTGAAAATATATTCCGCATACCCAATTTTCGTAAATATATCGTTTGCAATAATTGTAGACGCATCTGCTATCGACTGAGAGTAGCCGATTCTATATTCATTGTAGTCTAATGGATACATACAAATATGTTCAGTATTATTTATCAACTGGCCATAACGTTTCTTGAGGACGTATTGTGGGTGTTTTGTACGACATAGTAACGTAAGCACATAATTATAGTTTCTTGAGAATTCTAAAAATCCAATGAACGAAGAATAGGAAAGAAAATTGATTTTTTTATAAAAAAATTTTATTTATTATTTTGTTTTCTAGTTTTATATCAGAAAGAAATTAAGAATCAATTTATTTTTTTGTGTAATCAATGGAATCCTTATCTTGCTTGCATATATTAGTCGCTGGTTTGTATGAAACTATTGATCCCCAGTCGACCTATTAACCTTCATCTTTAAAATTTCATCGATCCCACGATTCCCAATTAGTTGATGTCAACTTCGTTGGGAAACTCTAATATAAAATTTATCAAAGGGGAGTGGGTCTTTAAATTATTATATTTTAAATATTATTTGATATTTAATTTTCTGGCATTGTTTCACTTAGCGTTTGATAGATTGGCATGCAGATGTACACGTAGGCTTCCGCGGCTCGAGTCCATTACTTCTAGGCTGTCCGGGTGACGCCGCGTCGTTGGCAGATAGGCCGACGTTTCGCCTGTCCTGTTGCAGGCTTCTTCAGGGTAGTCACAATAAAGTTCCTCCTCCGGTGTTGTATCTTTTTCAGCTCAGGTAACGCGAGTACGCCGTGATTGGCGGAGAGGTCCCTCTGATTGGCTCGCGGTCTGGGCCAACCCGGGACTGGCACCCGTCCTAGAAATCGGACAGTTCTCCTCCGTCTGATTTCTAGGACGGGTGCCAGTCCCGGGTTGGCCCAGACCGCGAGCCAATCAGAGGGACCTCTCCGCCAATCACGGCGTACTCGCGTTACCTGAGCTGAAAAAGATACAACACCGGAGGAGGAACTTTATTGTGACTACCCTGAAGAAGCCTGCAACAGGACAGGCGAAACGTCGACCTATCTGCCAACGACGCGGCGTCACCCGGACAGCATTGAAGTAATGGCATGCAGATGTATCAGATGACGAAATACCTCAATTTCTTGTTCCACACTTCTTTTCGTCTTATCCAATAGCATATATTTGAAAGCATATAAGAGCCCGGATGTCTGTCCACTTCATACAAACATAAATCCTAAACCTAATCTTAATCCTAATCCTATCTTTCATAAACAGCTAAATTCATATTTTATATAAACATTCCGTAAGACAATTATAAGGTAAAACCGTAATTCTTCAAGATGTAATTAAATTGGTACCTGGAACGTTTAATAAAGCGGCGTGTTCTTTTTGGGCCAAGGCATCGACTCACTATAGACCAACGTCAACTACCAAGGAAGCAAAGATAAAAGCTGTAAGAAATTAAAAATCTCTAGTAATTATTCCTCCAAAATTAAGACAAACTGACAATCTACCATAAGTAAATCAGAATTTTCAGATATGTTAAGAGCCAACTTCAAACTCCTCAGTCTCTTTCATACGACGATCACACAACCAAACTGGTCTTCCTCTTCGTTATCAGCATTGCGTATAAAAATTGAATCTTCGTAAAATTTGGAAACACTCTCTACGTGGGGCTTTTCAGACATCTGTATACAAAATATTAATTTTCACTATTGAAATATTCGTCACATTTAACACCAGATCCAGAAGCATTTCATCAATTTCTAAATTATTAATCCTTAACGTTTTTAGCATGATAGACATAAGGTAGACTTCAGAGGTAGAATCAATTTTTAGTCAGCATTGAGATGTGCAATTCTACATTTTAATTTTGTATGAAGAAAAATTAATACTTTTATAAGACAAAATTATCGATAAAAAGAAGTTATCCCCAGGACGACTTCAAATCACGCAAATAAAGAAACTACTTATGATATAGAATGATATATGACCAATCGTTCTCGTTAGTTTCGTTTTTAAGTCTGGGCTAACGTTTGTTTTTTTCGCGCTCACCCCAGAACGATGTCTACATGACTTTTATGGAGACAGTTACAATGATCAGCACCTTAGCACTCCCCGAACACCACACCACATCACACATCACACATCACACATCACACATCACACATCACACATCACACATCACACATCACACATCACACATCACACATCACACATCACACATCACACATCACACATCACACATCACACATCACACATCACACATCACACATCACACATCACACATCACACATCACACATCACACATCACATCACACATCACATCACACATCACATCACACATCACATCACACATCACATCACACATCACATCACACATCACATCACACATCACATCACACATCACATCACACATCACATCACACATCACATCACACATCACATCACACATCACATCACACATCACATCACACATCACATCACACATCACATCACACATCACATCACACATCACATCACACATCACATCACACATCACATCACACATCACATCACACATCACATCACACATCACATCACACATCACATCACACATCACATCACACATCACATCACACATCACATCACACATCACATCACACATCACATCACACATCACATCACACATCACATCACACATCACATCACACATCACATCACACATCACATCACACATCACATCACACATCACATCACACATCACATCACACATCACATCACACATCACATCACACATCACATCACACATCACATCACACATCACATCACACATCACATCACACATCACATCACACATCACATCACACATCACATCACACATCACATCACACATCACATCACACATCACATCACACATCACATCACATCACACATCACATCACACATCACATCACACATCACATCACACATCACATCACACATCACATCACACATCACATCACACATCACATCACACATCACATCACACATCACATCACACATCACACATCACACATCACACATCACACATCACACATCACACATCACATCACACATCACATCACACATCACATCACACATCACATCACACATCACATCACACATCACATCACACATCACATCACACATCACATCACACATCACATCACACATCACATCACACATCACATCACATCACATCACACATCACATCACACATCACATCACACATCACATCACACATCACATCACACATCACATAGACGTATTTCAATCCTGTGCCTTTACATATTAAATATGTAAATTTTGCCCGTGGTATTCCTTGCCACTATTTCATTGCTTATTGGATCCACATCCAAAACTCAACGCACATATTTCACAAAGTTGCCTGCCAGGCCAGGAAATGAGGCAAGGATTATGGTACAAATGTAATACACTAATATCACCTTCGCCCCAATCGCAACTGAAAAGTATCCTGCCTTACATGTGTTCTAACCTACATCCTTAGTTTCCACGCACATGAAACTCACCTGCACCAATTCTCTGACTTGCGCGGCTAAACCTTTTGAAATACTACAAGTGATTTAATCAGGTTGCAAGTAAGTTACATAATACCTATTAGTAAAGAACTAAAGCCTTTAGCCCAAAGGAAGCAGCAAAATCCGGTCAGGCGGCTGGGAGCAACGGCCTGAGAGGAACGGATAGATTGTGAAAACCGGGCTGGGCAAGGTTGGTGATTTCCGGACGAGTCAGACAGGGGCTTGGTGCATAGTGCGAATGGTAAAAAAAAGAGCGATGTGCATTGAACCAGAGCGCGTCTGAAGGGAGCGGGGCAAACATAACTAAGAAGGGCTGAAGCTAACGGAACGGAGCAGAACGGAACGAAACGTGGCGCGTGGGGGCGAAATGGAACAGAGCGGATCGGATTGGAGCTGACCGGGCGGAACAGAACTGAGCAGGGGGCGGAACAATGCGGTGCGGGACGATGCGGATCACGCAGATGCACAGTGGGGTGAGACGATAAGGAGCGGAGCGAGAAGATGCAGATGGGGACAACACAGATGGGGACGTAATAGATCGGGATATTACACACCAGGTCGTTAAAGATGGGGTCGTTAAAGATGAGGTCGTTAAAGATGGGGTCGTTACAGATTGGGACGTTACAGATCGGTTCATTACAGATAGGGACGTTAGAGTTCTGGACGATGCAGATCGGGACGATGCAAATCGGGACGATGCAGATCGGGACGATGCAGATCGGGACGATGCAGATCGGGACGTTACAGATCAGGATGATCCAGATAGGGGACGTTATAGTTCAGGCCGATGTAGATCATGACCATAAAGATCGGGACGATCCAGATCTGGACATCACAGATCGGGACGATACAGATCCGGACGATGCGGATCGAAACGATTCAGTTCGGAACGATTCAGTTTGGAACGATGCAGATCAGGACGGTGTAAATCAGGAGTATGTAGATCGGGAGAGACGCGGAACGGGGCGCTGTGAAGCGGTGCGGAGCGGCGAACGAGAGGGCGGCGGCATGCAGGGGCGTGGGCGCTCGCGCAGCGCCCGGGCGCGGCCGGCCTCGGTGCTTTCACGGGGCGGCGCGCTGTTTGTTCAGCCTTTGTAGCCCCCGCGCCGGATCCATATATACCGTGCGGCGTGCTCTTTGTAGGCGCGCGCGCGCGTTATTTGTCTACGCTCCCAGGTTCGGGTTGCATAATGAACGCGGCGGCGGCGGCGCATGCTCGCGCGCAAAATGCCGCCGATGCCGCCAATGTCGGATGCTGCGCTTTCTTTCGGACCTCGGATGTCGCCCGCGCGCCACACTGTCCCTTTCGCTCGGTAACAGCGACCTCGATGTTGATTGATTGATTGATTGATTGTTAGTGATTCCGGACACGTCAATTACTAAGGGCATTATTTTCATAAGTGTAGTTTATGTATGTGCTCGGAAGGTGAAGGTGGTCTTCCCCACACTTATGGCGAGATCCGGCACTGACCTACCGTCGGCTAGCGGGGTTTTCCTCAACCAGGTATTTTCCACCGCCGAGGCACCGACTCCGCCCGGGACAAGCTCTAAGCTGAGCTCGCGACCGGGCTTCCGGTAGTGCAGTGCACGTCGTTGTAAGTGTGTATACAGGCTGAGGATAAGACAAGGAAGAGGAAGGAAAGATAGTGCGCGGTTTGTGGCCAGTTTCGAAATTCGTGTATTGTTGATTGGAGAAACCACGGAAAGTTATCGATCAGAGCAGCCGGCTTCTAGAATTCTCCTCCAGACAGCTACTGAACTTGACCTAGCAGACAAGCTAATGTTCAAAATTGTGTCACCGTCGGGTCTGGAACATAGCACCTTCCGGTCAGAGGGACTGCAGTAACATCAGTTGATGCATTGAGCCATCTCTTGTTGTGAAACCTCGATGTTGCGAAGGGACTCTTGAAATAACTACTATTAGAGTGGATTTGAATCTATTCAAACATTTATAGGATTTTGCTGTGGTAGATCTAATATTTATTTTCAACCCAGTAGGTCTTAAAGACAACACACCTACATTACCGTAGTAATATTTGTTTTTGATCTTAGTAGTTTTATTTACAATACATTGTATTATGCGAATAGTACTTTTATTTAACACAATATTTATTTTTACCTACTCCAATGGCATATTTACATTTATCGTTGTGTTGCGTGATCTATTTTCACTCTAATTTTATCAGTGGTTTTACGTGTCACTTTGAATGAATGTTAAGTAAAACTAATTACGAAACATCATTCAAAAATTGTAATTTCTTGTTCCTACATCGCAATGTTCAGGAAAATTAGCAATTTGTTTTAGGAATTCTGCTTTAAATGTGTGAGAATAGCTCTTGGTGTGGAATGAAACAATTCTTCGAATAGGAGTGGAGTAATTGAAGCATCAATTTATTAGCTTTGGGAGTCGAAACTTCAATTACAAATGAACCTGCCACACTTGCTGTACCAAGAATTGTAGCAATAAAGTAGTATTCAACGTGTATCGACTAGGCTATACCTATTCTGCCGGTAGCTACGCTGCTTGCAAATGATGTCGCCTCCCCCGAGTGGCAATTGCGATCTGAAATTCGGCCAGGCTCTCTGCCATCCACAAAGGACCCCACCTACCGGCCGGCCGCTTGCCAGGTGGGTGCGGAAAAGGGCTCTGAAGGGCTCAATAGAGAGCCGTCCGAACCATCATATTTGTTGTCCTTCCGACCGCTGACGCTACTGAAATACAAAAGCCACAAAGCCCTTGGCCGGTGATATTTAAGCAAATCAAGGCCATTGTTAGATTTCAGAAATCGAATCAGTCATGGAGAGATAAATACAGTTTCAATAGTATCACATGACTTCTAGAAATACATGTTCCGCGTAAATTAAAACGTGTTTCATCACAAACGAATCAACTCAAAATTTATCGCAAATCTGTATGTCCAGCCGATGATAGTTTTCATAGAAAATAATTTCACTGTGTATTTAATTTCACGTGTATTGCAGTTATGAATACATAATATTTTCCTAAGATAGGTACATTGTATGAACTTACTATGAATTAAAGCAGATGAGCAATTGACTTATGACTAATAATGTAGTAATGTTTTAATTTCATTCTCACAGACAAATCAAAAATTAAATAATTCTATTTTGAGCATTTTATGCTTGTCCTTAAGTGAGAGAACAAAGCGTCAATCGATTTTTGGGGAATCAAAGACCTACCAAAAGTTAATTGCCACTATTCAACATGTTAGAGAAAGTAATGTACTAAGTATAGGAACAATACACTCTTTCGTTACAAATAAATATAGTTTTTCTGTCAAATAATCACTTTTTTCAGAATTACAATACTTACTTTACACTGTGTATGCAGTAGGTAAGAAAGTTATAAACAATACTCTTCAAGTGTATGTACAGTATGAAAAAGATTTTGTTTCTTCTTTCGCATTGGAATTCTTCATAACTAATTTCAGTAATTAGAAGAACATGCTCATGCTTCCTCAATTTAATTGAAAACACATTAAAAATTTGAAATGGTAAGAGGTAATCTACTAAATAAAATGTATTTTACATAAAATAAGTAGATATTTAATTTAATAAAAAATTGAGCAAACAAAAACTTAGAAGTATAATATATTTTTTCTCAAGAAAACGGGTTGCAATCGTTTGTTTCTCGTTTGTAACAAGAACACAATCTCGCGTTTTAAGATGAACATCATGGCTATCAGCACTCGTTTTTGTCGTCACACGTATAGGTCGTCGTCAAAGTTTGGAATCTATTTTACCAAGAATATGGTGCAAAGTAGAAACCCCCTGGAAGCTTTGAAATGTGTTTTAGGGCAACATAAGCCTATTTTAGCACAGTTCGTAAAGTTTTGAGTCCTCGATATAAATCCACTCTCAACGGTCAAAGTACTGAGAGAGCTTCAAGTTGTTGAGAGTCTACAACCGAAGCGCAGAAGACCTATTTGCCTTAGTGTCCTGACGGCGAAAGATGCAAAAAAAAGCGAGTAATGACTCGGATGAGAAAGCTAGAGAGGCCTGATTTGACCTAGTCTTCATTTCCCGAGATTTATCTCAGGTCTATGATAGTAAAAGCTAAAGCATTAGGAAATGTTTCAATCAGCCTCTACGTTCTTTCGTAGGCCCACAGCACTGAATTGTACTATCTAGTTCAGGTTTTCACATCCTTTTTCGGTCGAAGACCTTTATTTACAAATATATTAAAATCATTTACACCTTGCATTGCATTACTTGCACAAAGTAAAGAGACGGTTTAATGCTCAATATCTAGATAATATCAATAATTATATATCTAGATAATATCAATAATTATCTAGATGTACAAAAATTAAGTATTATTCAGTGATTAATGAATTATTTAAAAAGGCAAGCTTTACAATAAAATAGAATTATCATATACCGCATTAATACCAAAATCTGCACTGTAGAAAATCAAAGCACAAGAGCACACTTAAGTCTTTTTACCTAATTTTGTTTAATCTCCTTCACCCTTTAACTGCTACGAGCCGGCCGACAGAGTCACACGTTTGCATGATGCTTCTCCTGCCACTCCTTGTGAGCTGAGCTCGCTCGTATATACATATCGTACAAGACATGTCAGTTATCAGTAGGTCCTAGCGATAGCCCAACCTGACTGAGCGTCATAACTCGTCCAGAGGCTACAACGCACGGAAATGTTTAGTGTATCAACTCATTTAGAGCAGTAAAAGAGTTAAGTTCGGACTGTTATCCAAAGTGTTGATTTACAGATGATTTTGGTGAGTTACTAATCTTTGCGGACGAGTGAAACATCTGATTTTATATGTTCTACTATTGTTGGTTATTTTAAATCATGATGAAGATCATTGATTCAAGTAAGGTTTCAGAACGTCACTTATTTTTTTTTATAATAACATGAGATTGCGGCGCTTTGTGGATCAGAATTTGACCGATTGTTTTTATCAGTGGTTTCCTCATCCCTTCTAGACGAATGCCGTAGCACCACCCCACACAATGGATCAAGGACAGGTCGTGCTCATTCTTCTCCATACAATTACCTCTCTCCATGCCTTCATCTGAATCGGAACTAAGCGACGTGAGCGAGTAGAACCTATCTTAATCCATCCCGTCATAACTGGCATACAACGGTGGTGATACCTTGCGCTCCTGCAACTACGTGGCTCTAAAGCTAGGAAAAATAAGGAAGAGAATATGAGGTGATAAAATTTCTAACAAATCACGAACATCTGTTTCTGCTCTAAGAAGTTCAGCATGCAATATATGAAGAATTTATTTCGCTACACGACATTAAATAGGCGACCGAAATCTGAGATGTCAGCCGGACAGGGGAAATAACCGTGTCAACGGTAGTGCGGACACCCACTCGGCCTCGGAGGGAATTTGCTTTGAAACAGCTTGATCTAAAAACGTCTGAGACATTCTGCAAATACGCAGGTAATAGGCTTCAACTCGAATCCAGCAACTCTGCCCTGAAGGCGAGATTGGGGCTGTTGACTTGATTCGCTGTTCTATACATAAAAAGTTTTAGCATGGAATTG
Source organism: Gryllus longicercus (assembly GCA_038098605.1). Lineage (NCBI taxonomy): Eukaryota > Metazoa > Arthropoda > Insecta > Orthoptera > Gryllidae > Gryllus > Gryllus longicercus. The sequence goes on from JAZDUA010000219.1 coordinate 1,238,042, forward strand.
ATTGATTGATTGATTAGTTATTCTGAACGCGTTAACTGTTAAGGTCATTACTTCCGTATGTGTAATGCTTTTTTTTTCTTGGGAGGTGGCGATGATCTTCCCCTGATGGGTGGCTAGATTCGGTGCCAACCTACACGTCATTTTGTGGTGTTTTCCCCGACCACATAGCTCCAACGTAGCACCACCACCACAAGGTCTCAGCTCCAAACTTGTCTCCCGACATGTGCGATAGTTTCATGCATTTAACTATATGTGTGTGTTGTGTAAGTAAGGGGTGAAAATAAGGCAAAGAAGAAGAAACAATGATCGCACGCGGTTTGGGGCCCGTTTGCTACAGTACTGCTACGGCATTTTCCGCTGTATTTGATCGCTGAAACAATGAAAAACTGTCGATCAAAGCAGCCGGTCGCCAGAATTCCAGACAGCAGCTGAATTCGAAATACCTATTGTCGAAAAATCTTACCACCGTCGGGACTAGAGCCCTAGAACCTCCTTGATCAGAGGCTCTGTAGTGCTCAATTAATGCTCTGATCCACCAAAATTGAAAGGCATGTAATTTAAATCTTGTGCTCCAATCAATACATTTCCGGCGTTACTCCCGCCTGAGATGACTGCAGTGAGGGGAGTGGTTGGGGGCTTCGAGACTCCTGGTTCTCGCACCGAGTGCTCCCAGGGTGAGTTTCCGATTTCCATCCGCTACTGAGGAAGGATGCAATCAGATAAATTATGAATAGTTCATTTGACTTCAGTTTCAATCCGGAAAGGTAACAGCTCTGAGATGGCAGGGCGGCTCCCCCCTCGTACAATTGCGTAGACGTTCCCGAGGTGCTTGCGTTCCTGCGTATCCATAGGACAGCCTGACGTACCCTGAGTGAAGGCCGAAGAAGATAAGGGTAGGCCTAAACGGCAGGAATTCATCTCAGAGTGTGTAAAATCCCCCCGGTATTACACCAACTGTAACTGGGCTAGCTCGTGCTCAACACGATTGTGGTGACCTGAAAAGAACAGTCGCAGTATTTCATGCCTTTTCCCTCTTTCCGAAAAACCGAAACCCTCAGATCCAGCGCAACATACGAGTCCATCGGTGAAGGAGCAGCTGGAACCAGCGGAGGGCTCCTTTGTCAAAATGCACGCAACATCGTAAGGGACATATGAGGCGAGGCGCCGCATGTATAATACATGACGCACGCACGAGGCCATCAAAAATGGACGGCCTGGCCCCTGGCCCCGGGAAGCATGCTCGGGATCCACGGCGGCCGCGAAATGCAAGCGTGACCTCTAGCCTGGGGTCACGGGCCCTCCACCGAGACAAGCGCTCACACCGACTGAGTGGCCTCAGGGCAACGACTATAGCCACTGCAGTGACCCTGATCTAAAGGTTCTAGAGTTCGAGGCTAGTGGAGATTTTTAATGATGATGACGATGATGATGATATAAATAATAATAAATAATAATGAGTTAAGTGGTTCAGTGCGTCGCGATGGGTTCGCAACCTGTTGGTCCGAATTCGATCCCTAGGGCCGGTCATCCTGACCGGTTTTTTTTCGAGGTCTCCCTTGGACATAAGGCAAATGCTGAGATGGATTCAAAAATTCCACAAACACCTCTCAATACTTTAGCTCTCACCATCATTATTGTCCTTTCACCCGTCATCAACATCATATCACTTCAATCGTAATACTAGTAAGAAGAAGAAGAAGAAGAAGAAGAAGAAGAAGAAGTAGCGTGTCTCTGTAGGTTTGTGTGAGTGTGTCTATTTCAACAACATCATCATCATTATAATTTAACCGAATTTTCTATAGCTTAGAACCTTGGGGTAAAAAAAAAGAATCAGTATTATTTGCTGATACCCCGGATAGAAAAGTAACGTGCACCTACCTCGATTATCACGTCTAAGCCCCGCTGGGATGCACGTATCATGTGGCCTTACGATGACCGATTTGCGAAACAAAATAATAACAATAATAATAGTAGTAGTAATAGTATATAATATTATAATATTTATATTAATAATAATAATATTAATAATAATAATAATAATAATAATAATAATAATAATAATAATAATAATAATAATAATAATAATAATAATAATAATAATAATAATAATATAAGTCGGCGTCTGCGCCGACGGAGCTTTAGGTTCGAGTCCTGGTAGACATGGTCGTATTTATGATTGTCCCTTCACCCTCCATCATTATCCTATCACATTAATTTTCAATGAACGCCGGAACTATACCTACACAAATAGTCAGTGGGCTGCGCTTGAGACATCCTTTTTATTCTTGCCTCCTCTATATGTATACACAACACTTACATGCCCCACACGTCTAAACATAATATGAGACCAGTCAGGAGATTCGAGCTAGTCCCGGATGGGATAGTGCCTGCGGAGGTAGCAAGCAAGTTTCCGGTAATTAAATACTATTTCACAATATTTAATTAATGTTGCGCATGTGGTAAAATAAGTTAGTAAAACTAAATGTTTAATACGAGTTCATCACGACACATTAGAACGTTAATAAAACATTTTTTTTTGAAAAATGTCCGAGTGCTCTTCAGCACAGAGTATGCCCTTGCTTACAAAAATGTTCAGGGAGATGTATTATATGGGAATAAAGAATCCACACACATACATGTGAAGGAATAATCGCATGTAGTCCGCAGACCGTTGATTACGAGCTGGCATCAACTTACAATTTCCAGCAAACATTCTCTAATATATTTCATATTTTACATGATGGAATTTACTTCTCTGATAATGCAATCACCACATAATTGACCGAAAATCGTATCCACATTTTGATGTTAACGTGGAGTAAATTTTAAATGCCAGAGTTTACCTCTGAAAAGTAAATTACTAATACCAAAATTAACGTTTGCTTTTCATGTTATTTATTAATTCAATTCAATTTTGAACGCTCTTCAAATAAGATTTTTCGGAAAAGCTCACCAACAAAGTAATCTATTGCAGTGGAAAGAGTTCATTATACAATACTAAAGATTTATTGCTTAAATAATACCCTATTAATGGTATGGTATTTTTTATACTTTTTTGCATTCTGATTTTGCATTTTTATTTTTCAGGTGAGTGTGATTCCCTGTCAAATTCAAGAAGTGCTAAGATATGGTGAGTTAATTATTTAAACTAATGATTTTTCTGAAATTTCAACTATTTGGATACAGATATATCTTTTATTGATAACTGACTGTTCTTATCTTCACATTATATTGCATTGTTCACTTAATTGCAAACATAATTTAATTAATTAACATTCTACAGAAAAATTTAAGACATGACCAACACTTTCCCGAAAGAAATACTTGATTTTTCAAATCTCAATCTATCAATAGCATGGCTGGTTTCATCAAAAGATTTGAAACTTCCCCCGATCATCTGGCAATTGGGAAATGCTGGTTATACACAGGTATATTTTTCATTGAGAAACTGTTTTGGTCATCAGCATTATTTTACTTTTTACCCTACACTTTCTCATTTATATCTTCGTACTAAGCCGTTCACTAGAAATAACGAATGAACAAGGCTAATGATTTACATTTTGAACATTATAATAAATAGGTGAATAAAAATTGTTACCCAAACAGAATTTTAAAATGTCCAGCAATATTATTATATTATTCTGCGTACTGTTATATTATCTTGAATGGAAATCCACTCCAACATTTTAATGTCTCTACAATGACATTTATTATTACATTTTCATATACGAGGAAATGATTTACCGAAAATATTCACGTAATACCCAACACATCAGTAAACAAAAAATTAATCCACGACAAGTCATAATGAGTAACAGAAATGAAAAATGTTCCAAATGCAGAAAACAGTTTGTTAAACTCATTATGAGCAATGTATGTTTCTGTTGACAGATCAAATCCAAACAATGCCATAAAAAGTGACTTTTCGATGAATTAATGAGATACATTAACTATTCTGATTTACGTAAAATGAGCAATGAAAATTGGCTAGTAGACTTATGTAAATTTTGTGACGCCTTCTCTGTCTCATTTTTTATCGTCGATACATGTCTTAAATTTTAGTCGCTAGATCGTTTTAGTTGCAAACATAGTTAAAATTATTTGAATAGTATTGATAAAATATAACATAATATTCTTAAATGTAAGCAAATAATAATGGTCAGTGAGTGGTGAATTATAAAACCTTTTTAAATTTTTTTTCTGACCGACCTAGAGGACTTAAATGGTAATGAATATTACATAGAACTTTTTAGATATCTTGTCGATAAATCCTACGATGGTTACAAGTGTCTTAAATGGCAGTTGTAGAAATAAATTTTATTTGTCTAAGAAATATACTTATTATATAATTTTAAAATTTGGAAGAGAGTAAAGACACTCACAAGAAAGATTCAGAAATTCAATGATGTTCAATAATGTTCAAAGATAACTTTTGCTAATTGTGATCTAATTTCATTGAGCATATTGGCTCGTTGATCAAGATAAAGTTAGTATAGATAGAATGGAAGGAGAGAGTAAAATATGTGAAGAGAAGTTTACTACGGAGTTTGTAATAAAAGGTAAATTAAGTTTAGAGTGTATTTGCTTATATGGGATGAACCAGAGTGTGAAACAGTCGCGGAAAGAGTTTTAAAAATATAGAGTAAAATGTGGTTGCATTTGTATCAATAAAACCCCTTCCAAATTTGAAAATGTTCGACGTTTCAAATCGAAATCTTAAGAAATGTTGATATGTTATTTACAGGGATATGTCAATATTCTGTTCAAAGTTTTAAAACCACGAATCCTTATTTTGAGGATAATGAAGTTGGCGCGGACTATAGCTACGAAGGTAATTACCGAAGGAACAAACCGGAAACTTAATCAATACGCACTACCTTACGACTCAATGAGAAAGAGCGCCTTACGGCAGGCAGGTGGTGTGTTACCTCCTCTGTGGGGCTGCAGCGTAATAAAATATCAGGTCAAATTATTCTGGGGAAAAATTACAGGACGGCTGTAATCCTCTTAGGTAGCGGGAGCGGTGTTAATTATTACATTAAGCTCGTTACGCCGGGAGGCCGCGGTCGGGTGTTAGCCGCGAGCCTCACGGGATCCAGGTGGCTTTGGAAACAAAGACGAGGAGAGGGCGCCCCAGGCGGGCGCTCAGCGAAGCTCACAGGGCGCTCGGAGGAGGCCTTGTGCACGACTTGTGCCGCGAATGAAGTAGGTCATCAACGATACGACAAAAAATGAAATATAACTTTTCACTATTTTCGTCATACGCAGTTTCAATTTACCCCTTTATGAACAATTTTAATATTTTACAATTTATTTTATTAAAAAATAAAACAAAGGTTTGAAATAAGTCAGAAGTCTGATGCCGTAAAAGTAATAATGAAACATAATTCATCAGGGTTTCTAAAATACTGCTTCATTGTCGTCAAATCATTTAATTGTATTAAATGTACCATTCAGTCTTTTACCTCACCTTATTCAATTTTCTTTAGCAATATAATGTGAAATCGCTCCCAACATTCAACTATTGTTTTTGTGTGTCAGTACTATTGTGCTGTAGTGAATGCTCATTTTTTTGTTTTTAAAGAGTTGTATCAACACACAGCAACTATTAGATTAATAGCTAAAAATTAATCTGAATATTTAGACCCATGATTTCTCACTACTATTTATTAAATTATATTAATTAACATTTGCCATCCTTTTAATATTTAATTCACTATCTTACTATTTGGTTACTAGAGCACTCGCAACTGGCGCCATTGGAGAAGGGCTGCTATAGGAAATATTGCACATTTAAAATCACATATCAGAAAATATAATTTTATACACAAAATAATATCAGAACATTAACATATGGTACTTCATTTCATTCTTCGTTTTATGATCTATCTTTTGTTAGTGAGAAAAATTATGTGGTTCCGAAAATTAAAGATGGTAAATTTTTTTCGAAAACTAAAAACATTTGAATCAACATCTCTACATCGTATTACTTGCCCCTTGATTTCTCTTTGTTGAGAAAAAACTGCATTTCGATATCGTGAACCACTTAGAAGTTATAGGGGTAGCCTTTTGGTGAGACCCAGTATTTACCGTATGACCATGAAAGACTGAATGAAAGCAATATCCACAAGCTAGCGCAAGTGTTGTTACACTAATGCGTAATTTCTAATGAAATACACATACATGTCTATGGCAGAACGTTTCGACTGCATACGAGATGGAGTATTAATTAGTAATACAATTTAATTCTAGTAACAAGAAGCATGAAAGAAAAATAAAAAAATATTGAATAATTTCAACATTTCAATATATTCAGAGAAACATTGAGGAGTTTTACTTGTTTACTGTTGTAAGGCAATAATTTTCAATTGTCAATGAGTGATCACACTTAATTCAATTAATTATTAAACCAAGTTTCATAAGTCATTAACATTAGTAATCCGTAAGATTTTGCCGAAGTATAGACAAATACTTCTTGCTAATTGAACCCCTTCAAAGGAACGGGGATTTTTTTGTATCCAGAGTAAGGTGTGATAAAGTAATATATTTTACTCCCCCACGTAGCATTAATTCTTAGTGGCAGCATTGACATTGTCTCTGCAGGATCCCTGACGTGAGTTGCCTGAGCTTTGAATTGTGCCATGGGTCAGATTCTCCACATTAGCTACATAGATTGAATTTTTTGCCTTATTTTACGTGACGAGACTCGGGCCATCAGGCCCGCTCTTCCGTCTGCCCACGCAAATTTCGCTACGCTCCTTTCATCAACTAGCAGAGAAAGGAGGCATTTCTTGGGCGAGAAACAGGCGATTTGAATTTAGCTCAGAGGCGTCATTTAGGCTTGAGGATCTTTTACATGCAAGTAAATCTACTAACATGGGACAGCCGGCTTCACTTCCCTCCGAAGGAAGGCGTACGAAGGATTTTGTCGCCCCTAAAAATTCACGGCTTCGATCGGG